>CM038401.1:25699613-25800369 GCA_021498475.1 Saguinus midas
CAAGGTGTATGTTATTCAGTTAGGCTCTGAATATGTGGCTATGAAAGAATTCTGACTACAATACAGGTGTTCCTTATTCAATGAAGCTCTGAAATAGATGCCACATGTAATAGCGTCCTGAGTATTCCTCAGGTATGTATTATTCACTGAGGCTCTGAAACTTTGGCCATAAATTGTTTCTGACTAGTCCACAGGTGTATTATTGACTCTGACTCTAAATATTTGGGCATATGGAATAGACTAGTGACTATTCCAAAGTTGTGTATTACTCACTCAGGCTTTGATTTTGTGGCCATATAAAATAGACTAGTGTCTATTCCACACGTGCATTATTCCTGAGGCTGTAAATGAGAGGCTATAAAGTAGACTCTAACACTTCCCAGGTGTGTTACTCAGTGAGGCTCTTCTTGTGTGACCATATGAAACAGGATGCTGTCTATCTTAAATATTTGTATTATTCAGTGAATCTCTGAATGAGTGCTATGAAATAGACTGCTGAGTACTTTACATTTGTGCATTATTCACTGAGGTTATGAGTCAATATAAATGGAATCCTGACTAATCCACATGCATATTATCCACTGAGGCTGAAGTGTCCAAATGAAATAGACTCCTGGCTACACAGGTGTGCATTATTTACTGAGGCTCTGAATGAATGTCCATCGAAAATAGACTCCATTCTCCAGGTGTATTATTCAGTGAGGCTCAGAAGATGTGGCCATATTAATTAGATTTTTACTATAGCAAGGTCTCTTATTCACTGAGGCTCTGAATATGTCTACATGAAAAGACTCTGACTACACCACATTATTCAGTGACACTGAATGAGAGGCCACATGAAAAGTCTCCTGAATATTTCATGAGAGACTCTATGGATGTTCTGCAGGTGTGCATTATTGAGGATTCTCTGAATGAGTGACCATAAAAGAGACTCCAGACTGTATCACAAGTGTGTAATATTCAGTGAGGCTGTGAAGAGGCCATATAAAACAGACTCTAATTACTCCACATGCGTTATTCACTGTTTGTCTGAATGAGGGCCTATGACATAGACTCCTCATTATTCTCCATGTGTGCATTATTCAAACAGGTTCTGTGTGAGTGTCCATACCAAATTGATCCTGACACTCCCAAGGTGTATTACTCAGCGATACAGAGTTCATATAAAATAGACTCCTGACTATCACCCAGGTGTGTCATTCAGGAAGGCACTTAATTCTTGGCTATCTTAAACAGCATCCTGATTACTCCATAGAAGTTCATTATTCACTGAAACTTTGAATGAGAGGCCTGACTATAAATAGACACCTGACTATTGCTCCATTGTGAATTATTCAATAAGGTTCTAAATGAGTGGTAGTATGAAATAGAATAATGAGGATTCCCCAGGTGTGTATCATTCAGGAGGCACAGAATGAGTGGCCATATAAAAATGCTCTACCCTGGTGTGCATTATTCACTGAGGCTCTAAATGAGTGGCTACATGAAGTAGACTCAACTCTTCCCAGTGTGTATTATTGAATGAGACTCTGACTAAGTGGGCATAAAAGAGACTCTTGTGTATTGCCCAGGTGTCATTATTCAGAGACTCTGAATGTGTAGCCATTTGAAGTAGACCCTTGACTATCTGAGGGAGTTTTATTCACAGAGGCCCTGAACGAGTGGCCATGTGAAAGAGATTCCTGACTTATCAGATATACATATTATTCACTAAACACTGAAAGTGGCCTTATGAAATAGACCATTTTACTCCACAGGTGTGTTATTTTGACTCTCAAATGAATCACCATATGAAATAGACTAGTGATTATTCCACATGTGCAGTATTCAAAGAGGTTCTGTATGAGTGTATATCAAATAGTCTCCTGATCATATATGTGTATCATTCACGGAGCTGTAATTTGGGCTACCTTAAATAGGGTCCTGACTACTCACAGCTGTTTGTTATGCACTAAGCTCTGAATGATAGGCTAAATGAAATAGACTCTTACTATTGCCCATTGTGCATTATTCGTAATGCTGTGATTGAGTGGCCATATGACTGGACTCTGACTATTCCCAAGTGTGTATTCTTTTGAGTTTCTGAATGAGTGACCACATAAAATAGACTCCTGACTCTATCCTCTTGACTATTTCTCAGCTCTGCATTTTCACTGAGATGGTGGGTGATGGTCATATCAAATAATCTCTAGTCTGTTCCCCAGGTGTGACTTACGCAGTGAGACTCTGAATAAGTGGCTATATACAATAGATTCCTGAGTATTTTCCAGATATAAGATTCTTCACTGAGCATTTGAATGAGTGGCCATGAAAATACACCACTGGGATTGACTTGCAAGATGGCATCATAGAAGCGACTCAGGTTGCAGCTTTCAGTGAAGCTGAAGGGTGAGTCTAACCAACATAGATGGACCATTTTTTCGTTGAAAGTCCCAGGTGTGGAGAGACACATGCTAGGACAGCCTGCTTGAGCAGCGGCTCAGATTTTGGCGCTGCAGCAGGACCTGACATGGAACTCACTGTTCTGTGTGCCCTGTAAAACCAGAAATCTGAGATTTGGAAGGGCAGATTGGCATGCCCATCTGATTGAATGGGACTTGGACAATGAGCAGACCAGGAGATTCCTGAAGCATGATCTGAGTCTGTGCAGTGGGCACATGGGAGATACACGGATCCCAGTGCCCTATTGGAAGGCTACTGGGTGCTAGTGAGAGAATATTTTCAGCTTGGGGAGAGGAAGTGAGAGAGAGAAGACGGACTCTGAGGCAGGGAGCTGGGTGATAGCCTTGGCTGGTCCCACTGGTGACAAGCAGGGCACAATTGGGCGCTTGGGTCTGAGAGTTTTGCTGCTGGCCTTTGGGGCGATGCATCCTGTCGGGAAAGGCGTACACCACAGACACAATCTGCTCCTACTGAAGTACCGCCCAGGGCTGGACAGTCTGCCTGAGGTAATCTGCCATAACAGAGACTCTGCCAGAGGGGCATCCAAAGCAGAATGGAGACCAGCAGCAACAGGGCGGACCTGGCTAGCAGTGACCCACAGGCAAATAGTGAATAGACTGCCTCCTAGTGGGGCAGGACAGTCCAGCAGATACTCATAAGAAAGCCCCAACTCCCAGAGACAGAGCATCTAAGAAAAAAGGGTGGTGTTTATGAGTTCTGTTGCAATGTATAAACAACCTCCCAACAACCCTGAATGAAAAAGCAGACTCAGCTCAGCACTGGAGCTCAATAAAGCACAGAACATCTTCTCAGCATCACCTGACCCCTGTATATCAAAGAGTCACCCCAAAAAGGACCAATCAGACTGACATTTGGCAGCCATCATTCTGGAACAAAACAGCAGAAGAAACTGGTATCATCCTCACTGTTCCATAGCTGCAGATTATATCCCAGAAAAGCAGGGCATGGAGTGGACCTCAGCACTTATACAGCAGTGAAGACCATTAGAAGGAAAACTAAGTAACAATACTTCATCATTAAGAATCTCAGCGTCCACACAGAGACCCAATTGAATAATCAGCAACTACTAAAATGACAGGCGGATAAATCCATAAAAATGGAAAGAAACCAGCGCAAGAAGAAGGAAAACACCCGAAAGCAAAACACCTCACCTCTACAAAGGACCAAAACTCCTCAACAGGGAACAAAGCTGGACAAAGAATGAGTGTGATGAAATGAAGGAATCAGACTTCAGTGGATAAAAACTTCAGTGAGCTAAAGAACATGTTCATCAGTGCAAGAAACTAAGAACTTGAAAAAAAGATTTGAAAAAGATTGAATTGATAACAAGAATGGACAACTTAGAGAGGAATATGAATGAATTGAAGGAGCTGAAAAACACAACACGAGAACTTCAGGAATCATGCACAAGTTTCAACAGCCAATTTGACCAAGCAGAAGAACGAATATCAGAACTCAAAGGTCAAGATGGTGTCGTAGAGTGACTCAGGATTGCAGCTCTCAGTGAAGGCGCAGAGGGTGAGTCCTATCCGTATTCTCGGATGGAACGTTTTTGCCCACAGAGAATTGAAAGTCCCAAGTGTGGGAGAGACATGGGACGCTGGTAGAGCCGGCTAGCTTAGCTGGCTAGCGGGGCCCAGCCTGTAGGACCAGCGAAAACTCACTGGTCTGGGTGCCCTGTTAAACCGGCAATCTGAGATTTGGAAGGGCAGATTGGCATGTCCATCTGACTGAACGGGACTTGGACAATGAGCCAAACCAGGAGTTTCCTGGGAAGCGTGATCTGAGCCAGTGCAGTGGGCAGCAGCATGGGAGATTGCACAGATTCCAGTGTCCTATGGGCAGGCTACTGGTGCGCCAGTGAGAGAGTCGACTTTTCAGCTTGCAGAAAGGAACAGAGAGAGAGGATGTACTCTGAGGCAGGGAGCTAGGTGATCGGGCTCGGGTGGTCCCACTTTCATGAGGACAAGCAGGGCGGCGACTGCAGGGGCTTGAGGCTGAGAGTTTTGCTGCCAGCATCTAGGACGGTGCAGCCCAGTGAGAAAGGGGCGTCCACCATTACTGACATAATCCGCCCCTACTGAAGTACCACCCAGGGCTGACGCAGCCTGCTGTTGCTGAGGCAACCTGCCATAACAGAGAGACTCCGCCAGGAGGAGGGAGCACTTCACAGCAGAAGGGAGGCCAGCAGCAACACGGTGAATAGACTGCCTCCTAGTGGGGCAGGACAGTGCAACAGATACTCATAAAAGCCCCAACTCCCTGAGACAGAGCATCTAAGGGGAAAAAATGGTGTTTATGAGTTCTATTGCAGCAGACATAAACAACCTCCCAACAACCCTGAATGAAAAACGGAGCTATTCTATCAACTAATCAGACTGACATTTGGCGAGCATCATTCTGGAACAAAGACAACAGAAGAAGAAACTGGTATCATCCTCACTGTTCTGCTGCAGATTATACCCCAGAAAAGCAGGGCCTGGGTGGACCTCAGCACTCATACAGCAGAGGGCTAGACCATTAGAAGGAAAACTAAGTAACAGAAATACTTCATCATCAACAATCTCAGCATCCAGACCCAATTGAAAAATCAGCAACTACTAAGGCGACAGGGTGGATAAATCCATAAAGATGGGAAGAACCAGCGAAAAAGGAGAAAACACCAAACAAAACATCTCACCTCCAGAAAAGGACCAAAACTCCTCACCAGCAAGGGAACAAAGCTGGACGGAGAATGAGTGTGATGAAATGAATCAGACTTCAGAAAGTGGATAATGAGAAACTTCAGTGAGCTAAAGAACACATTCTAAATCAGTGAAACTAAGAACCTTGAAAAAGATTTGAAAAAAGATTAGGAATTGATAACAGAATGGACAACTTAGAGGAATATGAATGAATTGAAGGAGCTGAAAACACAACACGAGAACTTCATGAATGCACAAGTTTCAACAGCCAATTGACCAAGCAGAAGAAAGAATATCAGAAGTTGAAGATCAACTCAATGAAATAAAACGAAACCAAGATTAAAGAAAAAAGCATAAAGGAATAAACAAAATCTCCAAGAAATGTGGGACTATGTGAAGAGACCCAACCTACATTTGATAGGTGTACAGAATGAGATGAAGAGAATGAATCAAGCTGGAAAACACTCTTCAGGATATTATCCAGGAAAATTTTCCAACCTAGCAAGACAGGTCAATACTCAACTCCAGGAAATACAGAGAACACCACAAAGATACTCTGCAGAAGAGCAACCCAAGGCACATAATCGTCAGATTCACCAGGGTTGAAAGTGAAGGAGAAATACTAAGGCAGCCAGAGAAAGGTCAGGTCACTCACAAGGAAGCCCATCAGACTCACAGCAGATATCTCGGCAGAGACTCTACAAGCCAGAAGAGTGGGGGCCAATATTCAACATCTTAAAGAAAGAACTTTCAGCCAGAATTTCATATCCAGCCAAACTGAGCTTCATAAGTGAAGGAAAAATAAAATCCTTCATGAACAATCAAGTACTCAGAGTTTTGTCACCACTAGGCCTGCTTTACAAGAGCTCCTGAAACAGGCACTACACATAGAAAAGAAACAATGAGTACCAGCCTTGTTAAAGCATACCAAATGCTAAAGACCATCAACACAATGAAGAATGTACATGAACCAACGGGCAAAACAGCAGCTAGCATCAAAATGGCAGTATCAAATTCACACATAACAATATTAACCTAAATGTAAATGGGCTAAATGCACCAATCAAAAGACACAGACTGGCAAATTGGATAAAAACCAAAACCCATCGGTGTGCTGTATATCCAGAAACCCACCTCACATGCAAAGATCACAAAGGCTCAAAATAAAGGATGGAGGAAATTTACCAAGCAATGGAGAGCAAAAAAGCAGGAGTTGCAATTCTCATCTCTGATAAAATAGACTTTAAAGCAACAAAGATCAAAAGGACAAAGAAGGTCATTACATAATGGTAAAAGGATCGATACAACAAGAAGAGCTAAAGATTCTATATATATGGACCCAATGTGAGCACCCAGATATATATAAGGCAAGTTCTTAATGACTTACAAAGAGACTTAGCTCCACACAATAATAGTGGGAGACTTTAACACTCCACTGTCAATATAAGATCAACCAGAGAGAAAATTAACAAGGATATCCAGGACTTGAACTCAGACCTGGAAAAAGCAAACCTGATAGACTTTTACAGAACTCTCCACCCAAATCCACAGAATATACATTCTTCTCAGACCACATCACACCTACTCCAAAATTGACCACATAATTGGAAGTAAAGCACTCCTCATAAAATCCATGAATCTCTGCAAAACAGAATCCTGAACTCAAATTGAATGTTGATTGGATAAACAATGAAATGAACAGAAATAAACTTTTTAAAACCAATGAGACACAACATAGAATCTCTGGGACACATTTAAAGCAGTCTGTAGAGGAAAATATATAGCAATAAGTGCCCACATGAAGAGTGGAGATCCAAAATTGACAATCGTCAAAATTGAAAGAGCTGAGGGGCAAGATCAAAAAGCTCAAAACCAGCCAGACAAAAATAACTAAGATCAGAGCAGAACTGATGGAGATAGAGACAAGAAAAACCCTTCAAAAATCAATAAATCCAACAGCTGGTTTTCGAAAAGATCAACAAAATAGACAGACCACTAGCCAGACTGATAAAAAGAAAAGAGAACAACCAAATAGATGCAATAAAAAACGATAATGAAATCACCACAGATTCCACATTCAAACCATCATCAGAGAATACTACAAAAACTCTATGCACATAAACTAGTAAATCAGGAAGAAATGGATAAATTCCTGGACGCCTGTGTCCTCTCAAGCCTAAACCAGGAGGAAGCCGAAACTATGAATAGACCAATAACAAGGTCTGAAGTTGAGGCAGCAATTAAAACCTACCACACAAAAAAGCCCAGGTCCAGATGGGTTCTGGCTGAATTCTACACACAAAGAGGATCTGGTACCATTCTTCTGAAACTATTCCAAATAATCCAAAAGAGAACCCTTCCCAAATCATTTTATGAGACCAACATCATCCTGATACCAAAACCTGACAGAGACTCAACAAGAAAAGAAAACTTCAGGCCAATATCCATGATGAACATAGATGCAAAAATCTTCAATAAAATACTGGCAAACCGATTGCAACAGCACATTAAAAACTTATCCATCATGATCAAGTAGGATTCATCCCGGGGATGCAAGGCTGGTTCAACATACGCAAGTCTATAAATGTAATTCACCACATAAACAGAAGCAAAAACAAAAACCACATGATTATCTCAATTGGCCTTGAGAAGGCATTTGACAAAATTCAACAGCCTTTATGCTAAAAACCCTCAATAAACTTGGTATTGATGGAACATATCTCAAAGTAATAAAAGCTATTTATGACAAACCAACAGCCAATATCATACTTAATGGGCAAAAACTGGAAGCATTCCTTTGAAATCGCACTGAACAAGGATGCCCTCTCTCACCAATCTATTCAATAGTACTGGAAGTTCTAGCCAGAGCAATCAGGCAAGAAAAAGAAATAAAGGGTATTCAAATAGGAAAGGTGGAAGCCAAATTGTCTCTATTTGCAGACGACATAATAGTATACCTAGAAGACCCCATCACCTCAGCCCAAAAGCTCCTGCAACTGATAAGCAACTTCAGCAAAGTCTCAGGATATAAAATCAATGTGCAAAAATCACAAGCATTCCTATTCACCAATAACAGACTTAAAGAACCAAATCAAGAACGAACTGCCATTCACAATTGCTACAAAGAAAATAAAATACCTAGGAATACAACTCACAAAAAGTAAGGACCTCTTTAAGGAAAACTACAAACCAATGCTCAACGAAATAAGAGAACACAAACAGATGGAGAAACATTCCATGTTCATGGTTAGGAAGAATCAATATAGTGAAAATGGCTATACTGCCCAAAGTAATTTACACAATCAATGCTATCCCCATCAAACTACCATTGAATTTCTTCACAGAACTGGAAAAACACCATGAATTTCATATGGAACCAAAAAGAGCCCACATAGCCAAGTCAATTCTAAGCAAAAGAACACAGCGGGAGGCATCACGCTACCAGACTTCAAACTATACTACAAGGCTACAGTAATCAAAACAGCATGGTACTGGTACCAAAACAGAGATATAGACCAATGGAACAGAACAGAAGCATCGGAGGACACAACATATCTACAACCATATTATCTTTGATAAACCAGACAAAAACAGGCAATGGGAAAGGATTCCCTATTTAATAAATGGTGTTGGAGAAACTGGCTAGCCATGTGCAGAAAGCAGAAACTGGACCCCTTCTGACACCTTACACTAAAATTAACTCCAGATGGATTAAAGACTTAAACATAAGACCTGACACCATAAAAACCCTAGAAGAAAATCTAGGCAAAACCATTCAGTACATTGAAGTAGGCAAGGACTTCATGAACAAAACACCAAAAGCAATGGCAACAAAAGCCAAAATAGACAAATGGGACCTAATCAAACTCGGCAGCTTCTGCAGCAAAAGAAACAGTCACTAGAGTGAATTGGCAACCATCAGAATGGGAAAAAATCTTTGCAGTTTACACATCTGACAAAGGGCTGATATCCAGAATTTACAAAACTCAAACAGATTTACAGGAAAAAACAAGCCCATTCAAAAATGGGCAAAGGATATGAACAGAAACTTTACAAAAAAAGACATAAATGAGGCCAACAAACATATGAAAAAGTGCTCATCATCACTAGTCATTAGATGTAAATCAAAACCACATTGTGATACCATCTCACGCCAGTTTGAATGGCGATCATTAAAAAAATCTGGAGACAGCAGATGCTGGAGAGGATGTGGAGAAATAAGAACACTCTTACACTGTTGGTGGGAGTGTAAATAAGTTCAACAATTGTGGAAGACAGTGTGGAGATTCCTCAGGGACCTAGAAATAGAAATTCCATTTGACCTAGCAATCCCATTACTGGGTATGTATCCAACGGACTATTAACCGTTCTACTATAAGGACACATGCACACGAATGTTCATTGCAGCACTGTTTACAATAGCAAGAACCTGGAAACAAGCCAAATGCCCAAGATGATAGACGGGGTTGGGAACATGTGGCACATATACACCATGGAATATTATGCAGCAATCAAAAAGGATGAGTTTGTGTCCTTTGTAAGGACATGGATGAATCTGGAGAACATCATTCTCAGCAAACTGACAGAAGAACAGAAAAAGAAATACCGCATATACTCACTCATAGGTGGGTGAGAGAAATGAGAACACATGGACACAGAGAGGCAGTCTACTATTCACTGGGGTCTATTGGGGAGAATGGGGGAGGGACAGCGGGGGCAACTATGTAGGGATAGCCTGGGGATGAATGTCAACTGTGAGTGAAAGGGAGAAAGGCAGCAAAACACACTGCCATGTGTGTACCTATGCAACTATCTTGCACGTTCTGCACATGTACCCCAAAACCTATAATGCAATATGAATTAAAAAAAAGATTTTAGTTGTTTTGCATTTGCTGAAGAGTGCTTTACTTTCAATTATGTCGTCAATTTTGGAGTAGGTGTGATGTGGTGCTGAGAAGAATGTATATTCTTTGGATTTGGGGTGAAGAGTTCTGTAAATGTCTATCAGGTTTTCTTTTTCCAGTCTGAGTTCAAGTCCTGGATATGCTTGTTAATTTTCTGTCTGGTTGATCTGTCTGATATTGACAGTGGAGTGTTATAGTCTCCCACTATTATTGTGTGGGAGTCTAAGTCTCTTTGTAAGTCGTTAAGAACTTGCCTTAGATATCTGGGTCCTCCTGCATTGGGTCCATATATATTTAGAATCATTAGCTCTTCTTGTTTTATCGATCATTTTACCATTATGTAATGACCTTCTTTGTCCCTTTTGATCTTTGTTGCTTTAAAGTCTATTTTTATCAGAGACGATAATTGCAACTCCTGCTATTTTTTACTCTCCATTTGCTTGGTAAATCTTCTCCTATCCCTTTATTTTGAGCCTTTGTGTATCCTTGCGTGTGAGGTGGGTTTCCTGGATAGGGCACGCCGATGGGATTTTGTTTTTTATCCATTTGCCAGTCTGTGTCTTTTGATTGGTGCATTTAGCCCATTTACATTTAGGATTAATATTTTTATGTGTGAATTTGATACTGCCATTTTGGTGCGAGCCGGCTGTGTTGCCCATCTGTTCATGCAGATTCTTCATTTTGTTGATGCTCTTTAGCATTTGGTATGCTTTTAGGATGGCTGGTACTGGTTGTTTCTTTCTATGTGTAGTGCGTCTTTCAGGAGCTCTTGTAAAGCAGGCCTAGTGGTGACAAAATCTCCGAGTACTTGCTTGTTCATGAAGGATTTTACTTTTTCTTCACTTATGAAGCTCTCTTCGGCTGGATATGAAATTCTGGGTTAAATGTTCTTTTCTTTAAGGATGTTGAATATTGGCCTCACTCTCTTCTGGCTTGTAGCGTCTCTGATGAGAGATCTGCTGTGAGTGTGATGGGCTTCCCTTTGTGGGTGAACCGACCTTTCTCTCTGGCTTCCCTTAGTATTTTCTCCTTCATTTCAACCCTGCTGAATCTGACGATTATGTGCCCTGGGGTTGCCCTTCTTGGGGAGTATCTTTGTGGTTTTCTCTGTATTTCTGGGACTTGAGTATTGACCTATCTTGCTACGTTTGTGAAATTTTCCTGGATAATATCCTGAAGAGTGATTTGCAGCTTTAATTCATTCTCTTCATCACATTCTGGTACACCTTTCAAAAGTAGGTTTGGTCTCTTCACATAGTCCCACATTTCTTGGAGACTTTTTTCTTTCCTATTTGCGCTTTTTGCTTTAATCTTGGTTTCTCCTTTTATTTCACTGAGTTAATCTTCGACTTCTGATATTCTTTCTTCTGCTTGGTCAATTCGGCTGTTGAAACTTGTGCATGCCTCGCGAAGTTCTCGTGTTGTGTTTTTCAGCTCCTTCAATTCATTCATATTCTTCTCTAAGATGTCCATCCTTGTTATCATTTCCTCGAATGTTTTTTCAAGGTTCTTAGTTTCTTTGCACGGATTTAGAACATGTTCTTTTAGCTCACTGATGTTTCTCATTATCCACTTTCTGAAGTCTGATTGAATCAGTTCATCACACTCATTCTCCATCCTGCTTTGTTCCTATGCTGGTGAGGAGTTTTTGTCCTTTGTAGGAGGTGAGGTGTTTTGGTTTCGGGTGTTTTACTTCTTTTTGCACGGGTTTGTTCCCATATTTATGGATTTATCCACCTTTCATCTTAGTAGTTTCTGATTTTTCAATTGGGTCTCTGTGTGGACGCCCAGATTGTTGATGATGAAGTATTTCTGTTACTTAGTTTTTCTTCTAATGGTCTTGCCCCTTTGCTGTACTAGTGCTGAGGTCCACTCCAGGCCCTGCTCCTCTGGGATACACCTGTAGCAGCTGCAGAACAGTGAGGGATGCTACCAGTTTCTTCTTCTGCTATCTTTGTTCCAGAATGATGCCCGCCAACTGTCAGTCTGATTAGTCCTTTTTTGGGGTGACTCTTTGTATATACAGGGGTCAGGGGGATGCCTGAGGAGATGGTCTGTGCTTTTTAGGCGCTCCAGTGCTGATCTGTGTGTTCCGTTGTTCATTCAGGGTTGTTGAGAAGATGTGTTTTTGTCTGCTGCAACAGAACTCATAAACCACCCCCTTTTTTCCCCCTTAGATGCTCTGTCTGAGGGAGTTGGGGCTTTCTTTATGAGTATCTGTTGCACTCTCCTGCCCCGCTAGGAGGCAGTCTATTCACTATTTGCATAGAGGGGCTCTGACCTGCTTGCACGGGTCCACCCTGCTGGAGCAGGGCTCTGTTCTGCCTTGGAGCGCTCTGCCCTGCTGGCAGAGTCTCTATGGTATGGCAGGTTGCCTCGGCAATGGCAGGCTGCGTCAGCACTGGGCAGTAATTCTGTAGGGCAGATTGTGTCCATAGTGGTGGACGCCCCTCCCCCACCAGGCTGCACCGTCCTAAATACTGGCAGCAAATCTCTCAGCACCGAGTGCTTCCAATCGCCACCCTGCTTGTTTCCGTGAGGGTGGGACCCGCCGAGCCCAATCACCTGCTCCCTGCCTCAGAGTCCGTCGTCTCTCTCTCTCTTCCTCTCCCCAAGCTGAACGGTCGACTTTCTTACTTGCACCCCATTAGCCTGCTGATAGGGTACTGGGATCCCTGCGATCTCCCGTGTCACTGCCCACTGCACCAGCTCAGATCACGCTTCCCAGGAATATCCTGGTCTGGCTCATTGTCCAAGTCCCATTCAATTACATGGACATGACAATCTGACCTTCCAAATCTAAGATTGCCTCTTTAACAGGGCATCCAGAACAGTGAGTTCCGTGCCGGGTCCCGCTGCTCTAAGGTGCATGCCAAAAGGGCGTGTGAGCCGGCTGGACTAGCGTCCCCATGTCTCTCCCACAAATGGAATGTTCAACACTCTGTGGGCAAAAAAGGTCCATCTGAGTATGTGGCTAGGACTCACCATCTTCACCTTCAATGAGAGTTGCAATCCTGAGTGGCCTCCACGATGCCATCCAGGAAGCCTTACCCCCAGGATTTACTTTTATCCTCTCATTCAGACTCTCACTAAGTAATGCACACCTGTGGAATACTCAGGAGACTTTTTCATGTGGCCTCTCATTCGGAGTGTCACTAAATAATGTGGTGTAGTCAGGAGTCTATGTCATGTAGACACAGATTCAGAGACTCAGTGAATAAGAGAAACCTTTGATATAGTAAAGAGTCTAATTAATATGGCCAACTCTGCTGAGCCTCACTAAATAATACATATCAGGAGAATAATTTGGAGGCTATTTACGATGGAGGTTCATTCAGAGCATTGGTAAATAATGTGGAGTAGCAAGGAGTCCATTTAACTTGGACACTAATTCATAGCCTCAGTGGATAATATGCACTTGTGGATTAGTCAGGATTTCATTTCATATGGCCACTGACTCGTAACCTCAGTAAATAGTGCACAAAAGTAAAGTACTCAGCAGTCTATTTTCTTTAGCAACTCATTTAGAGATTCACTGAATAATACAAATATTAAAGATAGACAGTATCCTGTTTCATATGGTCTCACAAGAAGAGCCTTACTGAGTAAGAGAAACCTGGGGAAGTGTTAGGAGTCTACTTTATAGCCTCTCATTTACAACCTCAGGAAATAATGTACACGTGTGGAATAGACACCAGTCTATTTTAAATGGCCACAAAATCAAAGCTTGAGTGAGTAATACACAACTTTGGAATAGTCCCTAGTCTATTCCATATGCCCAAATATTTAGAGTCAGACTCAAAAATGCATGCCTGTGGTCTAGTCAGGAAACAATTTTATATGGCCAAGGTTTCACAGCCTCAGTGAATAATACATACCTGAGGAATATTTAGTATGCTATTACAGGTGGCATCTATTTCAGTGCTTCATTAAATAAGGAACACCTGTATTGTAGTCAGAATTCTATTTTGTATAGCCACATATAGAGAGCCTAAATGAATAACATACATCTTGGGGAAAGTCAGGATTCTATTTCATACTACCACTCATTTAGAGCCTCAGTGAATAATGCACAAATGTAAAGTACTCAGCAGTCTATTTTATATGGCCACTCATTCAGAGCCTCACAGAATAATACAGACCTATGGAAACGCTGTGTATTTCACATGGCCACTTATTAAAATCCTCAGTGAAGAATCTTATATATCTAAAAAATACTCATTAATCTGCTATATATAGCCACTCGTTCAGAGTCTCACTGCACAAGTTACATCTGAGGAACAGACTAGAGACAATTTGATATGACCATACACCCACAGACTCATTGAAAAATGCAGAGCTTAGAAATAGTCAAGAGGATAGAGTCAGGAGTCTATTTTATGTGGTCACTCATTCAGAAACTCACGAAAGAATACACACCTTAAGAATAGTAAGAGTCGAGGTCATATGGCCACTCAATCACAGCATTACAGAATAATGCACAATGGGGCACTAGTAAGGAGTCGATTTCATTTAGTCTATCATTCAGAGCTTAAGTGCATAATAAACAGATGTAGAGAAATGAAGACCCTATTCAAAGTAGACCCAAATAAAGCATCTTCCTGAATTACATACACATATGTGAGGGTCGGGAGACTATTTGATATAAAACTCATACAGAACCTCTTCAAATACTGCACATGTGTGGAATAATCACTTGTATATTTCACATGGTGATTCGTTTGGAGAAAAAGAATAACACACCTGTGGAGTAAAATGGGGTCTATTTTATAAGGCCACTCTTTCAGTGTTTTAGTGAATAATATGTATATGTGATAAGTCAGGAATCTCTTTCACATGTTCACTCGTTCAGAGCCTCTGTGAATAATACTTTCCTCAGAAACAGTCAAGGGTCTACTTCAAATGGCTACACATTCAGAGTCTCTGTAAGTAATGAACACCTGGGCAATACACCTGAGAATCCTTTTTGTGCCCACTTACTCAGAGACTCATTCAATAATAAACACGTGGTGAAGAGTTAAGTGTCTACTTCTTGTAGCCACTCATTTAGAGCCTCAGTGAATAATGCACACCAGGGTAATAGTCGAGCATTTTTATATGGCCACTCATTCTGTGCCTCCCTGAATAATACACACTGGGAATCCTCATGATTCTATTTCATACTACCACTCATTTAGAACCTTATTGAATAATTCACAATGGAGCAATAGTCAGGTGTCTATTTAATAGTCAGGCCTCTCATTCAAAGTTTCAGTGAATAATAAACTTCTATGGAGGAATCAGGAGGCTGTTTAAGATATCCACGAATTAAGTGCCTTCCTGAATGATACACACCTGGGGAGTGTCAGGAGTCTATTTTATATGAACTCTAATTCTGGGTATGCTGAGTAATACACACCTGGGGAGTGTCAGGAGTTTATTTGGTATGGACACTCATACATAACCTGTTTGAATAATGCACACATGGAGAATAATGAGGAGTCTATTTTTATGGCCACTCATTCAGAGCCTCAGTGAATAATGCACACCTGTGGAATAGTCAGAAGTCTCTTTCCTATGGCCACTCATTCAGAGCCTCAGTGAATAATGCACACCTGTGGAATAGTCAGAAGTCTCTTTCCTATGGCCACTCATTCAGAGATTCACTGAATAATACACACCTGTGGAATAGTCAGAAGTCTCTTTCCTATGGCCACTCATTGAGAGCTTCACTAAATGTACACACCTGGAAAAATATTAAGGATTTACTTTTATCCCCTCATTCAGAGTGTCACTAAGTAATGCAAACCTGTGGAAGAGTCAGGAGACTTCCTCATGTGGCCTCTCATTCAGAGTGTCACTGAATAATGTGGTGTATTCAGGAGTCTATGTCATATAGACACAGATTAAGGGCCTCAGTAAATAAGAGAGACACTTGATATAGTAAAGAGTCTAATTAATATGGCCACATCTGCTGAGTCTCACTGAATAATACATACATGAAGAATAATTTGGAGTCTATTTTCGATGGACTTTCATTCAGAGCCTCGGTAAATAATCTGCAGTAGCCAGGAGTCTATTTCATTTGGACACACATTCATAGCCTCAGTGGATAATATGCACGTGTGGATTAGTCAGGATTCCATTTCATATGGCCACTGACTCGTAACCTCAGTAAATAATGCACAAATGTAAAGTACTCAGCAGTCTATTTTATATAGCAACTCATTCAGAGATTCACTGAATAATACAAATATTAAAGATAGACAGCATCCTGTTTCATATGGTCTCACAAGAAGAGCCTTACTGAGTAACAGAAACCTGGGGAAGTGTTAGGAGTCTACTTTATATAGCCTCTCATTTACTACCTCAGGGAATAATGCACACGTGTGGAATAGACACCAGTCTATTTTATATGGCCATAAAATCAAAGCCTGTGTGAGTAATACACAACTATGGAATAGTCACTTGTCTATTCCATATGCCCAACTATTTAGAGTCAGACTTAAAAATACACACCTGTGGTATAGACAGGAAGCCATTTTATATGTCCAAAGTTTCCAGGCCTCAGTGAATAATACATACCTGAGGAATATTTAGTAAGCTTTTACATGTGGCATCTATTTCAGTTCTCATTAAACAAGGAACACCTGTATTGTAGTCAGAATTCTATTTTGTATAGTCACATATTCAGAGCCTAACTGAATAACATACACCTTGGGGAAAGTCAGGATTCTATTTCGTATAGCCACTCATTTAGAGCCGAATGTAAAAACGCAAGCCTCCAGCGTATGCAGGAGTCTCTATATTATGGCCACTCATTCAGAGCCTCACAGAATAATACAGACCTATGGAAATGTCAGGGGTGTATTTCACATGGCCACTTATTCAAAACCTCAGTGAAGAATTTATATATCTAAAAAATAATCAGGAATCTATTATGTATAGCCACTTATTCAGAGTCTCACTGAATAATACACACCTGGGTGATAGTCAGGAGTCTATTTTATATGGCCACTCATTCAGAGCCTCAGTGAATAATGCACACCTGTGGAATAGTCAGAGTCCAGGTCATATGGCCACTCATTCAGAGCCTCGGTAAATAATGTGGAGTAGCCAGGAGTCTATCTTATGTGGTCACTCATTCAGAATCTCATGAAAGAATACACACCTTGGGAATAGTCAGATTCTTGCTCATATGGCCACTCAATCACAGCATTACCGAATAATGCACAATGGGGCAATAGTAAAGTCTATTTCATTTAGCCTATCATTCAGAGCTTAAGTGCATAATAAACAGCTGTGGAGAAATTAAGACCCTATTCAAAGTAGACCCAAATTAAGCAGCTTCGTGAATGACATACACATATGTGAGGGTTAGGAGACTATTTTATATAATCACTCATAAGGAACCCCTTCGAATATGGCACATGTGTGGAATAATCACTTGTATATCTCACATAATAATTCGTTTGTAGGGTAAAAGAATAACGCACAGCTGTGGAGTAAAATGGGGTCTATTTTGTAAGGCTACCCTTTCAGTGTTTTAGTGAATAATATGTATATCTGATAAGTCAGGAATCTCTTTCACATGGGCACTAGTTCAGAGCCTCTGTGAATAATACTTTCCTCAGAAACAGTCAAGGGTCTACTTCAAATGGCTACACATTCAGAGTCTCTGTAAGTAATGAACACCTGGGCAATACACCTGAGACTCTTTTTTTGTGCCCACTTACTCAGAGACTCATTCAATAATAAACACCTGTGGAAGAGTTAAGTGTCTACTTCATGTAGCCACTCATTTAGAGCCTCAGTGAATAATCCACACCAGGGTAATAGTCGAGCATTTTTATATGGCCACTCATTCTGTGCCTCCCTGAATGATACACACCTGGGGAATCCTCATGATTCTATTTCATACTACCACTCATTTAGAACCTTATTGAATAATTCACAATGGAGCAATAGTCAGGTGTCTATTTCATAGTCAGGCCTCTCATTCAAAGTTTCAGTGAATAATAAACTTCTATGGAGTAATCAGGAGGCTGTTTAAGATATCCACGAATTAAGTGCCTTCCTGAATGATACACACCTGGGTGATAGTCAGGAGTCTATTTTATATGAACTCTAATTCTGGGTATCACTGAGTAATACACACCTGGGGAGTGTCAGGAGTTTATTTGGTATGGACACTCATACATAACCTGTTTGAATAATGCACACATGGAGAATAATGAGGAGTCTATGTCATATGGCTTCTCATTCAGACAAACAGTGAATAATGCACATGTGGAGTAATTAGAAGTCCGTTTCATATGGCCCCTCTTTCACAGCCTCACTGAATATTACACACTTGTGATATCATCTGGAGTCTATTTTTTATGGCCACTAATTCAGAGAATCACTGAATAATGCACACCTGTGGAATAGTCAGAAGTCTCTTTCCTATGGCCACTCATTGAGAGCCTCACTAAATGTACACACCTGAGAAAATAGTCAGTATTTACTTTTATCCCTCTTTCAGAGTCTCCTAAATAATGCACACCTGTGGAATAGTCAGGAGACTTTTTCATGTGGCCTCTCATTCGAAGTTTCACTGAATAATGTGGTGTAGTCAGGAGTCTATTTCATGTATACACACATTCAGATCCTCAGTGAGTAAGAGAGACCCTTGCTATAGTAAGAAATCTAATTAATATGTCCACATCTTCTGAGCCTCACTGAATAATACACACCTGGTGAATAATTTTGTGTCTAATTTCGATGGACATTCATTCAGAGCCTCTGTAACTAATGAACTCCTGGGCAATAAATCTCAGACTCTTTTTTTGTGCCCACTTACTCCCAGACTCATTCAATAATAAAAACCTGTGGAAGAGTTAAGTGTCTACTTCATGTAGCCACTCATTTAGAGCCTCAGTGAGTAATTCACACCAGGGTAATAGTCGAGCATTTTTTATATGGCCATTCATTCTGTGCCTCCCTGAATTATACACACCTGGGGAATCCACATGATTCTATTTTATACTACCACTCATTTAGAACCTTATTGAATAATTCACAATGGAGCAGTAGTCAGGTGTCTATTTAATAGTCAGGCCTCTCATTCAAAGTTTCAGTGAATAATAAACTTCTATGGAGGAATCAGGAGGCTGGTAATGATATCCACGAATTAAGTGCCTTCCTGAATTATACACACCTGAGTGATTGTCAGGAGTCTATTTTATATGAACGCTAATTCCGGGTATCACTGAGTAATACACACCTGGGGGAGTGTCAGAATTTTATTTGGTATGGACACTCTTCCATAACCTGTTTGAATAATCCACACATGGAGGATAATGAGGAGTCTATGTCATACGGCTCTTCATTCAGACAAACAGTGAATGACGCACATGTGGAGTAGTAAGAAGTCCGTTTTATATATCCCCTCTTTCCCATCCTCACTGAATATTACCCACTTTTGATATCATCTGGAGTCTATTTTTTATGGCTACTAATCCAGAGAATCACTGAGAAATGCAAACTTGTGGAATAGTTAGAAGTCTCTTTCCTATGGCCACTCATTGAGAGCCTCTCTAAATGTACACACCTGAGAAAATAGTCAGTATTTACTTTTATCCCCTCTTTCAGAGTCTCCCTAAATAATGCACACCTGTGGAATAGTCAGAAAACTTTTTTATGTGTCCTCTCATTTGGAGTTTCACTGAATAATTTGTGTAGACCAGAGTCTATTTCATGTAGACACATATTCAGATCCTCAGTGAGTAAGAGAGACCCTTGCTATAGTAAGAAATCTAATTAATATGTCCACATCTTCTGAGCCTCACTGAATAATACACACCTGGTGAATAATTTTGTGTCTAATTTCGATGGACATTCATTCATAGCCTCTGTGAATAATGCACACCTGTGGTGTAGCCAGGAGTCTATTTCTTTTGGACACTCATTCATAGCCTCAGTGGATAATATGTACATGTGGATTAGTCAGGATTCCATTTCATATGGCCACGGACTCATAACCTCAGTGAATAATGCACAAATGTAAAGTACTCAGCAGTCTATTTCATATAGCCTCTCATTCAGAGATTCACTGAATAATTCAAATATTTAAGGTAGACAGCATCCTGTTTCATATGGTCCCACAAGAAAAGCCTTACTGAGTAATACTAACCTTGGAAAGTTTTGGGAGTCTACTTTATATAGCCTCTCATTCAGAGATTCACTGAATAATTCAAATATTTAAGGTAGACAGCATCCTGTTTCATATGGTCCCACAAGAAAAGCCTTACTGAGTAATACTAACCTTGGAAAGTTTTGGGAGTCTGCTTTATATAGCCTCTCACTTACAGCCTCAGGAATTAATGCACACGTGTGTAATAGAAACTAGTCTATTTTGATCCAAGATGGCTGATCGCTAACAACTCGGGATTTTAGCTTCCAGTGAAAGCTCAGAAAACGTGAGGATGTGACATTGTCAGACGAATTTTCATAGCTCACGGACCAGAAGATTTCCAGTGGAGGAGCCCCGCGGGTCTCCAGCGCAACTCTTGTGGCCGGCGCAGCGGTTTTGTCATCAGCTCAGCGCGGCAGCACTTTGTGCACAGTAAACAAGACTGACTCCCCTACTGACTGGTGTTTGGAGCTCCAGGAAGGCAGAGCCGCTTGTTGCGGACTCAAGATGGAAGCCAGACCAGAGATTTCCAGGCAGAAGAGCACCATCAATCTTATTGATGCTGTTTTGCCCGGCGCAGTGGGTTGCTCAAATTCCAGCACTAGGAATCAATGAATTGCACATCCACTCAGAAACTTAATTAGAAAGGCTGTAATTGTAAAGACAGCAAATGGGTAAATCCACAATAAAGGGAAAAGAACAGCCTAAAAAGGCCGAGAATACTGAAAATCAGAACCCCTCTCCCTCTACAGGTGATTGCAATTCCTCATCAGCAATAGAACAAGCCCTGACAGAAAAGAACTGTGTTCCATCATCTGAAGTAGGCTTCAGAAGGTGGATGATAAGAAATTTTTGGGAGTTGAAAGAACTTGTTCTGACCCAATGTAAAGAAATGAAGAACTTTGAAAAAAGGTTCGATGAAATGTTAAAAAGAACGGACCATATAGAGAGGAATATAAATGAACTAAGGGAGTTGAAAAATACAACACGAGAACTTAGTGAAATATGCACAAGTTTGAATAGCCGAATTGATCAAGCAGAAGAAAGGATATCAGAGGTCGAAGACCAACTTAATGAAATAAAACGATAAGACAAGAACAGAGAAAAAAAATAAAAAGGAATGAGCAAAGTCTCCAAGAAATATGAAACTATGTGAAAAGACCTTATCTGTGTTTGATAGGTGTACCTGAATGTGATAGAGAGAATGAATACAAGCTGGAAAATACTCTTCAGGATATTATCCAGGAGAATTTTCCAATCTAGCAAAGCAGGACACTATTCAACCCCAGGTAATACAGAGAACACCACAAAGACATTCCTCAAGAAGAGCAACCCCAAGGCACATAATCGTTAGATTCACCAGGGTTGAAACGAAGGAGAAAATACTAAGGGCAGCCAGAGAGAAATGTCAGGTTACCCACAAAGGAAAGCCTATCAGACTTACATCAGATCTCTCAGCAGAAATCCTAGAAGCCAGAAGAGAGTGGGGGGCGACATTTAACATTTTTAAAGAACAGAACTTTCAGCCCAGAATTTCATATCCTGCCAAACTAAGCTTCACAATTGAAGAAAAAATAAAATCTTTTATGAACAAGCAAGTACTCAGAGATTTCATTACCACCAGGCCTGCTTTACAAAAACTTCTGAAAGAAGCATTACACACAGAAAGGAACAACCAGTAATAGCCTTTCTAAAAATATACCAAAAGTAAAGAGCATTAACATGAAGAAGAATTTACATCAACGAATGGAAAAAAATAGTCAGTTAACATCAAATGGCAGTAATCCTAAATTTAAATTAAATAAATCCCCCAATCAAAAGATACAGCCAGAACCTAATGGTATACTACATCCAGACCCATCTTATATCCAAAGATACACAAGACTCAAAACAACAGGTTGGATAAAGATTTACCAACCAAAAGGAGAGCAAAAATAAATAAATAAACAAAAAGCAGGAGTTGCAATTCATGTATTTGATAAAACCGATTTCAAAGCAACAAAGATAGAGTGGTAAAAGGATCAATGCATCCTAAAACGCAGATAAATAAGACCCATAAAGAGATTTAGACTCAACGAGACAGAAAATTAATAAGGATATCCAGAACTTGAACCCAGATCTGGAGCAAGTAAACTTAATAAGTACTTATAGAGCTCTCCACTATAAATACACAAAATATATATTCTCCACTTTAAAAACACAAGATATTGATTGGCCATTATTAATACCCATTCATAGTAAAGCAATATTCCTGTTCTCTCTCCCTGTTTTTCTTTCTCTTTTTTCCTCTCCTTCTAAAAAAGAAAGAAAGAAAGAAACTAGTTTATTTTATATGGGCACAAAATTAAAGCCTGAGTGAGTAATACACAACTTTGGATAGTCACCAGTCTATTCCATATGCCCAAATATTCAGAGTCATAGTCAATAATACAGGCCTGTGGAATCGTTAAAAAACAATTTCATATGGCCAAAGTTTCAGAGCCTCAGTGAATAATAAATAACTGGAGAATACTCAGGACGATATTACATATAACATCTATTTCAGAGATTCAATGTATAATAAACACCTGTATATTAGTCAGAATTCTATTTCGTATACCCACATATTCAGAGCCTAACTGAATAACATAAACCTTGGGGAAAGTCAGGATTCTACATCGTGTAGCCGCTCATTTAGAGACGAAGATAAAATCGCAGGCCTGAAGAGAATTCAGAAGTATCTATTTTATGGCCACTCATTCAGAGCCTCACAGAATAATACAGACCTATGGAAAAGTCAGGAGTGTATTTCACATGGCGACTAATTCAAAACCTCAGTGAAGCATCATATATATCTGGAAAATACTCAGGATTCTATTATAAATAGCCACTTATTAAGAGACTCCCTGGAAAATTGACTCACAGAATGAAGTCCTAGAAGCGACTCAGGATTGCAGCTCTCTGTGAAAGCCCAGAGGGTGAGTCCCAGCCGCATTCTAGGATGGACCTTTTTTGCCCACAGAGCGTTGAAAGTCCCAGGTGTGGGAGAGACAGAGGACGCTAAGCTGGCTCGCTCGGCCGGATCTGCTGGCGCCCAGTGCAGAGGGACCCAGCACGAAACTCACTGGTCCAGATGCCCTGTTAAACAGGCAATCTGAGACTTGAAAGGGCAGATTGGCATGTCCATCTGATTGAATGGGACTTGGACAATAAGCCAGACCAAGAGATTCCTGGGAAGGGTGGTCTGAACCAGTGCAGTGGGCAGCAGCATGGGAGATCGCACGGATCCCAGTGCCCTATTGGCAGGATACTGGGGCGCAAGTGAGAGAGTCAACCTTTAAGCTTGGGGAGAGGAAGAGAGAGAGAGAGAGGACGGACTCTGAGGCAGGGAGCTGGGTGATCAGGCTCGGCCGATCCCACCCTCACGGGGACAAGCAGGGCAGCGATTGGAGGCGCTCAGGGCTGAGAGTTTTTCTGCTGGCATCTAGGATGGTGCAGCCCGGTGGGGGAGGGGCATATGCCACTACAGACGCAATCCGCCCCCACAGAAGTACTGCCCAGGGCTGACGCAGCCTGTCATTGCCTAGGCAACCTACCATAACAAAGAGACTCCGCCAGAAGGAGGGAGCGCTCCACAGCAGAAACGGGCCCAGCAGCAACAGGGCGGGCCTGTGCTAGCAGAGCAGAGCCCCGGCAGGCAAATAGTGAATAGACTGCCTCATAATGGGGCAGAACAGTGCAACAGATACTCATAAAGAACGCCCCAACTCCCTGAGACAGAGCATCTAAAGAAAAAAAAAAAGGGTGGTGTTTTATGAGTTCTGTTGCAGCAGACATAAACAACCTCAGAACAACCCTGAATGGAAACAGAGCTCACAGCTCAGCACAAGAGCTCCTATAAAGCAAAGACTGCCTTCTCAAGCAGCTCCCTGAACCCTGTATATTCAAAGAGTCACCCCAAAAAAGGACTAATAAGACTGACATTTGGTGGGCATTATTCTGAAACAAAGACAGCAGAAGAAGAAACTGGTATCATCCCTCACTGTTCCACAGCTGTTACAGGTATACCCCAGAAAAGCAGGGCCTGGAGTGGACCTCAGCACTCATACAGCACAGGGGCTAGACCATTAGAAGGAAAACTAAATAACAGATGTACTTCATCATCAACAATCTCAGTGTCCACACAGAGACCCAATTGAAAAATCAGCAACTACTAAGACGACAGGCAGATAAATCCATAAAGATTGGAAGAAACCACCGCAAAAAGGAGAAAAATACCCGAAACCAAAACATCCCACCTCCTACACAGGACCAAAACTCCTCACCAGCAAGGGAACAAAGCTGGGCGGAGAATGAGTGTGATGAAATGACGGAATCAGACTTCAGAAAGTGGATAATGAGAAACTTTAGTCAGCTAAAAAAACATGTTCTAAATCAGTGCAAAGAAACTGAAAACGCTGAAAAAACATTTCAAAAAAGATTCGAGAAATTGATAACAAGAATGGACTACAAAGAGAGGAATATGAATGAATTGAAGGAGCTGAAAAACACAACAAGAGAATTTTGTGAAGCATGCACAAGTTTCAACAGCCGAATTGACCAAGCAGAAGAAACAATATCAGAAGTTGAAGATAAACTCAATGAAATAAAAGGAGAAACCAAGATTTTTTTTAAAAAAAGCACAAAAAGGAATGAACAAAATCTCCAGGAAATTTGGTACTATGTGAAGAGACCCAAACTACTTTGATAGGTGTACCAGACTGAGATGAAGAGAATGAATCAAA
This sequence comes from Saguinus midas, assembly GCA_021498475.1. Classification (NCBI taxonomy): domain Eukaryota; kingdom Metazoa; phylum Chordata; class Mammalia; order Primates; family Cebidae; genus Saguinus; species Saguinus midas. The sequence continues at coordinate 25,724,581 of CM038401.1, forward strand.
GCTGGAAAACACTCTTCAGGATATTATCCAGGAAATTTTTCCCAACCTAGCAAGACAGATCAATACTCAACTACAGAAAATACAGGGAAAACCACAAAGATACTTCGCAAGAAGAGCAATCCCAAGGCACATAATCATCAGATTCACCATGGTTGAAATGAAGGAGAAAATACTAAGGGCAGCCAGAGAGAAAGGTCGGGCACCCACAAAGGGAAGCCCATCAGACTAACGGCAGACTCTCGGCAGAGACTCTACAAATCAGAAGAGAGTGGGAGCCAATATTCAACATCCTTAAAAAAAAGAACTTTCAACCAAGAATTTCATATCCAGCCACAATGAGCTTCATAAGTGAAGGAAAAATAAAACCCTTCACGAACCAGCAAGTACTCAGAGATTTCGTCATCACTAGGCCTGCTTTACAAGAGCTCCTGAAAGAGGCACTACACATAGAAAGAAACAACCAGTACCAGCCATCCTAAAAGCATACCAAATGCTAAAGAGCATCAACAAAATGAAGAATCTACATGAACCAATGGGCAAAACAGCCAGCTAGCATCAAAATGGCAGTATCAAATTCACACATAACAATATTAACCCTAAATGTAAATGGGCTAAATGCACCAATCAAAAGACACAGACTGGCAAATTGGATAAAAAACCAAAACCCATCGGTGTGCTGTATCCAGGAAACCCACCTCACACACAAGGATACACAAAGGCTCAAAATAAAGAAATGGAGGAAGATTTACCAAGCAAATGGAGAGCAAAAAAAAGCAGGAGTTGCAATTCTCGTCTCTGATAAAATAGACTTTAAAGCAACAAAGATCAAAAGGGACAAAGAAGGTCATTACATAATGGTAAAAGGATCGATACAACAAGAAGAGCTAAGTATTCTAAATATGTATATGGACCCAATGCAGGAGCACCCAGATATATAAGGCAAGTTCTCAATGACTTACAAAGAGACTTAGACTCCCACAAAATAATGGTGGGAGATTTTAACACTCCACTGTCAATATCAGACAGATCAACCAGACAAAAAATTAACAATGATATCCAGGACTTGAACTAAGACCTGGAACAAGCAAACCTGATAGACATTTACAGAACTCTCCACCCCAAATCCACAGAATATACATTCTTCTCAGCACCACATCACACCTACTCCAAAATTGACCACATAATTGGAAGTAAAGCACTCCTCAGCAAATGCAAAACAACTGAAATCATAACAAACAGTCTCTCAGACCATAGTGCAATCAAGTTGGAACTCAGAATTCAGAAAATAACTCAGAACCACAAGGAAACTGAACAACTGGCTCTTGAATGTTGATTGGATAAACAATGAAATGAAGGCAGAAATAAAGCAGGAGTTGCAATTCTCGTCTCTGATAAAATAGACTTTAAAGCAACAAAGATCAAAAGGGACAAAGAAGGTCATTACATAATGGTAAAAGGATCGATACAACAAGAAGAGCTAACGATTCTAAATATATATGGACCCAATGCAGGAGCACCCAGATATATAAGGCAAGTTCTTAATGACTTACAAAGAGACTTAGACTCCCACAAAATAATGGTGGGAGATTTTAACACTCCACTGTCAATATCAGACAGATCAACCAGACAAAAAATTAACAATGATATCCAGGACTTGAACTAAGACCTGGAACATGCAAACCTGATAGACATTTACAGAACTCTCCACCCAAATCCACAGAGTATACATTCTTCTCAGCACCACATCACACCTACTACAAAATTGACCACATAATTGGAAGTAAAGCGCTCCTCAGCAAATGAAAAACAACTGAAATCATAACAAATAGTCTCTCAGACCATAGTGCAATCAAGTTGGAACTCAGATTCAGAAAATAACTCAGAACCACAAGGATTCATGGAAACTGAACAACTAGCTCTTGAATGTTGATTGGATAAACAATGAAATGAAGGCAGAAATAAAGAGGTTTTTGAAACCAATGAGAACGAAGACACAACATACCGGAATATCTGGGACACATTTAAAGCAGTCTGCAGAGGAAAATATATAGCAATAAGTGCTTACATGAGAAGAGTGGAGAGATCCAAAATTGACACCCTATCGTCAAAATTGAAAGAGCTAGGGGAGCAAAATTAAAAAAGCTCAAAACCTAGCCGAAGACAAGAAATAACTAAGGCCAGAGTAGAACTGAAGGAGATAGAGACAAGAAAAACCCTTCAAAAAATCAATAAATCCAAGAGATGGTTTTTCGAAAAGATCAACAAAATAGGCAGACCACTAGCCAGACGGATAAAAAAGAAGAGAGAGAACAACCAAATAGATGCAATAAAAAAAATAAAGGAAATCACCACAGATTCCACAGAAATTCAAACCATCATCAGAGAATACTACAAACAACTCTATGCACATAAACTAGTAAAGCAGAAAAAAATGGATACATTCCTGGACCCCTGTGTCCTCCCAAACCTAAACCAGGAGAAAGCTGAAACTATGAATAAACCAATAAAAAGGTCTGAAGTTGAGGCAGGAAAAGAGCCTACCACACAAAAAAGCCCAGGTCCAGATGGGTTCACAGCTGAATTCTACCAGACACACAAGAGGATCTGGTACCATTCCTTCTGAAACTATTCCAAATAATTCAAAAGAGGAACCCTTCCCAAATCATTTTATGAGACCAACATCATCCTGATACCAAAACCTGGCAGAGACTCAACAAGAAAAGAAAACTTCAGGCCAATATCCATGATGAACATAGATGCAAAATCTTCAATAAAATACTGGCAAACCGATTGCAACAGCACATTAAAAACTTATCCATCATGATCAAGTAGGATTCATCCGGGGATGCAAGGCTGGTTCAACATACAAGTCTATAAATGTAATTCACCACATAAACAGAAGCAAAACAAAACCACATGATTATCTCAATTGATGCAGAGAAGGCATTTGACAAAATTCAACAGCCCTTTATGCTAAAACCCTCAATAAACTTGGTATTGATGGAACATATCTCAAAGTAATAAAAGCTATTTACGACAAACCAACAGCCAATATCATACTAATGGGCAAAACTGGAAGCATTCCTTTGAAATCGGCACTAGACAAGGATGCCTCTCTCACCACTCCTATTCAACATAGTACTGGAAGTTCTAGCCAGAGCAATCAGGCAAGAAAAAGAAATAAAGTATTCAAATAGGAAGGTGGAAGCCAAATTGTCTCTATTTGCAGACGACATGATAGTATACCTAGAAGACCCCATGACCTCAGCCCAAAAGCTCCTGAAACTGATAAGCAACATCAGCAAAGTCCCACGATATAAAATCAATGTGCAAAAATCACCAGCATTCCTATACACCAATAACAGACTTAAAGAGAACCAAATCAAGAACGAACTGCCATTCACAATTGCTACAAAGAAAATAAAATACCTAGGAATACAACTCACAAGGAACGTAAGGGACCTCTTTAAGGGAAACTACAAACCACTGCTCAACAAAATACGAGAGGATACAAACAGATGGAGAAACATTCCATGTTCGTGGTTAGGAAGAATCAATATCGTGAAAATGGCTATACTGCCCAAAGTAATTTACACAATTAATGCTATCCCCATCAAACTACCATTGAATTTCTTCACAGAACTGGAAAAAAAACCACCATGAATTTCATATGAAACCCAAAAGGAGCCCGCATAGCCAAGTCAATTCTAAGCGAAAAGTACACAGCAGGAGGCATCACACTACCAGACTTCAAACTATACTACAAGGCTACACTAATCAAAACAGCATGGTACTGGTACCAAAACAGAGATATAGGCCAAAGGAACAGAACAGAGGCATCGGAGGCAACACAACATATCTACAACCATATTATCTTTGATAAACCAGACAAAAACAAGCAATGGGAAAAGGATTTTCTATTTAATAAATGGTGTTGAGAAAACTCGCTAGCCATGTGCAGAAAGCAGAAACTGGACCCCTTCCTGACACCTTACACTAAAATTAACTACAGATGGATTAAAGATTTAAAAACATAAAACCTGACACCATAAATACCCTAGAAGAAAATCTAGGCAAAAACCATTCAGGACATACGAGTAAGCAAGGTCTTCATGTACAAAACACCAAAAGCATTGGCAACAAAATTCAAAATAGACAAATGGGACCTAATCAAACTCCACAGCTTCTGCACAGCAAGAAAACTGTCACTAGAGTGAATCAGCAACCATCAGAATGGGAAAAAATCTTTGCTGTTTGCACATCTGACAAAGGGCTGATATCCAGAATTTACAAAGAACTCAAACAGATTTACAGGAAAAAAAACAAGCCCATTCAAAATGGGCAAAGGATATGAACAGACACTTTACAAAAGAAGACATACATGAGGCCAACAAACACACATGAAAAATGCTCATCATCACTGGTCATTAGAGAGATGCAAATCAAAACTACATTGAGATACCATCTCCAGTTAGAATGGCGATCATTAAAAATCTGGAGACAGCAGATGCTGGAGAGGATGTGGAGAAATAGGAACACTCTTACACTGTTGGTGGAGTGTAAATTAGTTCAACCATTGTGGAAGACAGTGTGGCGATTCCTCAAGGACCTAGAAATAGAAATTCCATTTGACCCAGCAGTCCCATTACTGGGTATATATCCAAAGGACTATAAATCATTCTACTATAAGGATACATGCACATGAATGTTCATTGCAGCACTGTTTACAATAGCAAAGACCTAGAACCAACCCAAATGCCCATCGATGATAGACTTTACTGGGAAAATGTGGCACATACATACCATGGAATATTTTGCAGCAATCAAAAATGATGAGTTTGTGTCCTTTGTAAGGACATGGATGAATCTGGAGAACATCATTCTCAGCAAACTGAGAATATGAGTGAGCATATACTCACTCATAGGTGGGTGAGAAAAATGAGAACACATGGACACAGAGAGGAGGTCTACTACACACTGGGGTCTATTGAGTGGAATGTGGGAGGGACAGCGGGGGGGCTCGGGAGGGATAACCTGGGGATGAATTTCAAGTGTGGGTGAGGGTGAGGAAGGCAGCAAAACACACTGCATGTGTGTACCTATGCAACTATCTTGCACGTTCTGCACATGTACCCCAAAACCTATAATGCAATAAAAATTAAAAAAAAAAGAGAGAGAGAGAGAATCCCTGAATAATGCACACCTGGGGAGTAGTCTGGAGAATATTGGATATGACCGTTCACCCAGTGAATCACTTGAAACTGCAGAGCTGAGAAACAGTCAAGAGGATAGTCAGGAGTCTATTTTATGTGGTCACTCGTTCAGAAACTCACTGAAAAATAAACAACTTGGGAATAGTCACAGTCCAGGTTATATGAACACTCAATAACAACATTACCGAATAATGCACAATGGGGCAATAGTAAGGAGTCTATTTCATATGGCCTCTCATTAAGAGCTTCAGTGCATAATAAACAGCTGTGAAGTAGTCAGGACCCTATATATGTACGCCCCAAATTCAACAGCTCCGTGAATAATACACACATGTGTGATAGTCAGAAGACTATTTGATATGGACACTCATACAGAACCTCTTCGAATACTGCAGATGTGGGAAATAATCACTAGTCTGTTTCATATGGTGATTCGTTTGGAGAGTCAAAAATAACGCATACCTGTGAAGTATAATGGGGTCTATTTCAAAAGGCCACTCTTTAAGTGTTTCAGGGAATAATATGTATATCTGATATGTCAGGAATCTCTTTCACATGGCCACTCGTTCATGGCCTCTGTGAATAATACTCCCCTCAGAAATAGTCAAGAATCTACTTTTAGAAGCTACACATTCAGAGTCTCTGTCAGTAATGTACACCTAGGCAATACACAAGAATCTCTTTTATATGCCCACTTAGTCAGAGTCTCATTCAATAGAACACACCTGGGGAAGAGTCATAGGCGGGTGAGAAAAATGAGAACACATGGACACAGAGAGGGGGTCTACTACACACTGGGGTCTATTGGTGAAAATGGGGGAGGGACAGCGGGGGCAGCTGGGGAGGGATAGCCTGGGGATGAATGCCAAGTGTGGGTGAAGGAAAGGAAGGCAGCAAAACACACTACCATGTGTGTACCTATGCAACTATCCTCCACGTTCTGCACATGTACCCCAAAACATATAATGCAATAAAAATTAAAAAAGAGAGAGAGAGAATCCTGAATAATGCACATCTGGGGAATAGTCTGAAGAATATTGGATATGACTGTTCACACAGTGACTCACTTGAAACTGCAGAGCTGGGAAACAGTCAAGAGGATAGTCAGTAGTCTATTTTATGTGGTCACTCGTTCAGAAACTCACTGAAAAATAAACAAATTGGGAATAGTCACAGTCCAGGTTATATGAACACTCAATAACAACATTACCGAATAATGCACAATGGGGCAATAGTAAGGAGTCTATTTCATATGGCCTCTCGTTAAGAGCTTCAGTGCATAATAAACAGCTGTGAAGTAGTCAGGACCCTATATATGTATGCCCCAAATTCAACAGCTCCGTGAATAATACACACATGTGTGATAGTCAGAAGAGTATTTGATATGAACACTCATACAGAACCTCTTCGAATACTGCAGATGTGGGAAATAATCACTAGTCTGTTTCATATGGTGATTCATTTGGAGAGTCAAAAATAACGCACACCTGTGAAGTATAATGGGGTCTATTTCAAAAGGCCGCTCTTTAAGTGTTTCAGGGAATAATATGTATGTCTAATATGTCAGGAATCTCTTTCACATGGTCACTCGTTCATGGCCTCTGTGAATAATACGCCCCTCAGAAATAGTCAAGAATCTAATTTAAGAAGCTACACATTCAGAGTCTCTGTAAGTAATGTACACCTAGGCAATACACAAGAATCTCTTTTATATGCTCACTTAGTCAGAGTCTCATTCAATAGAACACATCTGAGGAAGAGTCATAGGCGGGTGAGAAAAATGGGAACACATGGACACAGAGAGGGGGTCTACTACACACTGGGGTCTATTGGTGAAAATGTGGGAGGGACAGCGGGGGTGGCTGGGGAGGGATAGCCTGGGGATGAATGCCAAGTGTGGGTGAAGGAAAGGAAGGCAGCAAAACACACTGCCATGTGTGTATCTATGAAACTATCCTGCACGTTCTGCACATGTACCCCAAAACATATAATGCAACGAAAATTAAAAAAAAAAAGAGTTTACTTCATGGAGCCTCTCATTTAGAGCCTCAGTGAATAATGCACACCAGTGTAATAATCGAGCATTTTTTATATGGCCACTCATTCTGTGCCTCCCTAAATGATACACACCTGGAAATCCTCAGGATTCTATTTCATACTAACACTTATTTAAAACCTTATTGACTAATTCACAATAAAGCAATAGTCAGGTGTCTATTTTATATGGCCTCTCATTCAAAGTTTCAGTGAATAATTGAGTTCTATGGAGTAACCAAGATGCTGTTTAATATAGCCACGAATTAAGTGCCTTCCTGAATGATACACACCTGGGAGATAGTCATGAGTCTATTTCGTATGAACTCAAAGTCTGGGTATCGCTGAGTAATACACACCTAGGGGAGTTTCAGGAGGCTATTTGGTATGGACACTCATACAGAACCTGTTTGAGTAATGCACACATGGAGAATAATGTGGAGTCATACAGCTACTCATTCAGACAAACAGTGAATAAGGCACATGTGGAGTAATACGAAGTCTTTTTCATATGGCCCCTATTTCACATCCTCACGGAATATTACACACTTCTGATATTGGCTGGAGTCTATTTTTATGGCCACTCATTCTGGGAATCACTGAATAATGCACACCTACAGAATAGTCAGAAGTCTCTTTTCTATGGCCACTCGTTGAGAGCCTCACTAAATATACTCACCTGGGGAAATAGTCAGAATTTACTTTTATTTCCTCATTCAGAGTCTCACTAAATAATGCACACCTGTTTAATAGTCAGGAGACTTTTTTGTGTGGCCTCTTATTCGGAGTGTCACTGAATAATGTGGTGTAGTCAGAAGTCTATTTCATGTAGACACATATTCTGAGCCTAAGTGAATAAGACAGACCCTTGCTATAGTAAGGAATCTAATTAATATGGCCACATCTTCTGAGCCTCACTGAAAAATACAAACTGGAGAATAATTTGGAGTGTATTTTCGATGGACATTCATTCAGAACCTTGGTAAATAATGCACACCTGTCGAGTAGCCAGGAGGCTATTTCATTTAAACACTCATTCATAGCCTCAGTGGGTAATAGGCACGTGAGTATTATTCTGGATTCCATATCATATGACCAATGATTCTTAACCTCAGTAAATAATGCCCAGATATATAATACTCAGCAGTCTATTTCATATAGCCACTCATTCAGAGATTAAGTGAATAATACAAATATTTAAGATAGACAGAATCCTGTTTCATATGGTCACACAAGAAGAGCGTCACTGAGTAATACAAAACTTGAGAAGTTTTAAGAGTCTACATTATATAACCTCTCATTTACAGCCTCAGGGAATAATGCACACGTGTGGAATAGACACTAGTCTATTTTATATAGGCACAAAATCAAAGCCTGTGTGAGTAATACACAACTTTGGAATAGTCACTAGTCGAATCCATATGCCCAAATATTCAGAGTCAGAGTCAATAGTACACACCTGTGGACTAGTCAGGAAACAATTTCATATGGCCAAAGTTTCAGAGCCTCAGTGAATAATACATACCTGGGTAATACTCAGGACGCTATTACATATGGCATCTATTTTAAAGCTTCATATAATCAGGAACACCTGTATTGTATTCAGAATTCTATTTTGTATAGCCACATATACAGAGCCTAACTGAATAACCTACACCTTGGGGAAAGGTAGGATTCTATTTCGTATAGTCACTGATTTAGAGCCGAATGTAAAACCGCACACCTGAGGAGTATTCAGGAGTCTTTATTATATGGCCACTTATTCAGAGCCTCACAGAATAATACAGACCTATGAAAAGTCAGGAGTGTATTTCACATGGCCACTAATTCAGAACCTCAGTGAAGAATCATATGTATCTGGAAAATACTCAGGATTCTATTATATATAGCCACTTATTAAGAGACTCACTGAATAATGCACACCTGGGGAATAGTCTGAGACTATTTGATATGACCGTTAACCCAGCGACTCAGATAAAATGCAGAGCTAAGAAATAGTCAAGAGGACAGAGTCAGGAGTCTATTTTATGTGGTCACTCGTTCAGAAACTCACTGAAGAATACACACCTTGAGTATAGTCAGAGTCCAAGTCATATGGCCACTCAATCAGCATTACTGAATAATGCACAATGGGGCAATAGTAGGAGTCTATTTCATATGGCTCTCATTCAGAGTTTCAGTGCAATAAACAGCTGAAGGAGTCAGGACCCTATTGATGGTAACCCAAATTAAGCACTCCGTGAATGATACACACATGTGTGATAGTCAGGAGAATATTTGATATGGACACTCATACAGAACCTCTTCGAATACTGCACATGTGGGGAAGTAATCACTAGTCTATTTCATATGGTGATTCGTTTGAAGAGTCAAAAATAACGCACACCTGTGGAGTAAAATGGGATCTATTTCATAAGGCCACTCTTTCAGTGTTTTAGTGAATAATATGTATATCTAATAAGTCAGGAGTGTATTTCACATGGCCACTAATTCAGAACCTCAGTGAAGAATCATATGTATCTGGAAAATACTCAGGATTCTATTATATAAAGCCACTTATTCAGAGACTCACTGAATAATGCACACCTGGGGAATAGTCTGGAGAGTATTTGATATGACCGTTAACCCAGCGACTCAGATAAAATTGCAGAGCTGAGATATATTAAGAGGATAAAATCAGGAGTCTATTTTATGTGGTCACTCGTTCAGAAACTCACTGAAGAATACACACCTTGAGTATAGTCAGAGTCCATGTAATATGGCCACTCAATCACAGCATTACTGAATAATGCACAATGGGGCAATAGTAAGGAATCTATTTAATATGGCCTCCCATTCAGAGTTTCAGTGCATAATAAACAACTGTGGAGTGGTCAGGACCCTATTTAAAATAGGCCCAAATTAAGCACCTCCATGAATGATACACAAATGTGTGATAGTCAGGAGAATATTTGATGTGGACACTCATACAGAATCTTCGAATACTGCACATGTGAGAAGTAATCACTAGTCTATTACATATGATGATTCCTTTGAAGAGTGAAAATATAACGCACACCTGTGGAGTAAAATGGGATCTACTTCATAAGGACACTCTTTCAGTGTTTCAGTGAATAATATGTATATCTAATAAGTGAAGAATCTCTTTCACATGGCCACTCATTCAGGACCTCCGGAAAAATACTCCCCTCAGACACAGTCAAGGGTTACTTCCAATGGCTACACATTCAGAGTCTCTGTTAGTAATGCAAACCTGGGCAATACACAGGAGTCTCTTTTTTATGCCCACTTAGTCAGAGTCTCATTCAATAATACACACCTGGGGAAGAGTTAAAAGTCTACTTCATGCGGCCACTCATTTAGAGCCTCAGTGGATAATCTACACCAGGGTAATAGTTGAGCATTTTTTATATGGCCACTCATTTTCTGCCTCCCTGATTGATACACACCTTGGGAATCCTCAGGATTCTATTTCATACTACCACTCATTTAGAAACTTATTGAATAATTCACAATGGAGCAATACTCAGGTGTCTATTTTATATGGATTCTTTTTCAAAGTTTCAGTGAATAATGAACTTCTATGGAGTAATCAGGATGCTGTCTAAGATAGCCACAAATTAAGTGCCTTCCTGAATGAGACACACCTGGGTGATAGTCAGAGTCTATTTCATATGAACTCTTATTCTGGGTATTGCTGAGTAACACACACCTGTGGGCGTGTCAGGAGTCTATTTGGTATGGACACTCATACAGAACCTGTTTGAATAATGCACACATGGAGAATAATGAGGAGTCTATGTCATACAGCTACTCATTCAGACAAACAGTGAATAACGCACGTGTGGAGTAATTAGAAGTCTGTTTCATATGGCCCCTCTTTCACAGCCTCACTGACTATTACACACTGGTAATATAGTCTGGAGTCTATTTTTTACGGCCGCTCATTCAGAGAATCACTTAATAATGCACACCTGTGGAATAGTCAAAAGTCTCTTTTCTATGGCCACTTTTTGAGAGCCTCACTAAATGTACTCACCTGGGGAAATAGAATTTACTTTTATCTCCTCATTCAGAGTCTCACTAAATAATGCACACCTTTGGAATAATCCAGGAGATTTTCATGGGGCCTCTCATTCGGAGTGTCACTGAATAATGTGGTGTAGTCAGGAGTTTATTTCATGTAGACACATATTCAGAGCCTCAGTGAATAATACAGATAATAATACCTTACTATATCAAAGGTATAGTAAAATATATATATAGTATATATTTTACTTTGATATAGTAAGGAATCTAATTAATATGGCTACTTTTTCTGAGCCTCACTGAATAACATACAGCTGGAGAATAAATTGGAGTATATTTTCGATGGACATTCATTTAGAGCCTCGGTAAATAATGCACACCGGTGGAGTTGCCAGAAGTCTATTTTATTAGGACACTCATTCATACCTTCACTGGATAATATGCAGGTGTATATTAGTCAGAATTCCATTTTATATGGCCACTGACTCATAACCTCGGTGAATAATTCACAAATGTAAAGTACTCAGCAGTCTATTTCATATAGCCACTCATTCAGAGATTCACTGAATAATAAAAATATTTAAGATAGACAGCATCCTGTTTCATATGGTCACTACAAGTAGAGCCTCGCTGAGTAATACACACCTGGGGAAGTGTTAGGAGTCTACTTTATATAGCCTCTCATTTACAGCCTTAGGGAATAATGCACACATGTGGGGTAGACACTAGTCTACTTTATATGGTCACAAAACCAAAGCTTGAGTAATACACAACTTTGGAATAGTCACCAGTGTATTACATATGCTCAAATATTTAGAGTCACAGTCAATAATACACGCCTTTGGACTAGTCAGAAAACAATTTTATATTGCCAAAGTTTCAGAGCCTCAGTGAATAATACATACCTAAGGAATACTCAGGATGCTATTTCATATGGCATCTATTTCAGAGCTTCATTGAATAAGGAACACCTGTATTGTAGTAAGAATTCTATTTTGTATAGCCACATATTCAGAGCCTAACTGAATAATATTCACCTTGGGAAAAGTCAGGATTCTATTTCGTATAGTCACTCATTTAGAGCCTAATGTGCGAAAACCAGCCTGAAGTATTCTGGAGTCTCTATTTTATAGCCACTCATTCAGAGACTCACAGAGTAATACAGGCCTATGGAAATATTAGGGATGTATTACATGTGGCTACTTATTAAGAACCTCAGTGAAGAATTATATATATCTGGAAAATACTGAGGATTCCATTATATATAGCCACTTAATCAGAGACTCACTGAATAATGCACACCTGGGAATAGTCTGGAGACTAATTGATATGTCTGTTCACCCAGCGACTCAGTGGAAAATGCAGAGCTGAGAAATATTCAAGAGGATAGAGTCAGGAGTCTATTTTATTTGGTCACTCATTCAGAAACTCACTGAAGAATACACACCCTGGGAATTGTCAGAGTCCTGGTCATATGGCCACTCAATCACAGCATTACCGAATAATGCACAATGGGGCAATAGTAAGGAATCTATTTCATATGGTCTCTCATACACAGATTCAGTGCCTAATAAAGAGATGTGGAGTAGTCAGACCCTATTTAAGGTAGCACCAAATGAAGCAGCTCCCTGAATGATAAACACATATGTGCGAGTCAGGAGAAAATTTGATATGGACATTCATACAGAACCTCTTCAAATACTTCACATGTGGGGAATAATCACTAGTCTATTTCATATGGTGATTCGTTTGGAGAGTCAAAACATAACGCAAACCTGTCGAGTAAAATGGGGTCTGTTTCATAAGGCCACACTTTCAGTGTTTTAGTGAAAAATATGTATATCTGATAAGTCAGGAATCTTTTCCACATGGCCACTCATTCAGGGCATTTGTGAATAATACTCCCCTTAGATATTGTCAAGTGTCTACTTCAAAGGGCTACACATTCAGAGTCTCTGTAAATAATGAACACCTGGGCAATAGACTTGAGTCTCTTTTTTATACCCACTTAGTCAGATTCTCATTCAACAATACACACCTGGGGAAGAGTTAAGAGTCTACTTTATGTAGCCACTCAATTAGAGCCTCAGTGAATAATGCACACCAGGGTTATAGTCGAGCATTTTTTATATGGCCACTCATTCTGTGCCTTCCTGAATGATGCACACCTGGGGAATCCTCAGGATTCTCTTTCATACTACCACTTATTTAGAACTTTATTGAATAATTTACAATGAAGCAATAGTCACGTGTCTATTTTATATGGCCTCTCATTCAAAGTTTCAGTGAATAATGAACTTCTATGGAGTAATCAGGACGCTGTCTATAATAACCACAAATTAAGTGCCTCGTGAATGATACATATGTGAGTGATAGGAGTCTATTTCATATGAACTCTAGTTCTGTGTAACGCTGAGTAATACACCCCTCTGTGAATGTCAGGAGTGTATTTGGTATGGACACTCATACAGAACCTGTTAGAATAATTCACACATAAATAATAACGAGGAGTCTATGTCATACGGCTACTCCGACAAACTGGATAATTCACATGTGGAGTAGTTAGAATTCTGTTTCATATGGCCCCTCTTTCACAGCCTCACTGAGTATTACACACTTGTGATAAATTCTTGAGTCTATTTTTTTTCGAATAGAAAGGAGAGGAAAAGAGAGAAAGAGAAAGAAGGAGAGAGAACAGGAATATTGCTTTATTCTATAAATGGTGTTAATAACGGCCAATCAATATTTTGTGTATTTAAAGTGGAGAATATATATTTTGTGCATTTAAAGTGGAGAGCTCTATAAGTTCTTATTGAGTTTACTTGTTCCAGATCTGAATTCAAGTTCTAGATATTATTATTAATTTTCTGTCTCGTTGAGTCCAAATTTTTTATGGGTCTTATGTATCTGAGTGTTATGATGCATTGATCCTTTCACCACTCTATCTTTGTTGCTTTGAAATCTGTTTTATCAAATACATGAATTGCAACTCCTGCTTTTTGTTTATTTATTTATTTTTGCTCTCCATTTGGTTGGTAAATCTTTCTCCAACCCTTTGATTTGAGTCTTTGTGTATCTTTGGATATAAGATGGGTCTGGATGTAGTATACCATTAGGTTTTGGCTGTATCTTTTGATTGGGGGATTTAGTCAATTTACATTTAGGATTACTGCCATTTGAATTTAACTGGCTATTTTATCCATTCGTTGATGTAAATTCTTCTTTATGTTGATGCCAGTTACTTTTTGGTATATTTTTAGAAAGGCTATTACTGGTTGTTCCTTTCTGTGTGTAATGTTTTTTTTTCAGAAGTTTTTGTAAAGCAGGCCTGGTGGTAATAAAATCTTTGAGTACTTGCTTGTTCATAAAGATTTTTTCTTCAATTAGAAGCTTAGTTTAGAGTGAATAATGAAATCAAGTTCTCATATGTTAAACATGGCCCTCTCTTCTGGCTTGTTTTCTGCTGAGAGATCTGTGAAGACTGACTTCCTTTGTGGTAATGACATTTCTCTGGCTGCCCTTAGTATTTTCTCCTTCATTTCAACCTGGTGAATCTAACAATTATGTGCCTTGGGGTTGCTCTTCTTGAGGAATGTCTTTGTGGTGTTCTCTGTATTACCTGTTGAATAGTGTCCTGCTTTGCTAGTGGAAAATTTGGATAATATCCTGAAGAGTATTTTCAGCATTCATTCTCTCTCACATTCAGGTACACTTATCAAACTAGATTAGGTCTTTTCACATAGTCATATTTCTTGGAGACTTTGCTCATTCCTTTATTCTTTTTCTCTATTTATGTCTTCTTGTTTTATTTTACAAGTTGGTCTTCGACATCTGATATCCTTTCTGCTTGATCAATGCTATTCAATCTTGTGCATATTTTACTAAGTTCTCGTGTTGTATTTTTCAACTCCGCATTTGATTTATATTCCTCTGTATATTGTCCATTCTTTTTAGCATTTTATCAAACCTTTTTCAAAGTTTTAGTTTCTTTACATTGGGTTAAAGCAAGTTCTTCAACTCCCAAAAATTTCTTATCATCCACCTTCTGAAGCCTACTTCAGATAATGGATCACAGTCCTTTTCCATCAGGGCTTAGTTAATGAGGAAATGCAATCCCTGTGGAGCGAGAGGCGTTCTGATTTTTAGTATTCTCGGCCTTTGGCTGTTTATTTTCTTTATTGTTAATTTATCCATTTACTCTCTTTAATTACCGCCTTTCTAATTAGATTTCTGAGTGAACTCAATTTATTGATTCACAGTGCTGGAATCTGAGCAACCCGCCAAAACAGCAACGATAAGATTGATGGTGCTCTTCTGCTTGGGAATCTCTGGTCTGGCTTCCTTCTTGATTCCACAACAAGCGGCTCTGCCTTCCCTGAGCTCCAAACACCAGTCAGTAGAAAAACCAGTCTTGTTTACTGTGCACGAAGGGCTGCCGCGCCGAAGTGATGGCAAAACCGCTGCGCCGGATACAAGAGTCGCTCTGGCCACCCGCGGGGCTCCTCCACTGGAAATCTTCTGGTCATTGAGGGACAAAAATTCGTCTGAAAATGTGGCATCCTCACGTTTTCTGAGCTTTCACTGAGAGCTACAATCCTGAGCTGTTAGCAATCAGCTGTTTTGCATCCTTTTTGGAGTCTATTTTTTATGGCCACTCATTCAGAGAATCTCTGAATAATGCACACTTGCGGAATAGTCAGAAGTCTCTTTTCTATGACCTCTCATTGAGAAACTCACTAAATGTACACACCTGAAAAAACAGTCAAAATTTTCTTTTAATCTCTCATTCAGAGTCTCACTAAATAATGCACATCTGTGGGATAGTCAAGAGAGTTTTCATTTGGCGTCTCATTCAGAGTTTCACTGAATAATGTGTGTAGTCAGGAGACTATTTCATGGAGACTTTGCTCATTCCTTTATTCTTTTTTCTCTATTTATGTCTTCTTGTTTTATTTTATTAAGTTGGTCTTCGACATCTGATATCCTTTCTTCTGCTTGATCAATTCGGCTATTCAATCTTGTGCATATTTTACTAAGTTCTCGTGTTGTATTTTTCAACTCCGTTACTTGATTTATATTCCTCTGTATATTGTCCATTCTTTTTAGCATTTTATCAAACCTTTTTTCAAAGTTTTTAGTTTCTTTACATTGGGTTAAAGCAAGTTCTTTCAACTCCCAAAAATTTCTTATCATCCACCTTCTGAAGCCTACTTCAGATAATGGATCACAGTCCTTTTCCATCAGGGCTTATTCCGTTGCTAATGAGGAAATGCAATCCCCTGTAGAGCGAGAGGCGTTCTGATTTTTAGTATTCTCGGCCTTTTTAGGCTGTTTATTTTTCTTTATTGTTAATTTATCCATTTACTCTCTTTACAATTACCGCCTTTCTAATTAGATTTCTGAGTGGAAATCCAATTTATTGATTCACAGTGCTGGAATCTGAGCAACCTACTGCGCCGGCCAAAACAGCAACGATAAGATTGATGGTGCTCTTCTGCTTGGGAATCTCTGGTCTGGCTTCCTTCTTGATTACAACACTCTGTTCCTGAATAAACGCAGTCAGTAGAAAACCAGTCTTGTTTACTGTGCACAAAGCTCAGTGATGGCAAAAGCTGGATACAAATCGCTGAAGGAGTCCTGAAATCTTCTGGTCATTGAGGGACAAAAATTCGTCTGAAAATGTGGCATCCTCACGTTTTCTGAGCTTTCACTGAGAGCTACAATCCTGAGCTGTTAGCAATCAGCTGTTTTGCATCCTTTTTGGAGTCTATTTTTTATGGCCACTCATTCAGAGAATCTCTGAATAATGCACACTTGCGGAATAGTCAGAAGTCTCTTTCTATTACCTCTCATTGAGAGCCTCACTAAATGTACACACCTGAAAAAATAGTCAAAATTTTCTTTTAATCTCTCATTCAGAGTCTCACTAAATAATGCACATCTGTGGGATAGTCAAGAGAGTTTTCATTTGGCGTCTCATTCAGAGTTTCACTGAATAATGTGGTGTAGTCAGGAGACTATTTCATGTAGAGACATATTCAGAGCCTCAGTGACTAACAGAGACCCTTTCTATAGTAAGGAATCGAATTAATATGGCCACATCTTCTGAGCCTCACTGAGTAATACACAACTGGAGAATAATTTGTAGTCTATTTTTGATAGACATTCATTCAGAGCCTTGGTAAATAATGCACACCTGTGGAGTAGCTAGAAGTCTATTTTATTAGGACAGTCATTTATAGCCTCAGTGGATAATATGCACGTGTGGATTAGTCAGGATTCCATTTTATATGGCCACAAAATCAAAGCCTGAGTGAGTAATACACAACTTTAAAATAGTCAAAAGTCTATTCCATATGCACAAATATTCAGAGTCAGAGTCAATAAAACACACCTGTTGTCTAGTCAGGAAACAATTTCATATGGTCAATGTTTCAGAGCCTCAGTGAAAAATACATACCTGAGGATAAATCAGGACGCTATTACATATGGCATCTATTTCAGAGGTTCATTGAATAAAAACACCTGTATTGTAGTCATAATTCTGTTTCATATAGCCACATATTCAGAGCCTAACTTAATAACATACATGTTGGAAAAAGTCAGGATTGTATGTTGTATAGCCACTCATTTAGAGCCGAATGTAAAAACGCACGCCTATAAAGTATTCAGAAGTTTCTATTTTATGGCCACTCATTCAGAGCCTCACAGAATAATACAGACCTATGGAAAAGTCAGGCGTGTATTTTTCATGGCCACTTATTCAGAACCTCAGTGAAGAATTATATATATCTGGAACATACTAAGGATTCTATTATATATAGCCACTAATTCAGAGACTCACTGAATAAAGCACACCTGGGAAATAGTCTGGAGACTATTTGATGTGACCGTTCACCCAGTGACTCAGTAGAAAATGCGCAGCTGAAAATACTCAAGAGGATAGTGTAAGGAGACTATTTTACGTGGTCACTGGATCAGAAATTCACTGAAAATTACACACCTGGGGAATCCTCGGAGTCCAGGTCATATGACCAATCAATCACAGCATTACCGAATAATGCACAATGGAATAGAAATAAAAAGTCTACTACATATGACCTCTCATTCAGAGTTTCAGTGCACAATAAACAGCAGTGGAGTAATCAGGACCCTATTTACAGTAGCCCCAAATTAAGCAGCTCCTTGAATGATACACACATCTGTGATAGTCGGAGACAATTTGATATAGACACTCATACAGAACCTCTTCGAATACTGCACATGTGGGGAATAATCACTAGTCTATTTCATATGGTGATTCGTTTGGAGAGTCAAAAAATGATGAACACCTGTTGAGTAAAATGGGGTCTATTTCATAAGGCCACTCTTTCAGTGTTTCAGTGAGTAATATGTATATCTGATAAGTCAGGAATCTCTTTCACATGGCCACTCGTTTAGGGCTTCTGTGAATAATACTCTCCTCAGAAATAGTCAAGGGTCTACTTCAAATCGCTACATATTGAGAGTTTCTGTAAGTAAAGCATACCTGTACAATACAGAAGAATCACTTTTTATGCCCACATCATCAGAGTCTCATTTAATAATACACACCTGAGGAAGAGTTAAGAGCGTACATCATGTAGTCACTCATTTAGAGCCTCAGTGAATAATGCACACCAGGGTAATAGTCTAGCATTTTTTATAGGGCCACTCATTCTGTGCCTCCCTGAATAATACACACCTGGAGAATTCTCAGGATTCTGTTTCATACGACCACTAATTTAGAACGTTATTGAATAATTCACAATGGAACAATAGTCAGGTGTCTATTTTATATGGCCTCTCCTTCAAAGATTCAGTGAATAATAAACTTCTATGGAGTAATCAAGATGCTGTTTAAGATAGCCAGGAATTAAGTGCCTTTCTGAATGATACACACCAACGTGATAGTCAGGAGTCTATTTTATATGAACTCTAATTCTGGCTATCGCTGAGTAATAAACACCTGGGGGAGTGTCAGGAGTTTATTTAGTATGGACACTCATACAGAACCTGTTTTAATAATGCACACATGGAGAATAATGAGGAGTCTATGTCATATGGCTACTCATTCAGATAAACAGTGAACAACTCACTTGTGGAGTAATTAGTAGTCTGTTTCATATGGCCCCTGTTTCACAGCATCACTGAATATTACACACTTGTGATATAGTCTGGAGTCTATTTTTAAAATCACTCATTCAGAGGATCACTGAATAATGCACAGCGGTGGAATAGTCAGTAGTCTCTTTCCTATGGCCACTCATTGACAGCCTCACTAAATATACACACATAGAGAAATAGTCAGAATTTACTTTTTTTCCCTCTTTCAGAGTCTCAATAATGCACGCCAGTGGAATAGCCAGGAGACTTTTTTTATGTGGCCTCTCATTCGGAGTGTCAGTGAATAATGTGGTGTAATCAGGAGTCTATTTCATGTAGACACATTCAGATCCTCAGTAAATAAGACAGATCCTTGCTATAGTAAGGAATCTAATTAAAAGGTAACATCTAATGAGCCTCCCTGTATAATACACACATGGAGAATAATTTGGAGTCTATTTTCGATGGACATTCATTCAGATCCTCAGTGAATAATGCACACCTGTGAAGTACCAGGAGTCTGTTTCATTTGGAAACTCATTCATAGCCTCAGTGGATAATATGCACGTGTGGATTAGTCGGATTCCATTTTATATGGCCACTGACTTGCAGCCTCAGTAAATAATACACAAATGTAAAGTAGTCAGCAGTCTATTTCATATAGCCACTCATTTAGAGATTCACTGAATTATAAAATCATTTAAGATAGACAGCATCCTGTTTCATATGTTCACACAAGAAGAGCCTGACTGAGTAATTACACACCTGGGAGAGGGGTAGGAGTCTACTTTTTATAGCCTCTCATTTACAGCCTCAGGAAGTAAAGCATACGTGTGGAATAGCCACTAGTCTATTTTATATGGCCACAAAATCAAACACTGAGTGAGTAATACACAACTATGGAATAGTCACTAGTCAATTCCATATGCCCAAATATTCTGAGTCAGAGTCAATAATACACACCTGTGGACCAGTAAAGAAAAATTTCATATAGCTTAAGTTTCAGAGCCTCAGTGAATAACACATACCTTGGGAATACTCAGGACGCTGTTACATATGGCATCACTTTAAGAGCTTCATTGAATAAGGAACACCTGTATTGTAGTTAGAATTCTATTTTGTATAGCCACATATTCAAATCATAACTGAATATCATACATCTTTTTTATTATTAATTAATTAATTAATTAATTTTATTGCATTATAGGTTTTGGGGTACATGTGTAGAACGTGCAAGATAGTTGCGTAGGTACACACATGGCAGTGTGTTTTGCTGCCTTCCTCAACTTCACCCACACTTGGCATTCTTCCACAGGCTATCCCCCAGCCCCAGGCTGTCCCTCCCCATTCCCCAACACCCCAGTGTATAGTAGACCGCCTCTGTGTCCATGTGTTCTCATTTTCTCACCCATATGAGTGAGTATATGTATTTCTTTTCTGTTCTTGTGTCAGTTTGCTTGAGAATGATGTTCTCCAGATTCATCCATGTCCTTACAAAGGACACAAACTCATCATTTTGATTGCTGCATAATATTCCATGGTGTATATGTGCCACATTTTCCCAGTCCAGTCTATCATCGTTGGGCATTTGGGTTGGTTCCAGGTCTTTGCTATTGTAAACAGTGCTGCAATGAACATTCGTGCATGTGTCCTTATAGTAGAACGATTTATAGTCCTTGATATACCCAGTAATGGGATTGCTGGGTCAAATGGAATTTCTATTTCTAGGTCCCTGAGGAATCGCCACACTGTCTTCCACAATGGTTGAACTAATTTACACTCCCACCAACAGTGTAAGAGTGTTCCTATTTCTCCACATCCTCTCCAGCATCTGCTGTCTCCAGATTTTTAATGATCGCCATTCTAACTGGCGTGAGATGGTATCTCAATGTGGTTTTGATTTGCATCTCTAATGACCAGTGATGATGAGCACTTTTCATATGTTTGTTGGCCTCATGTATGTCTTCTTTTGTAAAGTGTCTGTTCATATCCTTTGCCCATTTTTGAATGGGCTTGTTTTTTTTTTCCTGTAAATCTGTTTGAGTTCTTTGTAAATTCTGGATATCAGCCCTTGTCAGATGTGTAAACTGCAAAGATTTTTCCCATTCTGATGGTTGCCGATTCACTCAATGACTGTTTATTTTGCCGTGCAGAAGGTGGAGTTTGATTAGGTCCCATTTGTCTATTTTGGCTTTTGCCAATGCTTTTGGTGTTTTGTTCATGAAGTCCTTGCCTACTCCTATGTCCTGAATGGTTTTGCCTAGATTTTCTTCTAGGGTTTTATGGTGTCAGGTCTTATGTTTAAGTCTTTAATCCATCTGGAGTTAATTTTAGTGTAAGGTGTCAGGAAGGGGTCCAGTTTCTGCTTTCTGCACATGGCTAGCCAGTTTTCCCAACACCATTTATTAAATAGGAATCCTTTCCCCATTGCTTGTTTTTGTCTGGTTTATCAAAGATTATATGGTTGTAGATATGTTGTGTTGCCTCCGATGCTTCTGTTCTGTTCCATTGGTCTATGTCTCTGTTTTGGTACCAGTACCATACTGGTTTGATTAGTGTAGCCTTGTAGTATAGTTTGAAGTCTGGTAGTGTGATGCCTCCTGCTGTGTTCTTTTGCTTAGAATTGACTTGGCTATGCGGGCTCTTTTTTGGTTCCATATAATTCATGGTGTTTTTTCCAGTTCTGTGAAAATTCAATGGTAGTTTAATGGGGATAGCATTGATTGTGTAAATTACTTTGGGCATTATAGCCATTTTCACGATAATGATTCTTCCTAAGCACGAACATGGACTGTTTCTCCATCTGTTTGTGTCCTCTCTTATTTCGTTGAGCAGTGGTTTGTAGTTTTCCTTAAAGAGGTTCCTTACATTCTTTGTGAGTTGTATTCCTACGTATTTTATTTTCTTTGTAGCAATTGTGAATAGCAGTTCATTCTTGATTTGGTTCTCTTTAAGACTGTTATTCGTGTATAGGAATGCTTGTGATTTTTGAACATTGATTTTATATCCTGAGCCTTTGCTGAAGTTGCTTATCAGTTTCAGGAGTTTTGGGCTGAGGTGATGGGGTCTTCTAGGTATACTATCATGCCTTTTGCAAATAGAGACAATTTGGCTTCCACGTTTTCTATTTGAATACACTTTATTTCCGTTTCTTGCCTGATTGCTCTGGCTAGAACTTCCAGTACTATGTTGAATAGTAGTGGTGAGAGAGGGCATCCTTGTCTAGTGCCGGATTTCAAAGGGAATGCTTCCAGTTTTTGCCCATTCAGTACAATATTGGCTGTTGATTTGTCGTAAATAGCTTTTATTACTTTGAGATATGTTCCATCAATACCAAGTTTATTGAGGGTTTTTAGCATAAAGGGCTGTGGAATTTTGTCAAATGCCTTCTCTGCGTCAATTGAGATAATCATGTGGTTTCTGTTTTTGCTTCTGTTTATGTGGTGAATTACATTTACAGACTTGCATATGTTGAACCAGCCTTGCATCCCCAGGATGAATCCTAATTGATCATGATGAATAAGTTGTTCAATGTGCTGTTGCAATCAATTTGCCAGTATTTTATTGAAGATTTTTGCATCTATGTTCATCGTGGATATTGCCCTAAAGTTTTCTTTTCTTGTTGAGTCTCTGCCGGGATTTGGTATCAGGATGATGTTGGTCTCATAAAATGAATTGGGAAGGGTTCCCTCTTTTTGGATTATTTGGAATAATTTCAGAAGGAATGGTTCCAGATCCCCTTTGTGTGTCTGGTAGAATTCAGCTGTGAACCCATCTGGACCTCGGCTTTTTTTGTGTGGTAGGCTCTTAATTGCTACCTCAACTTCAGATCTTGTTGTTGGTCTATTCCTAGTTTGGGCTTCCTCCTGGTTTAAGTTTCGGAGGACACAGGCGTCCAGGAATTTTTCCATTTCTTCCTGGTTTACTAGTTTATGTGCATAGTGTTTTTTGTAGTATTCTCTGATGGTGCTTTGAATTTCTGTGGAATCTGTGGTGATTTCCCAATTATTGTTTTTTATTGCATCTATTTGGTTGTTCTCTCTTTTTTTTATCAGTCTGGCTAGTGGTCTATTTTGTTGATCTTTTCGAAAAACCAGCTCTTAGATTTATTGATTTTTTGAAGGGTTTTTCTTGTCTCTATCTCCTTCATTTCTGCTCTGATCTTAGTTATTTCTTGTCTTTGGCTAGGTTTTGACCTTTTTTGATATTTCTTCTCTAGTTCTTTCAATTTTGACGATAGCGTTTCAATTTTGGATCTCTTCACTCTTCTCATGTCTGCACTTATTGCTATATATTTTCTTCTACAGACTGCTTTAAATGTGTCCCAGAGATTCTGGTACGTTTTGTCTTCATTCTCGTTGGTTGCAAAAACTTTTTTATTTCTGCCTTCATTTCATTGTTTATCCAATCAACATTCAAGAACCAGTTGTTCAGTTTTCATGAAGCTGTGCAGTTCTGAGTTATTTTCTGAATTCTGAGTTCCAACTTGATTGCACTATGGTCTGAGAGACTGTTTGTTATAATTTCCATTGTTTTGCATTTGCTGAGGAGTGCTTTACTTCCAATTATATGGCCAATTTTGGAGTAAGTGTGATATGGTGCTGAGAAGAATGTATATTCTGTAGTTTTTGAGGTGGAGTGTTCTGTAAATGTCTATCAGGTTTGCTTGTTCCAGGTCTGAGTTCAAGTCCTGGATATCCTTGTTAATTTTCTGCCTGGTTGATCTGTATGCAATTGACAGTGGAGTGTTAAAGTCTCCCACTATTATTGTGTGGGAGTCTAAGTCTTTTTGTAAGCCATTAAGTACTTGCCTTTTATATCTGGGTGCTCCTACATTGGTTCCATATATATTTAGAATCGTTAGCTCTTCTAGTTGTATCGATCCTTTGACAATTATGTAATGACCTTTTTGTTTTTTTTTATCTTTGTTGCCTTAAATTCTATTTTATCAGAGACGGGAATTGCAACTTCTGCTTTTTTTTTTGCTCTCCATTTGCTTCGTAAATCTTCCTCCATCCCTTTATTTTGAGCCTTTGTGTATACTTGTGTGTGATGTGGGTTTCCTGGATACAGCACACCGATGGGTTTTGGTATTTTATCCAATTTGCCAGTCTGTGTCTTTTGATTGATGCATTTAGCCCATTTACATTTAGGGTTAATATTGTTATGTGTGAATTTGATACTGCCATTTTGATGCTAGCTGGCTGTTGTGCTCGTTGGTTCATGTACATTCTTCATTGTGTTGATGGTCTTTAGCATTTGGTATGCTTTTAGGATGGCTGGTACTGGTTGTTTCTTTCTATGTGCAGTGCCTCATTCAGGAGCTCTTGTAAAGCAGGCCTAGTGGTGACAAAAACTCTGAGTACTTGCTTGTTCATGAAGGATTTTATTTTTTCTTCACTTATAAGGCTCAGTTTGGCTGGATATGAAATTCTGGGTTGAAAGTTCTTTTCTATAAGGATGTTGAATATTGGCCCCCACTCTCTTCTGGCTTGTAGAGTCTCTGCCGAGAGATCTGCTGTGAGTCTGATGGGCTTCCCTTTGTGGGTGACCCGACCTTTCTCTCTGGCTGCCCTTAGTATTTTCTCCTTCATTTCAACTCTGGTGAATCTGACGATTATGTGCCTTGGGGTTGCTCTTCTTGCAGAGTATTTTTTTGGTGTTCTCTGTATTTCCTGGAGTTGAGTATTGACCTGTCTTGCTAGGTTGGGGAAATTTTCCTGGATAATATCCTGAAGAGTGTTTTCCAGCTTGGATTCATTCTCTTCATCACATTCTGGTACCCCTATCAAACGTAGGTTAGGTCTCTTCACATAGTCCCACATTTCTTGGAGATTTTGTTCATTTTTTTGTGCTTTTTCTTTAATATTGGCTTCTGGTTTTATTTCACTGAGTTGATCTTCAACTTCTGATATTCTTTCTTCTGCTTGGTCAATTTGGCTGTTGAAACTTGTGCATGCTTCACGAAATTCTCGTGTTGTGTTTTTCAGCTCCTTCAATTCATTCATATTCGTCTCTCAGTTGTCCATTCTTGTTATCAATTCCTCGAATCTTTTTTCAAATCTTTTTTCAAGGTTCTTGTTTTTTTTGCACTGGTTTAGAACATGTTCTTTTAGCTCACTGAAGTTTCTCATTATCCACTTTTTGAAGTCTGGTTCAGTCATTTCATCACACTCATTCTTTGTCCAGCTTTCTTCCCTTGCTGGTGAGGAGTTTTGGTCCTTGTTTGGAGGTTAGGTGTTTTGTTTTCGGGTGTTTTCCTCCTTTTTGTGCTGGTTTCTTTCCATCTTTATGGATTTATTCGCCTGTTGTCTTAGTAGTTGCTTATTTTTCAATTGGGTCTCTGGATGCTAAGATTGTTGATGATGAAGTATTTCCGTTACTTACTTTTTTTGCTAATTGTCTAGCCCCTCTGCTGTATGAGTGCTGAGGTCCACTCCAGGCCCTGGTTTTCTGGTGTATACCTGTAGCAGCTGCAGAACAGTGAGGGATGATACCAGTTTCTTCTTCTTCTGTCTTTGTTTCAGAATGATGCCCGCCAAATTTCAGTCTGATTAGTCCTTTTTTGTGGTGAGTCTTTGGATATACAGGGGTCAGGGAGCTGCTTGAGGAGACGGTCTGTGCTTTATAGGAGCTTCAGTGCTGAGCTGTGAGCTCCGTTTTTCTTTCACGTTGTTGGGAGGTTGTTTATGTCTGCTGCAATAAAACTCATAAAACACCACCATTTCCCCCCCCTTAGATGCCCTGTCTCAGGGAGTTGGGGCTTTCTTTATGAGTATCTGTTGCACTCTCCTGCCCCACTAGGAGGCAGTCTATTCACTATTTGTCTGCCGGGGCTCTGACCTGCTAGCGCGGGTCCTCCCTGTTACTGCTGGGCTCCCTTCTGCTGTGGAGGGCTACTCCCACTTTTGGCGGAGTCTCTCTGTTATGGCAGGTTGCCTCGGCAATGGCCGGCTGCATCAGCCCTGGGCGGTACTTCAGTAGGGGCGGATTGCATCAGCAATGGCGGACACCCCTCTCTCACCGGGCTGCACCGTCCTAGATGCCGGCAGCAAAACTCTCAGCCCCAAGCACCTCCAGTCGCTGCCCTGCTTGTCCCAGTGAGGGTGGGACCCGCCGAGCCTGATCACCCAGCTCCCTGCCTCAGAGTCTGTCCTCTCTCTCTCTCTCTCTTCCTCTCAGCAACCTGAAAGGTCGAGTCTCTCACTGGTGCCCCAGTAGCCTGCTGATAGGGCCCTGGGATCTGTGCAATCTCCCATGCTACTGCCCACTGCAGTGGCTCATATCACACTTCCCAGGAAACTCCTTGTCTGGCTCATTGTCCAAGTCCCGTTCAATCAGATGGACATGCCAATCTGCCCTTCCAAATCTCAGATTTCTGGTTTAACAGGGCAAGCAGACCAGTGAGTTTTGTGCTGGGTCCCGCTGCGGTGCTGGCTGAAGAGGCCACATGAGCCGGCTGCGTTAGCCAGCTGTACTAGCGTCCCGTGTGTCTCCCACACCTGGGACTTTCAACGCTCTGTGGGCAAAAAAGGTCCACCCGAGAATGCAGCTGGGACTCACCCTATGCACCTTCACCGAGAGCTGCAATCCTGAGTCGCCTGTATGATGCCATCTCGAATATCATACATCTTGAGAAAACTCAGGATTCTATTTCGTGTAGCCATTCATTTAGAGCTGAATGTAAAAATGCACGCCTGAGGAGTATTCAGGTGTCTCTATTTTATGGCTAAACATTCAGAGACTCAAAGAATAATAAAAACCTATGGAAAAGTCAGGAGTGTATTTCACAGGGCCACTTATTCAGAACCTCAGTGAAGAATCATATATATCTGGAAAATACTCAGGATTCTGTTATATGAAGCCACTTATTGAGAGACTCACTGAATAATGCACACTTGGGGAATAGTCTGGAGACTATTTGATATCACCGTTTACCCAGTGACTTAGTGAAAAATGCACAGCTGAAAAATAGTCAAGAAGATAGAGTCAGGAGTCTACTTTATGTGGTCACTCATTCAGAATCTCCTTGAAGAACACACACATTGGTAATAGTCAGAGTCCAGGTCACATGGCCACTCAATCTAAGCATTATCGAATAATGCAGAATGAGGCAATAGTAAAAGTCTATTTCAAATGTCCTCTCATTCAGAGCTTCAGTGCCTAATAAACAGCGGTGGAGTAATCAGGACCCTACTTTAGATAACCCCAAATTAATCACCTCCGTGAATGATACACACATGTGTGAACTGTCAAAAGACTATTTGATATGGACACTTATACAGAACCTCTGGGAATACTGCACATGTGGGGAATAATCACTAGTTTATTACATATGGTGATTCATTTGGGGAGTCAAAAAATAACGCACACCTTTGGAGTAAAATTGGGTCTATATCATACGGCCATTCTTTCAGTGTTTCAGCGAATCATATGTATATCTGATGAGACAGGAATCTCTTTCACATGGACCCTCGTTCAGGGCCTCTGAATAATACTCCCCTCAGAAAGAGTCAAGGGTCTACTTTATTTTTGTTTAACTAAAAGACACAAATAATTTTATTTAACGGTAGCTAGACATAATTTTAAGACAAGTTGAATACAACTGGAATTGTTGAGATCTATCCTTTTGCCAATAGTGCTTTACAATTTCCCAGTTTTTTTTATTTTTTTATTTTTTTTAAAAAATTTTTATTGCATTATAGGTTTTGGGGTACATGTGCAGAACGTGCAAGATAGTTGCATAGGTAAACCCATGGCAGTGTGTTTTGCTGCATTCCTCCCCTTCACCAACACTTGGCGTTCATACCCAGGCTATCCCTCCCCAGCCACGCCCACTGTCCCTCACCCATAACCCCCAATAGACCCCAGTGTGTAGTAGAACCCCTCTCTGTGTTCATGTGTTATCATTTTTCTCACCCGCCAATGAGTGAGTATATGCGGTATTTTTTTTCTATTCTTGTGTCAGTTTGCTGAGAATGATGTTCTCCAGATTCATCCATGTTTTTACAAAGGACACAAACTCATCATTCTTGATTGCTGCATTATATTCCATGGTGTATATATGCCACATTTTCCTAGTTCAGTCTATCATCGTTGGGCATTTTGGTTGGTTCCAGGCCTTTGCTATTGTAAACAGTGCTGCAATGAACATTCGTGTGCATGCGTCCTTATAGTAGAACGATTTATAGTCCTTTGGATATATACCCAGTAATGGGATTGCTGGGTCAAATGGAATTTCTATTTCTAGGTCTTAGAGGAATTGGCACACTGTCTTCCACAATGGTTGAAGTAATTTACACTCCCACCAACAGTGTAAGAGTGTTCCTATTTCTCCACAGCCTCTCCAGCATCTACTGTCTCCAGATTTTTTAATAATCGCCATCTTAACTGGCATGAGATGGTATATCAATGTGGTTTTGATTTGCATCTCTCTAATGACCAGTGATGATGAGAATTTTTTCATGTGTTTGTTGGCCTCATGAATGTCTTCTTATGTAAAATATTTGTTCAATCCTTTGCCCATTTTTTAATGGGATTGTTTGTTTTTTTCCTGTAAATCTGTTTGAGTTCTTTGTAAATTCTGGATATCAGCCCTTGGTCTGATGCGTAAACTGCAAATATATTTTCCCATTCTGATGGCTGCCGATTCACTCTAGTAACTGTTTCTTCTGCTGTGCAGAAGCTGTGGAGTTTGATTAGGTCCCATTTTTCTGTTTTGGCTTTTATTGCCAATGCTTTTGTTGTTTTGGTCATGAAGTCCTTGCCTACTCCTATGTCCTGAATGGTTTTGCCTAGATCTTCTTCTAGGGTTTTTATGGTGTCAGGCCTTATGTTTAAGTCTTTAATCCATCTGAAGTTAATTTTAGTGTAAGGTGTCAGGAAGGGGTCCAGTTTCTGCTTTCTGCATGGCTAGCCAGTTTTCCCAACACCATTTATTAAATAGAATCCTTTCCATTGCTTGTTTTTGTCTGGTTTATCAAATATTATACGGTTGTAGATATATTGTGTTGCCTCCGATGCCGCTGTTCTGTTCCATTGGTCTATATTTCTGTTTTGGTACCAGTACCATGCTGTTTTGATTACTGTAGCCTTGTAGTATAGTTTGAAGTCTGGTAGTGTGATGCCTCCCGCTGTGTTCTTTTGCTTAGAATTGACTTGGCTATGCAGGCTCTCTTTTGGTTCCATATGAAGTTCATGGTGGTTTTCTCCAGTTCTGTGAAGAAATTCAATGGTAGTTTGATGGGGATAGCATTGATTGTGTAAATTACTTTGGGCAGTATAGCCATTTTCACGATATTGATTCTTCCTAACCACGAACATGGAATGTTTCTCCATCTGTTTGTGTCCTCTCTTATTTCATTGAGCAGTGGTTTGTAGTTTTCCTTAAAGAGGTCCCTTACGTTCCTTGTGAGTTGTATTCCTAGGTATTTTATTTTCTTTGTAGCAATTGTGAATGGCAGTTCATTGTTGATTTGGTTCTCTTTAAGTCTGTTATTGGTGTATAGGAATGCTTGTGATTTTGCACATTGATTTTATATCCTGAGACTTTGCTGAAGTTGCTTATCAGTTGCAGGAGCTTTTGGGCTGAGGTGATGGGGTCTTCTAGGTATACTATCATGTCGTCTGCAAATAGAGACAATTTGGCTTCCACCTTTCCTATTTGAATACCCTTTATTTCTTTTTCTTGCCTGATTGCTCTGGCTAGAACTTCCAGTACTATGTTGAATAGGAGTGGTGAGAGAGGCATCTGTTCTAGTGCTGGATTTCAAAGGGAATGCTTCCAGTTTTGCCCATTAAGTATGATATTGGCTGTTGGTTTGTCATAAATAGCTTTTATTACTTTGAGATATGTTCCATCAATACCAAGTTTATTGAGGGTTTTAGCATAAAGGGCTGTTGAATTTTGTCAAATGCCTTCTGCATCAATTGAGATAATCATGTGGTTTTGTTTTTGCTTCTGTTTATGTGGTGAATTACATTTATAGACTTGCGTATGTTGAACCAGCCTTGCATCCCCGGATGAATCCTACTTGATCATGATGGATAAGTTTTTAATGTGCTGTTGTAATCGTTTGCCAGTATTTTATTGAAGATTTTGCATCTATTTTCATCATGGATATTGGCCTGAAGGTTTCTTTTCTTGTTGAGTCTCTGCCGGGTTTTGGTATCAGAATGATGTTGGTCTCATAAAATGAATTGGGAAGGGTTCCCTTTTTTTGAAGTATTTGGAATAGTCTCAGAAGGAATGGTACCATATCCTCTTTTTTGTCTGGTAGAATTCAGCTGTGAACCCATCTGTACCTGGGCTTTTTGTGTGTGGTAGGCTCTTAATTGCTGCCTCAACTTCAGACCTTGTTATTGGTTTATTCATAGTTTCGGCTTCCTCCTGGTTTAGGTTTGGGAGGACACAGGCGTCCAGGAATTTATCCATTTCTTCCTGGTTTACTAGTTTATGTGCGTAGTGTTTTTTGTAGTATTCTCTGATGGTGGTTTGAATTTCTGTGGAATCTGTGGTGATTTCCCAATTATCGTTTTTTATTTTATCTATTTGGTTGTTCTCTCTTTTCTTTTTTTTTTCAGTCTGGCTAGTGGTCTGTCTATTTTGTTGGTCTTTTCGAAAAACCAGCTCTTATTTTTATTTGTTTTTTGAAGGGTTTTTCTTGTCTTTATCTCCTTCAGTTCTGCTCTGATCTTAGTTATTTTTTGTCTTCAGCTTGGTTTTCAGCTTTTTTGATCTTTCTCCTCTAGCTCTTTTAATTTTGACGACAGGGTGTCAATTTTAGATCTCTCCACTCTTCTCATGTGGGCACTTATTGCTATATATTTTCCTCTACAGACTGTTTTAAATGTGTCCCAGAGATTCTGATACATTGTGTCCTCATTCTCATTGGTTTCAAAAAACTTCTTTATTTCTACCTTCATTTCATTGTTTATCCAATCAACATTCAAGAGCCAGTTGTTCAGTTTCCATGAAGCTGTGCGGTTCTGAGTTATTTTCTGAATTCTGAGTTCCAACTTGATTGCATTATGGTCTGAGAGACTCTTTGTTATGATTTCAATTGTTTTGCATTTCCTGGGGAGTGCTTTACTTCCCATTTTGTGGTCAATTTTGGAGTAGGTGTGATTGGGTTCTGAGAAGAATGTATGTTCTGTGGATTTGGGGTGGAGAGTTCTGTAAATGTCTATCAGGTTTGCTTTTTCCAAGTCTGAGTTCAAGTCCTGGATATACTTTTTAATTTTCACTCTGGTTGATCTGTCTGATATTGACAGTGGAGTGTTAAAGTCTCCCACTATTATTGTGTGGGAGTCTAAGTCTCGTTGTAAGTCATTAAAAACTTGCCTTATATATATATGTGTGCTCCTGCATTTTGTCCATATATATTTAGAATCGTCAGCTCTTCTTGTTGTATCGATCATTTTACCATTATGTAATGATCTTCTTTGTCTTTTTTGATCTTTGTTGCTTTAAAGTCTATTTTATCAGAGATGAGAATTGCAACTTCTCCTTTTTTTTGCTCTCAATTTGCTTGGTAAATCTTTCTCTATCCCTTTATTTTGAGCCTTCTTGTATCCTTGTGTGTGAGGTTGGTTTCCTGGATACAGCACACCCCTGGATTTTTGTTTTTTATCTAATATGCCAGTCTGTGTCTTTTGATTGGTGCATTTAGCCCATTTACATTTAGGTTTAATATTGTTATGTGTGAATTTGATACTACCATTTTGATGCTAGCTGGCTGTTTTGTGCATTGGTTCATGTAGATTCTTCATTTTGTTGATGCTCTTTAGCATTTCGTATGCTTTTCGGATGGCTGGTACTGGTTGTTTCTTTCCATGTGTAGTACCTCTTTCAGGAGCTCTTGTAAAGCAGGCCTAGTGGTGACAAAATCTCTGAGTACTTGCTTGTTTGTGAAGGATTTTATTTTTCCTTCACTTATTTAGCTAAGTTTGGCTGGAAATGAAATTCTGGTGAAAGTTTTTTTCTTTAAGGATGTTGGATATTGGCCTCCACTCTCTTCTGGCTTGTAGAATCTCTGCGGAGAGATCTGCTGTGAGTCTGATGGACTTCCCTTTGTGGGTGACCCGACTCCTCTCTCTGGCTGCCCTTATTATTTTCTCCTTCATTTCAACCCTGGTGAATCTAACGATTATGTGCCTTGGGGTTGCTCTTCTTGTGGAGTATCTTTTTGGTGTTCTCTGTATTTCCTGAAGTTGAGTATTGACCTGTCTTGCTAGGTTGGGGAAATTTTCCTGGATAATATTTTGAAGAGTGTTTTCCAGTTTGGATTCATTCTCTTCATCTCATTCTGGTACACCTATCAAACGTAGGTTGGTTCTCTTCACATAGTTTCACACTTCTTGGAGATTTTGTTCATTTCTTTTTGCGCTTTTTTTTTAATCTTGGTTTCTTTTTTTATTTCATTGAGTTGATCTTCAACTTCTGATATTCTTTCTTCTGCTTGGTCAATTCGGCTGTTGAAACTTGTGCATGCCTCACGAAGTTCTCGTTTTGTGTTTCTCAGTTCCTTCAATTCACTCATATTCCTCTCTAAGTTGTCCATTCTTGTTATCAATTCCTGTAATCTTTTTTCAAATATTTTTTCGAGATTCTTAGTTTCTTTGCACTGATTTAGAACATGTTCTTTTAGCTCACTGAAGTTTTTCATTATCCACTTTCTAAAGTCTGATTCCGTCATTTAATCACACTCATTCTCCGTCCAGCTTTGTTCCCTTGCTGGTGAGAAGTTTTGGTTCTTTGTAGGAGGTGAGGTGTTTTGGTTTCGGTGGTTTTCTTCCTTTTTCTGCTGATTTCTTCCCATCTTTATGAATTTATCCACCTGTCGTCTTAATAGTTGCTGATTTTTCAATTGGGTCTCTGTGTGTACGCCCAGATTGTTGATGATGAAGTATTTCTGTTACTTAGTTTTCCTTCTAATGGTCTAGCCCCTCTGCTGTACGAGTGCTGAGGTCCACTCCAGGCCCTGCTTTTCTGGGTTACACCTGTAGCTACTGCGGAACAATGATGGATGCTACCTGTTTCTTCTGCTTCTATCTTTGTTCCAGAATGATGCTCGCCAAATGTCAGTCTGATTAGTCCATTTTTGGGGTGACTCTGGATATACAGTGGTGAGGGAGCTGCTTGAGGATATGGACTCTGCTTTCTAGGAGCTCCAGTGCTGAGCTGTGAGCTCCGTTTGTGGTTCAGGG
The DNA here is from genome assembly GCA_021498475.1 of Saguinus midas. NCBI lineage: Eukaryota > Metazoa > Chordata > Mammalia > Primates > Cebidae > Saguinus > Saguinus midas. Next base: position 25,758,189 of record CM038401.1, read on the forward strand.
TTGTTGGGAGGATGTGTTTATGTCTCCTGCAACAGAACTCATAAACCCCCTTTTTATTTCCTCTCAGATGCTCTGTCTCAGGGAGTTGGGTCTTTCTTTAGGCATATCTGTTGCACTTTCTTTTCCCACTAGGAGGCAGTCTATTCACTATTTGCCTGCTGGGGCTCTGACCTGCGCGGTCCGCGCTCCATCTGCTGGAGCTCCTCTGCTGTGGAGTGGAGTCTTTCTGTTATTGCAGGTTGTCTTGGCAATGGCAGGCTGCTTCAGCCCTGGGCGTACTTAAATAGGGGTGGATTGCGTCCCTAGTCGCGGACGCCCCTTTCCCACTGGGCTGCACTGTCCTAGATGCCAGCAGCAAAACTATCAGCCCTGATCGCCTCCAATCGCCGCCCTGCTTGTCCCCGTGAGGGTGGGACCTGCCGAGCCTGATCACCCAGCTCCCTGCCTCAGATTCTGTCCTCTCTCTCTCTCTTCCTCTCCCCAAGCTGAATGGTCAACTCCCTCACTGGCACCCCAGCAGCCTGCTGATAGGGCACTGGGATCCATGTGATCTCTTGTGCTGCTGCCCACTGCACTGGCTCAGATCATGTTTCCCTGGAATCTCCTGGTCTGGCTCATTGTCCAAGTCCCGTTCAATCAGATGGACATGCCTATCTGCCCTTCCAAATCTCAGATTGCCTGTTTAACAGGGCACCCAGACCAGTGACTTCCATGTCGTGTCCCACTGCCCTACAGCACTGGCTGAACTGGCTGCATGAGCCGGCTGCACTAGCCAGCTGCGCTAGAGTCCTGTGTCTCTCCCACACCTGGGACTTTCAACACTCTGTGGGCAAAAAAAGTCCATCCTAGAAAGTGGCTAGGACTCCCCCTCTGGGACTTCACTGAGAGCTGCAATCCTGAGTCACCTCTACGAAGCCATCTTCAAGGGTCTATTTTAAATGGTTACACATTCAGAGTCTCTGTAGGTAATGCACACCTGAGCAATAAAAAAGAGTCTCGTTTTTATGTTCACTTTGTCACAGTCTCATTCAGTAATACATACCTGAGGAAAACTTAAGAGTATACTTCATGTTGCCACTCATTTAGAGCCTCAGTGAATAATTCATACCTGGGTAATAGTTGAGCATTTTTTATATGGTCACTCATTCCGTGCCTCCCTGAATGATACACACCTGGGAAATCCTGAGGAATTTATTTCATACTACTACTCATTTAGAACCTTATTGAATAATTCACAATGAAGCAATAGTCAGGTGTCTATTTTATATGGCCTCTCTTTCAAAGTTTCAGTGAATAATAAACTTCTATAAGGTAATCAGAACGCTTTTTAAGATAGCCACAAATTCAGTGTCTTCCTGAATAATACATACCTGGTTGATTGTCAGGAGTCTATTTCATACGAACTCTAATTCTGGGTATTGCTGAGTAATACACAAGTGGGGAATGTCAGGAGTCTGTTTGGTATTGACACTCATACAGTACCTGTTTGAATAATGCACACATGGAGAATAATGTTGAGTCTATGTCTTACCCCTCCTCATTCAGACACACAGGGAATAACGCACATGTGGAGTATTTGGAAGTCTGTTTCATATGGCCACCCTTTCACAGCCTCACTGAATTTTACACACTTGTGATGTAGTCTGGAGTCTATTTTTTATGGCCACTCATTCAGAAATTCACTGAACAATGCACACCTGTGGAATAGTCAGAAGACTCTTTCCTATGACAACTCACTAAGAGCCTCACTAAATGTACACATTTTTGAAAGAGTCAGGATTCACTTTTATCCCCTCATTCAGGGTCCCACTGAATAATGCACACCTGTGGAATCGTTAGGAGACTTTTTCATGTGGTCTCTCATTCGGAGTGTCACTGAATAATGTGCTGAAGTCAGAAGTCTATTTCATGTAGACACATATTCAGAGCCTCAGTGAATAAGGCAGACCCTTGCTATAGTAAGGAATCTAATTAATATGGCCACATATTCTGAGCCTCACTGAATAATACAAACCTGGAGAATAATTTGGAGTCTATTTTTGATGGACATTCATTCAGAGCCTCGGTGAATAATGCACACCTGTGGGGAAGTTAAGAGTCTATTTCATTTGGACACCCATTCATTGCCTCAGTGGATAATATGCACATGTGGATTAGTCAGGATTCCATTTTATTGCCACTGACTTATATCTTCAGTGAATAATTCACAATTGTAAAGGACTCAGCAGTCTATTTTATATAGCCACTCATTTTGGGATTCACTGAATAATACAAGTATTTAAGATAGTCAGCATCCTGTTTCATATGGTCACACAAAAATGGCTTCACTGAGTAATACACACCTGGGGAAGTGTTAGGAATCTACTTTATACAGCCTCTCATTTACAGCCTCAGTGAATAATGCACAAGTGTGGAATAGAAACTAGTCTATTTTATATGGTCACAAAATTAAAGCCTGAGTGAGTAATACACAACTTTGGAATAGTCACTATTCTATTTTATATGCCCAAATATTCAGGGTCAGAGTCAATAATACATGCCTGTGGACTAGTCAGAAAACAATTTCATATGGACAAAATTTGAGAACCTCAGTGAATAATACATACCTGGAGAATACTCAGGACGCTATTACATGTGGCATCTATTTCAGAGCCCCATTGAATAAAGAACACCTCTATTGTAATCAGAATTCTATTTTCTATAGCCACATATTCAGAGCCTAACTGAATAACATACACCTTGGGAAAAGTCAGGATTCTATTTCGTATAGCCACTCATTTAGAGCCAAATGTAAAATTGCATGCCTGCGGGGTATTCAGGAGTCTCTATTTTATGGCCACTCATTCAGAGCCTCACAAAATAATACAGACCTGAGGAAAAGTCAGGAGTGTATTTCACATGGCCAGTTATTCAGATCCTCAGTGAAGAATCATATATATCTGAGAAATACTCAGGATTCTATTATATGTAGACACTTATTGAGAGACTCACTGAATAATGCACACCTGCGGAATAGTCTAAAGAGTATTTGATATTACCGTTTAACCAGTGAATCAGTGGAAAAGGCACAGCTGAGAAATAGTCAAGAGGATAGAGTCAGGAACCTATTTCATGCAATCAATCGTTCAGAAACTCACTGAAGAATACACATTTTAGGAATAGTCAAAGACCAGGTCATAGGGCCACTGAATCACAGCATTACCGAATAATGAACAATGACGCCATAGTAAAGTGTCCATTTTATATGGCCCCTCATTCAGAGTTTCAGTGAGAAATAATCAGCTGTGGAGTTGTCAGGACCCTATTTAAAAATACCCAAATTAAGCAGGTTCTTGAATGATACACACATGTGTTACAGTAAGGAGACTATTTGATACGAACATTCAAACAAAACCTCTTTGAATAGTGCACATGTGGAGAATAATCACTAGTCTATTTCATATGGTGAACCGTTTGGAGAGTCAAAACATAATGCACACCTGTGGAGTAAATTGGGGTCTATTTCATAAAGCCACTCTTTCTGTGTTTCAGGGAATAATATGTATATCTGATAATTCAGGAATCTCTTCCAAATGGCCAGTCACTCAGGGTCTCAGTGAATATACTCCCCTCAGAAATAGTCAAGGGTCTACTTCAAGTGGCTACACATTCAGAGTCTCTGTAAGTAATGCACACCTAGGCAATACACAAGAGTCTCTTTTCTATGCCCAGTTAGTCACAGTCTCATTCAATAATACACAACTGGGGAAGTGTTAAGAGTCTACTTCTGGTAGTCACTCATTAAGAGCCTCAGTGAATAATGCACAGAAGGGTAATATTGGAGCATTTTTCATATGGCCACTCATTCTGTGCCTCCCTGAATGATACACACCTGGGAAATCCTCAGGATTCTATTTTATATTACCACTCATTTAGAACCTTATTGAATAATTCACACTGGAGCAATAGTCAGGTGTCTATTTTATATGGCCTCTCATTCAATGTCTCAGTAAATAATAATCTTCTATGGAGCAATCAGGACGCTGTTTAAGATAGTCACGAATTAAGTGCCTTCCTGAATGATACACTCCTGGGTGATAGTCAGGAGTCTATTTCATATGAACTCTAATTCTGGGTATCATGGAGTAATACACACCTGGGGGAGTTTTAGGAGTCTTTTTGGTATAGACACTCATAGAGAACCTGTTTGAATATTGCAAACATGGAGAATAATGACGAGTTTATGTCATACAGCTACTGATTCAGGCTAACAGTAAATAACACACATGAGGAGTATTTAGAAGTCTGTTTCATATGGCCCCCGTTTCACAGCCTCAGTGAATATTACACACTTCTGATATAGTCTGGAGTCTATTTTTTATGGCCACTCATTCAGAGAATCACTGAATAATGCACACCTGCGGAAGAGTAAGAAGACTGTTTCCTATGGCCACTCAATGAGAGCCTCACTAAATGTACACATTTGGGGAAATAGGATTCACTTCTATCTCCACATTCAGAGTCTCACTAAATTATGCACACCTGTGGAGGAGTTAGGAGACTTCTTTCTGTGGTCTCTCATTCGAAGTGTCACTGAATAATGTGCTGTAGTCAGAAGTCTATTTCATGTAAACACATATTTAGAGTTTCAGTGAATAAGAGACCTTGCTATAGTAAATCTAATTAATATGGCCATATTCTGAGCCTCACTGAATAATACACCTGGAGAATAATTTGAGTCTATTTTTGATGGACATATTCATTCAGAGCCTCGGTGAATAATGTACACATGTGGGGTAGCCAGCAGTCTACTTTATTTGGGCACACATTCATAGCCTCAGTGGATAATATCCACGTGTAGATTAGTCAGAATTCCATTTCATATGGCCACTGACTAACCTCAGTGAATAATGCACAAATGTAAAGTACTCAGCAGTCTATTTTATAGCCTCATTCAGAGATTCACTGAATAATACAAATATTTAAGATAGACAGCATCCATATGGTCACAAAGAGCCTCACTAATACACACCTGGGGAAGTGTTAGGAGTCTACTTTATATAGCCTCTCATTTACAGCCTCAGGAATAATGCACACACATGTGGAATAGACACTAGTCTATTTTATATGGCCACAAAATCAAAGCCTGAGTGAGTACACAACTTTGGAATAGTCACTAGTCTATTCCATATGCCCAAATATTAGAGTCAGTCAATAATATGCCTGTGGACTAGTCAGAAAACAATTTTATATGGCCAAAATTTTAGAGCCTCAGTGAATAATACATACCTGGGGAATACTCAGGACGATATTACATATGGCATCTATTTTAGAGCTTCATTGAATAAGGAACAACTGTATTGTAGTCAGAATTCTATTTTGTATAGCCAAATATCCAGAGCCTAACTGAATAACGTACACCTTGGAAAGTCAGGATTCTGTATAGCCACTCATTTAAGGCAATGTAAAACACGCCTGAGGAGTATTCAGGAGCTCTATTTTATGGCCACACATTCATAGCCTCTCAGAATAATACAGACCTATGAAAAAATCAGGAGTGTATTTTACATGGCGACTTCTTCAGAACCACAGTGAAGAATCATGTATATCTGGAAAATACTCCATAATCTATGATATATAGCCACTTATTCAGAGACTCACTGAATAATAAACACCTGGGGAATAGTCTACAGACTATTTAATATGACCGTTCACCCAGCGACTCAATGGAAATTGCACAGCTGAGAAATAGTCAAGAAGATATAATCAGGAGCCTATTTTATGTGGTCACTCGTTCAGAAACTCCCTAAGGTATACACACCTTGGGAATAGTCAGAGTTCAGGTTATATGTCCACTCAATCACTGCATTACCGAATAATGCACAATGGGGCAATAGTAAGGAGTCTATTTCATATGGCCTCCCATTCAGAGCTTTAGTGCATTATAAACAGCTGTGGAGTAGTCAGGACCCTATTTAAGGTAGCCCCAAATTAAGCATTTCCATAAATGATACACACATGTGTGATAGTCAGGAGAGTATTTGATATAAACACTCATACAGAATCCCTTCGAATACTGAACATGTGAGGAATAATCACTAGTTTCTTTCATAGGGTAATTTCTTTGGAGAGTCAAAAATTAATGCACACCTGTAGTAAAATGTGGTTTATTTCCTAACGCCACTCTTTCAGTGTTTCAGTGAATGATATGAATATTTGATAAATCAGAAATCTCTTTCACATGGCCACTCATTCAGGACCTCTGTGAAAAATACTCTCCTCAGACATAGTGCAGGGTCTACTTCAAATGGCTTCACATTCAGAGTCTCTGTAAATAATGCATACCTGGGCAATACACAGGAGTATCTTTTTTATGCCCACTTAGTCAGAGTCTCATTCAGTAATAAAAACGTGGGGAAGAGTTAAGAGTCTACTTCTTGAAGCAACTCATTTAGAGCCTCAGTGAATAATGCACACCAGGGTAATAGTCAATTATTTTTTATATGGCCACTCATTTTGTGCCTCCCTGAATGATACACATTCAGGGAATCCTCGGTATTCTATTTTATACTTCCACTCATTTAGAACTTTATTGAATAATTCACAATGGAGTAATACTGAGGTGTCTGTTTTACATGGCCTCTCATTCAAAGTTTCAGTGAATAATGAACTTCTGTGGAGCAATCAGGACACTGTTTATGATAGTCATGAATTAAGTGCCTTCCTGAATAATACACATCTGGGTGATAGTCAGGAGTCTATTTCATATGGTCTAATTCTCATTATCGCTGAGTAATACACACCTGAGTGTAAGTCTTTTGGATGGACACTCATAGAACTGTTTAAATAATGCACACATGTTAAATAATGAGGAGTCTATGTCATACGGGTTCTCATTCAGACAAACAGTGAATAATGCACATGTGGAGTTATTAGAAGTCTGTTTTCATGGCTCTTTCACAGCCTCACTGAATACACACTTATATAGTCTGGAGTCTATTTTTATGGCACTCATTCAGAGAATCACTGAATAATGCACACATGCGGAATAGTCAGGCTCTTTTTAGGCATTGAGAGCCTCACTAAATGTACACCTGGGGAAATAGTCAGGATTTCTACTTATTCAGAGTCTCAGGAAATGCACACCTGTGGAATAGTCAGGATTTTCATGTGCCTCTCATTCAGAGTCACTGAATAATGTGTGTAGTTGAGTCTATTTATGTAGACACACATTCAGAGCTCAGTGAATAAACACCTTGATAGTAAAATCTATTTAACTTTAGCAAAGTCTCAGGATATAAAATTAATGTGAAAATCACAATCATTCTATACACCAATACAGACTTAAAGAGCCAAATCAAGAACATGCCATTCAAAATTGCTCAAAGAATATAAAATTCTGGATAAAACTCACGATGTGGACCTTTATTACAAACCACTGCTCAACAGAAATAAGAGAGCAAACAGATGGAAAATATTTCATGTTTGTGGTTAGGAAGAATCAGTATCTTTTAAATGGATATACTCAGTAATTTTTCACAATAAATATATCACAATCAAACTACCATTGAATTTCTTCTGAATTGGAAAACCACCTGAAATTCATATGGAATAAAAGATCATAGCCAAGTCAATTCTAGCAAACAGAACACTGAGGCATACACATGGACTTCAAACTATACTCAAGGCCCAGTAATCAAAACAGCATGGTACTTACCTATATGAATAATACAAAACACAGGCATGGAGGAAATACAACATATCTAATAATCTTTAATAAACCAGACAAAAACAAGCAATAAAGGATTCCTTAATAAATGTGTTGGAAAAACTCTATACATGTGCAGAAAAGAAGAAACATTTTGATTTTAATAAAATTAACTCAGATGGATTATAGACTTAAACATAAGACCTGGAATAAACAGAAAAAATCTGCAAAACATTCAGGACATAGTAGGCAAGGACTTCATGAAAAACACCAAAAGCATTAGCACTAAAAGCCAAAATAGACAAATGAGATAATCAGACTCACATTTCAGAAGAAACAGTCCTCTAGAGTGAATTTATGTCAGAATGTCTTTCAGAACCAACTATTTGGCTGATATTGAGAATTTACAAGAATCAAACAGTTTTCAGGATAGCCACAAACAGCCTATTGAAAAATCAAAGAGATATGAACAGACACTTCGACATACATGGGGCCAACAAACAGTGATGTCATCACCACTGGTCATTAGAGAGATCAATCAAACACATTGAGATATTCATCAGTTAGAATGGCATCATTATCAGACAACTGTGGAAATGTGAAGAAATGAACACTCTTAATCTTCTTGTGTAAATAGTTCTACCATTGTGGAAGACAGTGTCATTTCAGGGACCTAGAAATAGAAATTCCATGAAGAATTACTGTATATATCAAAGGACTATAAATGACTACTATGGGACACATGAGAATATTCAGAAACTATTTCAATGAAAGAACACACAAATGTCAGATGTATAGACTCTATGTGGCCCTCACACCATGGAATATGCAGCAATCTATGATGAGTTAGTCTTTTAAGGACATGGATGAATCTGAGAATCATTCTCAACAACACAAGAACAGAAAATACTATTATCATTCATTGAGAAAAATGAGAATACATGGACAGGATCTCCTATTCTATTTAAATAATCACACAGATCTAGTAGCCTAGAAATGACAATGTGGGTGAAAGGAGAAGGCAACCACTCATTTGTGTACCTATGCAATATCTTGTTCTCATGTACAAAACCTATACAATGTTTAAAATATTAATTTGAACAGTCTTCAGGCCTCACTGAATACACTCTGGAGAATAATTTGAGTCCATTTTGATGGACACTCATTATCTGAATATGAATAAGCCAGGAGTCTATTTCATTTGGGCCTCATTCAGACTCAGTGGATAACATGCATGGATTAGTCAGGTTCCATTTCATATATGGCCACTGTTGGAACCTCAGTAAATAATGCACAAATGTAAGTACTCAGCAGTCTTTCATACAGCCTCATTCAGATATTCACTGAATAATGCAAATATTTAAAATAGACAGCATCCTTTCATGGTCACACAAGAACTCACTATAATACACACCTGAAGTGTTAAGTCTACTTTATATAGCCTCTCATTTACTCAGAATAATGCACACAGTGGAATAGACTATTTTATATGGCCACAAAATTAGCCTGAGTAATACACAACTTTGAATAATCACTAGTCTATTCATATGCTCAAATATTAAGAATCAATAATAAACACCTGTGGACTAATTCAAACAATTTTTATATGGCCAAAGTTTAGCCTCAGTGAATAATACATACTTGAGGAATACTCAGGGCTATTACATACTATTTCAGAGCTTTGAATAAACACCTGTATTGTCATAATTCTATTTTATATAGCCACTATTTGAGCCTAAATGAATACATACCTTGAGTCAGATTCTATTTGTATAACCACTCATTTAGAGCCAAATGTAAACACCTTTATTCAGGTCTATTTATGGCCATACATTCAGAGCTTCACAGAATAATCAGGTAATGGAAAATTCAGATGAATTTTCATGGTATTCAGAACCTCAGTGAAGAATTTATATATATCTGAAAATACTGGACTGTATATATAGCAACTTATTTCGATACTCACTGAATAACGCACATGGAGTAGTCTGGGTTTGATATGACCTTCAGACTCAGTGGAAAACACTGACAAATGTGATATAGTCAGAGTCTATATCCTCTCATTCAGAGAATCACTGAATAATGCACACCTGTGGAATAGTCAGATGTCTCTCTATATGGTTGAGCCTCACATGTACACACCTGGGGAAATAGTCAGGATTACTTTTATCCCTCATTCAGAGTCTCACTAAATAATGCACCTGTGGAATAGTCAGACTTTTTGTGGCCTCTCATTCAGGTGTCACTGAATAATGTGGTGTAGTCAGGAGACTATTCATGAAGACACATATTCAGAGCCTCAGTGAATAAGACAGATTGATAGTAAGGATCTAAGAAACATATCTTCTGAGCCTCACTGAATAATACACACCTGGAAAATAATTTGAGTCTATTTTCGATGGACATTCATTCTGAGCCTCAAATAGAAAACACTTAGAGAGTCTATTTCATTTGACACATCATAGTCTGGATAATATGCACGTGTGGATTAGTCAGGATTCAATTTATATGGCCACTGACTCGTAATATCAGTGAATAATGCACAAATGTAAAAGACTCAGCAGTCTATTTCATATAGCCACTCATTCAGATAATCACTGAATAGTAGAAATATTTAAGGTATAAAGCATCCTGTTTCATGGGGTCAAATAAGAAGAGCCTCACTGAGTAATACACACCTGGGGAAGTGTTTGGAGACAGGATTATATAGACTCTCATTTGCAGCCTCAGTGAATAATGCACAGGTGTGGAATAGACACTAGTCTATTTTATATGGCCACAAAATCAAAGCCTGAGTGAGTAATACACAACTTTGGAATAGTCACTAGTCTATTCCATATGTCCAAATATTCAGAGTCAGAGTCAATAATACACACCTGTGGACTAGTCAGGAACCAATTTCATATGGCCAATGTTTCAGACCCTCAGTAAATAATACATACCTGGGGAATACTCAGGACGCTATTACATGAGGCAGCTTCAGTGAATAAGGAAAACCTGTATTGTAGTTAGAATTCTCTTTCATATAGCCACATATCCAGAGCCTAACTGAATAACATACACCATGGGGAACATCAGGATTCTATTTTGTATAGCCACTTATTTACAGATGTAAAACACACCTGGTATCAGGAGTCTGTATTTTGGCCACTTATTCAGAGCCTCACAGAATAATACAGACCTATGGAAAAGTCAGGAGTGTGTTTCGCATGGCCACTTATTACTATCCTCTTTGAAGAATCATATATATTTGGAAAATACTCAGGATTATATTATATATAGCCACTTATTCAGAGACTCAATGAATTATGAACACTTGGGAATAGTCTGGTGAATATTTGATATGACCACTCACCCAGTGAATCAGTGATAAATTCACAGCTGAGAAATACTGAAGAGGATCAGAAGTCTATTTATGTGGTCACACGTTCAGAATCTCACTGAAGAATACACACATTGGGAATAGTCAGAGTCCAAGTCATATGGCCACTCAATCAAAGCATTACTGATAAATGCACAATGGGCAATAGTAAGGTGTTTATTTTATATGGCCTTTCATTTAGGGCTTCACTGTTTAATAAACAGCTGTGGAGTAGTCATGACCCTATTTAAGATAGCCCTAAATTCAGCAGCTCCATGAATGATACACACATGTGTGATAGTCAGGAGACTATTTTATATGGATGCTCATACAGAAACATTCGAATACTGCACATGAGAGGAATAATCACTAGTCTATTTCATATGGTAATTCGTTTGGAGAGTCAAAAAGTAATGCACACCTGTGCAGTAAAATGGGGTCTATTTCATAAGGCCACTTTGTCAGTGTTTCAGTAAATAATATGTATATCTTATAAGACAGGAATCTCTTTCACAGGGCAACTCATTCATGGCCTCTGTGAATAATACTCCCCTTAGAAATAGTCAAGTGTCTACTTCAAAGGGATACACATTCAGAGTCTCTGTAAGTAATGCACACCTGGGCAATACACAAGAGTCTTTTTTTAATCCCACTTAGTCACATTCTCATTCAATAATACACACCTGGGGAAGAGTTAAGAGTCTACTTCATGGAGCCACTCATTTAGAGCCTCAACGAATAACGCACACCATGATAATAGTCGAGTATTTTTTATATGGCCACTCATTCTGTGCCTTCCTGAATGATACACACCTGCGGGATTCTTAGGATTATATTTCATACTACCACTAATTTAGAACCTTATTTAATAATTCACAATGAAGCAATAGTCAGGTTTCTCTTTTATATGGCCTCTCATTCAAAGGTTCAGTGAATAATGAACTTCTATTTAGTAATCAGACGCTGTTTAAGACAGCCACAAATTAAGTGCCTTTTTGAATGATAGGCACCTGGATGATAGTCAAGATTATATTTCATATGAACTCTAATTCTTGGTATTGCTGAATAATACACATTTGGGGGAGTTCATAAGTCTATTTGGTATGACCACTCAAACAAAACCTGTTTGGATAATGCACACATGGAGAATAATGAGGAGTGAATGTCATATGGCCTCTCATTCAGACAAACAGTGAATAAATCACATGTGGAGTACTTAGAAGTCTATTTCATATGGCCCCTCTTTCACAGCCTCACTGAATATTATATTACGCACTTGTGATATAGTCTGGAGTCTATTTTTTATGGCCACGCATTCAGAGAATCACTGATTAATGCACACCCATGGAATAGTCAGATGTCTCTTTCCTATGTCCACTCATTGAGAACCTCACTAAATGTACACACCTGGGGTAATAGGATTTACTATTTTTCTTTCATTCAGAGTCTCACTAAATATTACACACCTGTGGAATAGTCAGGAGACTTTTTCATGTGGCCTCTCATTCAGAGTGTCACTGAATAATGTGCTGTATTCAGGAGTCTATTTTGTAGACACATATTCAGAGCCTCAGTAAATAAGAGAGACCCTTGCTATAGTAAGGAATCTAATTAATATGGCCACATTTTCTGAGTCTCACTGAATAATACACACCTCTGGACAATAATTTGGAGTCTATTTCTGATGGACATTCATTCACAGCCTTGGTGAATAATGCACACCTGTGAAGTATCCAGGAGTCTATTTCATTTGGACACTCATTCATAGCCTCAGTGGATAATATGCATGTGTGGATTAATCAGGATTCCATTTCATATGGCCAATGACTCGTAACCTCAGTGAAGAATGCACAAATGTAAAGTACTCAGCAGTCTATTTCACATAGCCACTCATTCAGATATTCACTGAATAATACAAATATTTAAGATAAAGAGCATCCTGTTTCATATGGTCACACAAGAAAAGCCTCACTGAATAATACACACCTGGAGAAGTGTTAGGATTCTACTTTATATAGCCTTTGATTTACAGCCTCAGGAAATAATGCACATGTGTGGAATAGACACTAGTCTCTTATATGGCTACAAAATTAAAGTTTCAGTGAGTAATACACAACTTTGGAATAGTCACTAGTCTGTTCCATATGCCCAAATATTCAGAGTCAGAGTCAATAAGAAACACCTGTGGACTAGTCAGGAGACAATTTTATATGGCCAATGTTTCAGAGCCTCAGAAAATAATACATACCTGAAAAATACTCAGGACGCTATTACATATGGATATATTTCAGAGATTCATTGAATGAGGAACACATGTATTGTAGTCCAAATTTTATTTTGTATACCCATATATTCAGAGCCTAACAGAATAACATCCACCTTGGAAAAATTTAGGATTCTATTTTGTATCGCCACTCATTTTGAGACGAATGTAAAAGTGCATGCCTGAGGTGTATTCAGGAGTCTCTATTTTATGGCCACATATTCATAGAATTACAGAATGATACAGACCTATGGAAAAGTCAAAAGTGTATTTCACATAGGCAGATTCAGAACCTAAGTGAAGAATCATATATATCTGGAAAATACTCAGTATCCCATTATATATTGCCACATATTAAGAGACACACTGAATAATGCACACCTGGGGAATAGTCTGGAGACTATTTGATATGACCGTTCACACAGCGACTCAGTGGAAAATGCACAGCTGAGAAATAGTCAAGAGGATAGAGTCAGGAGTCTATTTTATGTGGTCACTCGTTCAGAAACTCACTGAAGAATACACACCTTGGAAATAGTCAGAGTCCAGGTCCTATGGCCTCTCAATCACAGCATTACGGAATAATGCACAATGGGGCAATATGAAGGAGTCTATTTCATATGGCCTCTCATTCAGAGCTTCAGTGCATAATAAACAGCTGTAAAGTAGTAAGGACTTTATTTAAGGTAGCCCCAAATTAAGCAGCTCTGTGAATAATACACACATGTGTGATAGTCAGGAGACTGCTTAATATAGACAGTCATACAAAACCCCTTCGAATACTGCATATGTGGGGAATAATCACTAGTCTATTTCATATGGTGATTCATCTGGAGAGTCAAAATATAACTCACACCTGTGGAGTAAAATGGGATATATTTCATAAGGCCACTCTTTCAGTGTTTTGTGAATAATATGTATATCTGATAAGTCAGAATCTCTTTCACATGGCCACTCTCAGGCCTCTGTGAATAATACTCCCCTCAGAAATAGTCAAGGGTCTACTTCAAATGGCTACACATTCAGAGTCTCTGAGTAATGCACACCTGGGCAATACACAAGTCTCTTTTTATGCCCACTTAGTCAGAGTCTCATTCAATAATACACACCTGGGAAGAGTTAAGTCTACTTCATGTAGACTCATTTAAAGCCTCAGTGAATATCTCTGTTTGGTACCAGTACCATGCTTTTTGATTACAGCCTTGTAGTATGGTGAATCTGGTATGATGCCTCACTGTGTTCTTTTGATTAAATTGACTTGGCTATCAGGCTCTTTTGGTTCCATATGAAATTCATGGTGGTTTTTCAGTTCTGTGAAGAAATTCAATGGTAGTTTGATGATAGCATTGATTGTATAAAATTACTTTGGGCAGTATAGCCTTTTTCACGATATTGATTCTTCCTAACCACGAACATGGAATGTTTCTCCATCTGTTTGTGTCCTCTCATTTCGTTGAGCAGTTGTTTGTAGCCTTAAACTTACATTCCTGTGAGTTGTATTCCTAGGTATTTTATTTTCTTTGTAACAATACAATGGCAGTTCGTTCTTGATTTGGTTCAAGTCTGTTATTGTGTATAGGAATGCTTGTGATTTTGAACATTGATTTTATATGAGACTTTCTGAGTTGCTTATCAGTTCCAGGAGCTTTTCTGATGATGTCTTCTAGGTATACTATCATATGTCGTCTGCAAATAGAGACAGAACAGAGCATAGGCAACACAACACATCTCCTATTATCTTTGATAAACCAGACAAAACAGGCAATGGGAAAGGATTCTTGTAATAAATGGTGTTGGAAAATGCTAGCCATGTGAAAAGCAGAAACTGGATTCCTGACATTACACCAAAATTAACTCAGATGGATTCTTAAACATAAGACCTGACACCATAAAAACTGAAAATCTAGGCAAAACCATTCAGGACATATAGGCAGACTTCATGAACAAAACACCAGCATTGACAACAGCCAAAATAGACATGGATTAATCAAACTCACAGCTTAAAGAAAGAAACAGTCACTAGTGAATCGGCAACATCAGATGGAAAAAATCTTTGCAGTTTACACATCTGACAATTGATATCAGAATTTACAAAGAACTCAAACAGATTTACAGGCAAACAAGAATTCAAAAATGGGCAAGGATATGAACAGAAACTTTACAAAGAAGACATACATAAGGCCAACAAACTGAAAAGTGCTCATCGTCATGGCCATTTGAGATGCAAATCAAAACCATTGAGATACCATCTCAGCCAGTTAGAATGGCGATCATTAAAAATCTGGAGACAGCAGATGCTGGAGAGGATGTGGAGAAATAGGAATCTTACACTGTTGGTAGTGTAAATTAGTTCAACCATTGTGGAAGACAGTGTATTCCTACCTGAAAATAGAAATTCCATTTGAAACAATCCCATTCTGGGTCTATCAAAGGACTATAAATCGTTCTACTATAAGGACACATGCACACGAATATTTCATTGCAGCAGTTTCAATAGCAAAGAACTGGAACCAATATGATGACAGACTGGACTAAAAATGTGCACACCATGGTGTTATGCAGCAATCAAAATGATGAGTTTGTGTCCTTTTAGGGACATGGATGAATCTGAGAACATCATTCTCAACAAACTGACACAAGAACAGAAAAGAAATCATATACTCACATGGGTGAGAAAAAATAGAACACATGGACACAGAGGTGGTCTACTATACACTACTGCAAAAACATCTATAGCCTATGAATACCAATGTTCAAAAGGCAGCAAAGACACTGCCATGTGTGTGCCTGGCAACTATCTTGCTCGTTCTGATGAAATATAACACCAATGGAAAAAAGCCTCAGTGAATAATACACCAATAATAAGTCAGCATTTTTTTATATCATTCTGTGCCTCCCTGAATAATACACCTGGAGAATCCTTAGGATTCTATTTATATTACATTTAGAACCTTTTGTCACAATGGAGCAATAGTCAGGTGTCTATTTTATATGGTCTCTCATTCAAAATTTTCAGTGAATGAACTTCCATGGAGTAATCAGGATGTTTACAAATTAAGTGCCTCTGAATGCACATGTGATAGTCAGGAACTATTTCATAAACTAATTCTGGGTATCGCTGATAGTACACATCTGTGGGAATGTCAGGGTCTATTTGGTATGGACACTCATCAGAACCTGTTTGAATGCACATGTGAATAATGAGAGTCTATGTCATATTTCTCATTCAGACAAACAGTGAATAATGCACATGTGGAGTAATTAGAAGTCTGTTTTTTGGCCTCTCAACCTCACTGAATATTACACACTTGTGATATAGTCCAGTCTATTTTTATGGCACTCATTCAGAGAATCACTGAATAATGCACACCTGGAAGAGTCAGAGTCTCTTTCCTATACACTCATTGAGAGCCTCACTAAATGTATACACCTGAGAATAGTCAGAATTTACTTTTTCCTCATTCAGAGTCTCTAAATAATGCACACCTGGGAATAGTCAGGAGACTTTTCATGTGGCTTCTCCAGTGTCACTGAATAATGTGGTGTAGTCAGGACATTATTTAGACACATATTCAGATCTCAGTGAATAAGACAGAGCCTTATAGTAAGGATCTAATTAATGGCCACACTTCTGAGCCTCAAACACACCTGGAGATAATTTGGAGTCTATTTTCGATGGACATTCATTCAGAGCCTCAGTAAATAATGCACACCCGTTGTAGCCAAGTCTTTCATTTGGACACTCATTCATAGCCTCAGTGATAATATGCGTGTGGTTGTCAGGATTCCATTTCATATGGCCACTGACTCAACCTCAGTGAATAATGCACAAATGTAAGTACTCAAGTCTATTTCAGTTCAGATTCACTGAATAATACAAATTTAAGTTAGACATCCTGTTTCATAGGTCACACAAAAGAGCCTCACTGAGTGACACACCTGGAAGTGTTTGAGTCAAATTTATATAGCACATTTACAGCCTCAGCGAATAATGCACATGTGGAATAGACACTAGTCTTTAAATGGCTACAAAATCAAAGCCTGAGTGAGTAATAACTTTGGAATAGTCACTAGTGTTCCATATCAAATATTTTGAGTCAGAGTCAATAATGTGCCTGGACTAGTCTGAAACAATTTTATATGGCCAAGTTTCAGATCCTCATTGAATAATACATATATAAAATACTCAGGACTCTTTTTACATTTTCAATTCATTGAATAAACACTATTGTAGTCAAAATTCTATTTCATATAGCCACATACTCAGAGCCTAACTGAATAACATACAAAAGTCAGGATTCTATTTGTATAGCCACTCATTTACAGATGTAAAACCTGAGAATTAAGTCTATTTATGGCCACTCATTCAGAGCCTCACAGAATAATACAGATGGAATCAGAAGTATCACATGGCATATTCAGAACTCAGTGAAGAATTATATATCTGAAAATACTCAGGATTCTGTATATATAAAAAAATATTCACTCACTGAATTGCACACCTGGGGAATAGACTGAGACTGTTGATATGACCATTCACCCAGTGAATCAGTGAAAATGCAGAACTGAGAAATAGTCAGAGGATAGAATCAGGAGTCTATTTTATGTATCTCTCGTTCAGAAACACTGAAAGAATACACCTTGGGAATAGTCAGAGTCCAGGTCATATGGCAATCACAACATTACCGAATAATGCACAATGGGGCAATAGTAAAAGTCTATTTCATATGGCCTCTCAGCTTCTGTGTAATAAACAGCTGTGGAGAGTGAGGACCCTATATAAGGTAGCCCCAAATAAGCAGCTCAGTGAATGATACATATGTGAGTCAGGAGACTATTTGATATGGACTCTAGAGAACCTCTTGAATACTGCACATGTGGGGAATAATCACTATTTCATATGGTGATTCGCTGGAGATCACTGTGATATGTAAGAACAATTTCATAATGTTTGAATAATACACAGAAGATAAGAATTTTTCATATGCCACTCATTCAGAGAAACAGTGAATAAGCACTGTATTCAATACAGGTAATTGAAACTGTTTATGGCATTCACAGCCTCATGAATATTACACATGGGAAGTCGAGTCTATTTTTACCCTCATTCAGTCTTTGAATAATACACACCTGTAATAGTCAGGATTTTTTTATCCTCATTAGAATTCACTGAATAATACACCTGGGAACAGTCAGGAGCATTTTATGGACCTCATTAATGCACTGAATAGTGGTGTAGTCAGGATCTATTTATGTAGAATATTAGAGCTCATGAATAAAACAATTGTATATTAAGAGACTATTTAGACTTGAGATATCATAGAACAATTCAGGATTGCAGCTCTCAGTGAATAGAGGGTGAGTCCTAGTGCATTTTCAGATGGACTTTTACCCTGACAGAAATTCAGGTGTGAAAACACAGAAGCAGGACAGTCTTGTCCTTTTCTGCACTGTGCAGAACCAGCACAAAACTCACTGGTCTGGGTGCCCTGTTAAATGGCAATCTGAGATTTGAAGGCAGATTGACATGTCCATTTGATTCAGGATGGATGAGCCAGACCAGGAGTTCCTGGAGCGTTTATCTGGAGCAGTGGGCAGCTCAAGATTACTGGATCCAGTGCCCAATGCAGGCTTCGCCTGTGAAGTCAACCATTCAGCTTGGAGAAGAGAGAGAGAGAGGAGGGACTCTGAGGCAGGAGCCAGGTGATTGGGCTCGTGGTCCCACGCACATGGGGACAAGTGTCGACTGAGGCGCTGGGGTTGAGAGTTTGCTGCACAGCTGAATAGTGCAGCCCAGTGGAGGGGGCATCTGTCACAGGACATTGCCCTACTGAGAACCACCAGTGACTGCATTGCAGCAAAGCCATAAAGAGGCCCGCCAACAGGAGAGCCACATGAGAAGACAGCAGCAGGGCGGACCCTCTGAGCGAGCTCCAGAAGGCAAATAGTGAATAGACTGCCTCTAGTGCAGGACAGTGCAACAGATACTCATAGAAAGCCCCAACTCCCTGAGACAGAGCATCTAGGGGAAAAAAACAGGTTTTATAGTTCTGTACAGAACACATTCCCAACAAACTGAATGAACAACTCACAGCTCAGCACTGGAGCTCCTATAAAGCACAGACTCTCCTCAAGCAGCTCCTGACTGTATATCAAGTCACCTCAAAAAGGACTAATCAGACTGACATTTGGTGGCATCATTCTGGACAAGATAGCAGAAGAAGAAACTGGTAGCATCCCTCACTGTTCAGCTGCTGCATGTATCAGACAAGCAGGGCCTGGGTGGACCTCAGCACTCATACAGCAGGGCTAGACCATTAGAAGGAAAACTAAATTATAGAAATACTTCATCATCAACAATCTGGGCATACACAGAGACCCAATTGAAAATCAGCAACTACTAAGACGACAGGTGGATAAATCCACAAAGATGGAAAACCAGCACAAAAGAAAAACACCGAAACCAAAACACCTCACCTCACAAGGACAAAACTCCTCACCAGCAAGGAACAAAGCTGGATGGAGAATGAGATGACAAAATGATTAAATCAGACTTCAGAAGTGGATAATGAGAAACTTCAGTGAGCTAAAGAACATGTTTCAAACCAGTGCAAAGAAACTAAGAACCTTGAAAAAAGATTTGAAAAAGATTCGAGAAAATTATAACAAGAATGGACAACTTAGAGGAATATGAATGAATTGAAGGAGCTGAAAAACAACGAGAACTTCAAACATGCACAAGTTTCAGCGAATTGACCAAGCAGAAGAAAGAATATCAGAAGTCGAAGATCAACTCAATGAAATAAAAAGAGAAACCAAGATTAAAAAAAAAAGCTCAAAAGGAATGAACAAAATCTCCAAGAAATGTGGGACTATGTGAAGAGACCAACCTGTTTGATAGGTACCAGAATGTGAGAAGAGAATGAATCAAGCTGGAAAACACTCTTCAGGATATTATCCACAAAATTTCCCCAACCTAGCAAGACAGGTCAATACTCAACTCCAGGAAATACAGAGAACACCACAAAGATATTCTGCAAAAGAGCAACCCCAAATAATCGTCAGATTCACCAGGGTTGAAATGAAGGAGAAAATACTAAGGGCAGCCAGAAGGTCAGGTCACCCACAAAGGGAAGCCTCAGACTCACAGCAGATCTCTCGAAACTCTACAAGCCAGAGAGTGGGGGGCCAATATTCAACATCCTTAAAGAAAAGAAATTTCAACCCAGAATTTCATATCCAAAACTGAGCTTCATAAGTGAAGGAAAAATAAAATCCTTAACAAGCAAGAACTCAGAGATTTTGTCACCACTAGGCCTGCTTTACAAGAGCTCCTGAAAGAGGCACTACACATGAAAGAAACAACCAGTACCAGCCATCTAAAAAACATACCAAATGCTAAAGAGCATCAACAAAATGAAGAATCTACATGAACCAAGGGACAAAACAGACTAGCATCAAAATGGCAGTATCAAATTCACATAACAATATTAACCCTAAATGTAAATGGGCTAAATGCACCAATCAAAAGACACAGACTGGCAAATTGGATAAAACCAAAACATCATTGTATCCAGGAAACCCATCTCACATGCAAAGATTCACAAAGGCTCAAAATAAAGGGATGGAGGAGATTTACCAAGCAAATGGAGAGCAAAAAAGCAGGAGTTGCAATTCTCATCTCTGATAAAATAGACTTTAAAGCAACAAAGATCAAAAGAGACAAATGTCATTACATAATGGTAAAATAATCGATACAAGAAGAAGCTAACGATTCTAAATATATATGGACCCAATGAAGAGCACACAGATATATAAGGCAAGTTCTTAATGACTTACAAAGAGATGTGACTCCCACACAATAATAGTGGGAGACCACTCCACTGTCATATCAGACAGATCAACCAGACAGAAAATTAACAAGGATATCCAGGACTTGAACTCAGACCTGGAACAAGCAAACCTGATAGACATTTACAGAACTCTCCACCCCAAATCCACAGAATATACATTTTCTCAGCACCACATCACTACTCCAAAATTGACCACATAATTGGAAGTAAAGCACTCTCAGCAAATGCAAAACAACCGAAATTATAACAAACAGTCTCTCAGACCATAGTGCAATCAAGTTGAACTCAGAATTCAGTCAGAACCGCTCATGGAAACTACAAGGTCTTGAATGTTGATTGGATAAACACATATACATGAATATTATGCAGCATCAAAAATGATGAGTTTGTGTCCTTGAGACATCTTCAGAACATCATTCTCAACAAACTGACACAGAACAGAAAAGAAATACAGATACTCACTCATTGGGTGAGAAAATCACATATGGTCTACTATACACTACTGTTAAAGACAGCTCTGAATAGCCTAGAATACCAAAAGTTGAAAAGGCAGCAAGATCATGTGTGTGCCTGTCAAATCTTGCTGTTCACATAAAACCTATGAAATAAAATTAGAGAAAAAAGTTCTTTCAAACCAATGAGAATGAAGACAAAACATACCAATGGGACACATTTAAAGCAGTTTGTCAGGAAAATATACAGCAAAAGTGCTCACAAAAAGATAGATCCAAAATTGACACCTATGTCAAATTGAAAGAGCTGAGGAGCAAGATCAAACACTCAAAATCTAACTGAAGACAAGAAATACAGATCAGCAGAATTAAAAATAGAGACAAGAAAAATTCTCAATAAATCAGGAGCTGTTTTTGAAAGATCAACAAAATAAACCACTAATGCCAGACTGATATAAGGCAAGTTCTTAATGACTTACAAAGAGATGTAGACTTCATATAGGAGACTAACACTCCACTGTCATATCAGACAGATCACAGACAGAAAATTCAGGATATCCAGGGCTTGAACTCAGACCTGGAACAAGCAAACCTGATGACATTTACAGAACTCTAAATCCACAGAATATACATTTTCTCAACACATCACTACTCAAAATTGACCACTTGGAGTAAAGCACTTCAGCAAATGCAAAACAACCGAAATTATAAAAACATTCTCTCAGACCAGTGCAATGTTTCAGATTCAAAAACTCAGAAACAGCTTCATGAAACTGAACACTCTGAATGTTGATTGGATAAACACATATACACCATGGAATAATGCAGCAATAATGATGAGTTTGTGTCCTTCAGAATCTGGAGAACATCATTCTCAACAAATGACACAGAACAGAAAAAGAAATAGCATATACTTCTTGAAAAATGCATGGACACAGATTCTAATACACTCTGTTAAAACATACTATATATATAATACCAAGTGTTAAGGAGCAAAGACACAAGTGTGTGCCTGTCAATATCTTCTGTTCTGAGTACTATAAGAATAAAATTGAAAAGAGTTCTTTGAAACCATGAGAATGAAGACAAAAACTACACATTTAAAATCAGGAAAATATACAGAAACTCAGAATAAAGATCAAAATTGACACTGTCAAAATTAAAAGAGCTAGAAGCAAGATCAAAGTCTCAAAATCTAATGAAGACAAGAAATAACTAGATCAGAGCAGAATTGAAGGAGATGAGATATATCTCAATAAATAGCTGTTTTTGAAAAGATCAAAAATAAACCACTGTAGCCAGACTGAATATCACCAAATGAATATAAAACATAAATTGGAAATCACACACAGATTCAAGAGAAATTCAAACCATCAACAGAGTACTCAAATCAATGCACATAAATTAGTAAACCAGGAAGAAATGGATAAATTCCTGGACACCTGTGTCCTCAAGCCCAAACCAGGAATGAACTATGAATAGACCAATAACAAGGTCTGAATGAGCATTAAAGCCTACCACACACAAAAAGCCCTTGTCAGATGGGTTCTGAATTCTGAACACACAAAGAAGCTGGTCCATTCCTTCTGAAACTATTTCAAATAATTCAAAAGAGAACCCTTCCCAAATCATTTTATAAGACAAACATCATGATACAAAAACCAGGCAGACTCAACAAGAAAAGAAATCTTCAGGCCAATATCCATGATGAATATAGATGCAAAAATCTTCAATAAAATACTGGCAAACTCATTGCAACAGCACATTAAAATACTTATCCACCATGATAAAGTAGGATTCATGCCGAGAATGCAAGGCTGGTTCAACATACGCAAGTCTACTAACGTCATTCACCACATTAAAAAAAAAAAACAAAAACCACATGATTATCTCAATTGACGCAGAGAAGGCATTTGACAAAATTGAACAGCCCATAATGCAAAAACTCTCAATAAACTCGGTATTGATGGAATATATCTCAAAGTAATAAAAGCTAATTGTGACAAACCAATAGACAATATCACACTATATGGGCAAAAACTGGAAGCATTCCCTTTGAAATCCGGCACTAGACAAGGATGCCCTCTCTCACCACTCCTATTTAACATAATATTGGAAATTCAAGCCAGAGCAATCAGGCAAGAAAAAGAAATAAAGGTTATTTGAATAGAAAAGTGGGAAGCCAAATTGTCTCTATTTGCAGACGACATGATAGTATACCTAGAAGACCACATCACCTCAGCCCAAAAGCTCCTGAAACAGATAAGCAACTTCAGCAAAGTCTCAGGATATAAAATCAATGTGCAAAAATCACAAGCATTCTTATACACCAATAACAGACTTAAAGAGAACCAAATCAAGAACGAACCGCCATTCACAATTGCTACAAAAAATAAAATACCTAGGAATACAACTCACAAGGAACGTAAGGGACCTCTTCAAGGAAAATTACAAACCACTGCTCAAAGAAATAAGAGAGGACACAAAGAGATGGAGAAATATTTCATGTTCATGGTTAGGAAGAATCAATATCGTGAAAATGGCTATACTGCCCAAAGTAATTTACACAATCAATGCTATCCCCATCAAACTACCATTGAATTTCCTCACAGAACTGGAAAAAAACACCAAGAACTTCATATGGAACCAAAATGGAGCCCGCATAGCCAAGTCAATTCTAAGCAAAAAGAACACAGCAGGAGGCATCACACTACCAGACTTTAAACTATATTACAAGGCTACAGTAATCAAAACAGCATGGTACTGGTACCAAAACAGACATATAGACGAATGGAACAGAACAGAGGCATCGGAGGCAACACAACATATCTACAACCATATAATCTTTGGTAAACCAGACAAAAACAAGCAATGGGGAAAGGATTCCCTGTTTAACAAAGGGTGTTGTGAAAACTGGTTAGCCATGTGCAGAAAGCAGAAACTGGACCCGTTCCTGACACCCTACACTAAAATTAACTCCAGATGGATTAAAGACTTAAACATAGGACCTGGCACCATAAAAACCCTAGAAGAAAATCTGGGCAAAACCATTCAGGACATAGGAGTAGGCAAGGACTTCATGACCAAAGCAAAAAAAGCACTGGCAATAAAAGCCAAAGTAGAAAATGGGACCTCATCAAACTCCACAGATTCTGCACGGCAAAATAAACAGTGACTAGAGTGAATCAGCAACCAACAGATTAAGAAAAAAATCTTTGCAGTTTACTCAGCTCACAAAGAGCTGATATCCAGAATTTACAAAGAACTTAAACAGATTTACAGGAAGAAAAAAACCAAGAAGCCCATTCAAAAATGGGCAAGGAATATGAACAGACACTTTACAAAAGAAGACATACATGAGGCCAACAAACACATGAAAAATGCTCATCATCACTGGTTATTAGACAGTTGCAAATCAAAACCACATTGAGATACCATCTCATGCCAGTTAGAATGGCTATCATTAAAAAATCTGGAGACAACAGATGCTGGAGAGGATGTGGAGAAAGAGAAACACTTTTACACTGTAGGTGGGAGTGTAAATTAGTTCAACCATTGTGGAAGACAGTGTGGCGATTCCTCAGGGACCTGGAAATGGAAATTCCATTTGACCCAGCAATTCCATTACTGGGTATATATCCGAAGGACTATAAATCGTTCTCCTATAAGAACACTTGCACACGAATGTTCATTGCAGCACTGTTTACAATAGCAAAGACCTGGTACCAACCCAATTGCCCATCGATGATAGACTGGACTGGGAAAATGTGGCACATATACACCATGGAATATTATGCAGCAATCAAAAATGACGAATTTATGTTTTTTGTAAGGACATGGATGAATCTGGAGAACATTATTTTCAGCAAACTGACACAAGAACAGAAAAGGAAATACCACATATTTTCACTCATAGGCGGGTGAGAAAAAATGAGGTCACATGGACAGAGGGAGAAGGGTACTACACACTGGAGTCTATTGGGGGAAATAGGGGAGGTACAGCGGGGGGAGCTGGGGAGGGATAGCCTGGGAGAAATGCCAAATGTCAGTTAAGAAGAGGAAGGCAGCAAAACACAAGGCCATGTGTGTACCTATGCAACTATCTTGCACGTTCTGCAATGTACCCCAAAACCTATAATACAATAAAAAATTTTTAAAAAGCCTAAAAAAAAATCTAATTTACACCACCACATCTTCTGAGCCTCACTGAATAATACACACCTGGAGAATAATTTTGAGCCTGTTTTCGATGGGCATTCATTCAGAGCCTTGGTGAATAGTGCACACCTGTGGATTAGCCAGGAGTCTATTTCATTTGGACACTCATTCAAAGCCTCAGTGGATAATATGCACGTGTGGACTAGTCAGGATTCCATTACATATAGCCACTGACTCAAAACCTCAGTAAATAACGCAAAAATGTAAAGTGCTCAGCAGTCTATTTCATATAGCCATTAATTCAGAGATTCACTGAATAATACAAATATTTAAGTTAGACAGCATCCTGTTTCATATGGTCACACAATTAGAGCCTCTCTGAGTAATACACACCTTGGGAAGTGTTAGGAATCTACTTTATATAGCGTCTTATTTACAGCCTCAGGGAATAATGCATACGTGTGGAATATACACCAGTCTATTTTAAATGGCTACAAAATCAAAGCCTGAGTGAGTAACACACAGCTTTGGAATAGTCACTAGTCTATTACATATGCCCAAATATTAAGAGTCAGAGTCAATAATACACACCTGTGGACTAGTCAGAAAACAATTTCATATGGCCAAAATTTCAGAGCCTCAGTGAATAATACATACCATATGAATACTCAGGACCCTATTACATGTGGCATCTATTTCAGATCTTCATTGAATAAGGAACACCTGTATTGTAGTCACAATTACATTTCATATAGCTACATATTCACTGCCTAACTTAATAACATATACCTTGGAAAATGTCAGGATTCTGTTTCGTATAGACACTCTTTTAAAGCCGAATGTAAAACAAAACCCCTGAGCAGTATTCAGTATTCTCTATTATATGGCCACTCATTCAGGGCCTCACAGAATAATACAGAACTATGGAAACATCACGGGTGTCATAGCAACTGCAAAGAGCCAGGCATCACAGGACTTATGAAGATCGTGAAAGAGGCTTACCCAGACCACACACAGTTTGAGACAAACGATCCACATTATGACCCATCTAGCAAAGAGGACAATCCTAAGTGGTCCATGGTAGATGTGCAGTTTGTTCGGATGATGAAGCGTTTCATTCCCCTGGCTGAGCTCAAATCCTATCATCAAGCTCACAAAGCTTCTGGTGGCCCCTTAAAAAATATGGCTCTCTTCACTCACCAGAGATTATCAATTCAGCCCCTGACTCAAGAAGAGTTTGATTTTATTTTGAGCTTGGAGGAAAAGGAAGCAAGTTAAGAGTCAGAGTCAATAATTCACAAGCAAGTTAAGCAAGCATGTTACACATGGCCACTTACTCAGAACCTCAGTGGAGAATCATATATATCTGGAAAGTACTCAGGATTCTATTATATATAGCCACTTATTCAGAGACTCGCTGAATAATGCACACTTGGGGAATAGTCTGGAGACTATTTGATATGATCGTTAACCCAGTGACTCAGTGGAAAATGAACAGCTGAGAAATTGTAAAGAGGATAAAGTCAGGAGTCTTCTTTATGTGCTCACTCGTTCAGAACTTCACTGAAGAATACACACCTTGGGAATTGTCAGAGTCTAGGTCATATGAACACTCAATCAGAGCATTACCAAAAAATGCACAATGGGGCAATACTAAGGAGTCTGTTTCATATGAGGTCTCATTCAGAGCTTCAGTGTGTAATAGACAGCTCTGGAGTAGTCAGGATTCTATTTAAAATAGCCCCAAATTAAACAGCTCCATGAATAATACACACATGTGTGATAGTCAGGAGACCATTTGATATGGACACTCATAAAGAACTTCTTCGAATACTTCACATGTGGGGAATAATCACTAGTCTATTTTATATGGTGATTCGTTTTGAGAGTCAAAATATAACGCGATCCTGTGGAGTAAAATGGGGTCTATTTCATAAGATTACTCTTTCAGTGTTTCAGGGAATAATATGTATATCTGATAAGTCAGGAATCTCTTTCACATGGCCACTCATTCAGGGCCTCTGTGAATAGTACTCCCCTCAGAAATAGTCAAGGGTGTACTTCAAATGGCTACACATTCAAAGTCTCTGTAAGAAATGCACACCTGGGCAATACACAAGGGTCTCTTTTATATGCCCACTTAGTCAGATTCTCATTCACTGTTACACACCTGGGGAAGAGTTAAGAGTCTACATTATGTATCCACTCATTTAGAGCCTCAGTAAATAATTCACACCAGAGTAATAGTCGAGCAGTTTTTATATGGCACTCATTCTGTGCCTCTCTGAATTATACACACCTAGAAAATCTTCAGAATTCTAATTCATGCTACCACTCATTTAGAATTTTATTGAGATCACTCACAAGATGGCATCGTAGAAGCGTCTCAGGATTGCAGTTCTCAGTGAAGGCACAGAGGGTGAGTCCTAGCCGCATTCTCGGATGGACCTTTTTTGCCCACAGAGCGTTGAAAGTCCCAGGTGTGGGAGAGACACGGGACGCTAGTAAAGCCGGACAACGCAACCAGCTCCCGCAGCCACTTCCACCAGCGCTGCAGCGGGACCCGGCACGGAACTCACTGGTCTGGGTGCCCTGTTAAACTGGCAATCTGAGATTTGGAAGGGCAGATTGGCATGTCCATCTGATTGAATGGGACTTGGACAGTGAGCCAGACCAGGAGTTTCCTGAGAAGCGTGATCTGAGCTAGTGAAGTGGGGAGCAGCACGGGAGAACACATGGATCCCAGTACCCTATTGGCAGGCTACTGGGGCGCCAGTGAGAGAGTCGACCTTTCAGCTTGCAGAGAGGGAGAGAGAGAGAGAGAGAGGACGGACTCTGGGGCAGGGAGCTGGGTGATCAGGTCCAGCAGGTCCCAAAGTCACGGGGACAAGCAGGGCAGCGACTGGAGATGCTTGGGACTGAGAGTTATGCTGCAGGCATCTGGACGGTGCAGCCCGGTGAGGGAGGGGCATCTGCCATTATTGAGGCAATGCCCTACTGAAGTACCGCCCAGAGCTGCAGCCTGCCATTGCCAAGGCAACCTGCCATAACAGAGAGGCTCGGCCAGGAGGGGGGAGTGCTCCACAGGAGAAGAGAGCCCAGCAGCAACAGGGTGGACCCACGATAGCAGGTCAGAGCCCCAGCAGGCAAATAGTGAATAGACTGCCTCCTAGTGGGGCAGGACAGTGCAACAGATACTCATAAAGAAAGCCCCAACTTCCTGAGACAGAGCATCTAAGGGGGGAAAAAAAGAAAAAAGGGTGGTGTTTTATGAGTTTTATTGCAGCAGACATAAACAACCTCCCAACAACCCTGAATGAACAACGGAGCTCACAGCTGAGCACCGGAGCTTCTATAAAGCACAGACTGTCTTCTTAAGCAGCTTCCGGATCCCTGTATATCCAAAGAGTCACCCCAAAAAAGAAATAATCAGACTGACATTTGGCGGGCATCATGCTGGAACAAAGACAGCAGAAGGAGAAACTGGTATCATCCCTCACTGTTCCATAGCTGCTACAGGTATACTCCAGACAAGCAGGACCTGGAGTGGACCTCAGCACTCATACAGCAGAGGGGCTAGACTATTAGAAAAAAAACTAAGTAACAGAAATACTTCATCATCAACAATCTCAGCATCCTCACAGAGACCCAATTGAAAAATCAGCAACTACTAAGATGACAGGCGGATAAATCCATAAAGATGGGAAGAAACCAGCGCAAAAAGAAGGAAAACAACCGAAACCAAAACACTTCACCTCATACAAAGGACCAAAACTCCTCACCAGCAAGGAAACCAAGCTGGATGGAGAATGAGTGTGACGAAATGACGGAATCAGACTTCAGAAAGTGGATAATGAGAAACTTCCTTGAGCTAAAAGAAAATGTTCTAAATCAGTGCAAAGAAACTAAGAACCTTGAAAAAAGATTTAAAAAAAGATTCGAGGAATTGATAACAAGAATGGACAACTTAGAGAGGAATATGAATGAATTGAAGGAGCTGAAAAACACAACACGAGAACTTCGTGAAGCATGCACAAGTTTCAACAGCCGAATTGACCAAGCAGAAAAAAGAATATCAGAAGTTGAAGATCAACTCAATGAAATAAAACGAGAAACCAAGATTAAAGAAAAAAGTACAAAAAGGAATGAACAAAATCTCCAAGAAATGTGGGACTATGTGAAGAGACCCAACCTACGTTTGATAGGTGTACCAGAATGTGATGAAGAGAATGAATCCAAGCTGGAAAACACTCTTCAGGATATTATCCAGGAAAATTTCCCCAACCTAGCAAGACAGGTCAATACTCAACTCCAGGAAATACAGAGAACACCACAAAGATACTCTGCAAGAAGAGCAACCCAAGGCACATAATCGTCAGATTCACCAGGGTTGAAATGAAGGAGAAAATACTAAGGGCAGCCAGAGAAAGGTCAGGTCACCCACAAAGGAAGCCCATCAGACTCACAGCAGATCTCTCGGCAGAGACTCTACAAGCCAGAAGAGAGTGGGGCCAATATTCAACATCCTTAAAGAAAAAAACTTTCAACCCAGAATTTCATATCCAGCCAAACTGAGCTTCATAAGTGAAGAAAAAATAAAATCCTTCATGAACAAGCAAGTACTCAGAGATTTTGTCACCACTAGGCCTGCTTTACAAGAGCTCCTGAAAGAGGCACTACACATAGAAAGAAACAACCAGTTCCAGCCATCCTAAAAGCATACCAAATGCTAAAGACCATCAACAAAATGAAGAATGTACATGAACCAACGGGCAAAACAGCCAGCTAGCATCAAAATGGCAGTAGCAAATTCACACGTAACAATATTAACCCTAAATGTAAATGGGATAAATGCACCAATCAAAAGACACAGACTGGCAAACTGGATAAAAAACCAAAACTCATCGGTGTGCTGTATCCAGGAAACCCACCTCACACGCAAAGTTACACAAAGGCTCAAAATAAAAGGATGGAGGAAGATTAACCAAGCCAATGGAGAGCAAAAAGAAAAGCAAAAGTTGCAATTCTCATCTCTGATAAAATAGATTTTAAAGCAACAAAATCAAAAGGGACAAAAAGGTCATTACATAAAGGTCAAAGTATCGGTACAAAAAGAGCTAACGATTCTAAATATATATGGACCTAATGTAGGAGCACCCAGATATATAAGGCAAGTTTTTAATGACTTACAAAGAGACATAGACTCCCACAAAATAATAGTGGGAGATTTTAACACTCCACTGTCAATAGCAGGCAGATCAACCAGACAGAAAATTAACAAGGATATCCAGGACTTGAACTCAGACCTAGAACAAGCAAACCTGATAGACATTTACAGAACTCTCCAACCCAAATCCACAGAATATACATTCTTCTCAGCAGCACATCACACCTACTCCAAAATTGACTACATAATTGGAAGTAAAGCACTCCTCAGCAAATGCAAAACAACTGGAATCATAACAAAGAGTCTCTCAGACCATAGTGCAATCAAGTTGGAACTCAGAATTCAGAAAATAACTCAGAACCACACAGCTCCATGCAAACTGAACAACTGGCTCTTGAATGTTGATTGGATAAACAATGAAATGAAGGTAGAAATAAAGAAGTTCTTTGAAACCAACAAAAATGAAGACACAACGTACCGGAATTTCTGGGACACATTTAAAGCAGTCTGTAGAGGAAAATATATAGCAATAAGTGCCCACATGAGAAGAGAGGAGAGATCCAAAATTGACACCCTATCATCAAAATTGAAAGAGCTAGAGGAGCAACATCAAAAAGCTCAAAACCTAGCCGAAGACAAGAAATAACTAAGATCAGAGCAGAACTGAAGGAGATAGAGACAAGAAAAACCCTTTAAAAAATTAATAAATCTAAGAGCTGGTTTTTCAAAAAGATCAACAAAATAGACAGACCACTAGCCAGACTGATAAAAAGAAAAGAGAACAACCAAATAGATGCAATAAAAAACGATAATGGGGAAATCAGATTCACAGAAATTCAAACCATCATCAGAGAATACTACAAACAACTCTATGCACATAAACTAGTAAATCAGGAAGAAATGGATAAATTCCTGGACACCTGTGTCCTCCCAAGCCTAAACCAGGAGGAAGCCAAAACTATGAATAGACCAATAACAAGGTCTGAAGTTGAGGCAGCAATTAAGAGCCTACCACACAAAAAAGCCCAGGTCCAGATGGGTTCACAGCTGAATTCTACCAGACACACAAAGAGGATCTGGTACCATTCCTTCTGAAACTATTCCAAATAATCCAAAAGAGGAACCCTTCCCAAATCATTTTATGAGACCAACATCATCCTGATACCAAAACCTGGCAGAGACTCAACAAGAAAAAGAAAACTTCAGGCCAATATCCATGATGAACATAGATGCAAAATCTTCAATAAAATACTGGCAAACCGATTGCAACAGCACATTAAAAACTTATCCATCATGATCAAGTAGGATTCATCCTGGGATGCAAGGCTGGTTCAACATACAAGTCTATAAATGTAATTCACCACATAAACAGAAGCAAAAACAAAACCACATGATTATCTCAATTGATGCAGAGAAGGCATTTGACAAAATTCAACAGCCCTTTATGCTAAAACCCTCAATTAACTTGGTATTGATGGAACATATCTCAAAGTAATAAAAGCTATTTATGACAAACCAACTGCCAATATCATACTTAATGGGCAATAACTGGAAGCATTTCCTTTCAAATCAGGCACTAGACAAGCATGCCTTCTCTCAGCACTCCTATTCAACATAGTACTGGAAGTTCTAACCAGAGCAATCAGGCAAGAAAAAGATATAAAGTGTATTCAAATAGGAAAGGTGGAAGCCATATTGTCTCTATTTGCAGACGACATAATAGTATACCTAGAAGACCCCATCACCTCAGCCCAAAAGCTCCTGCAACTGATAAGCAACTTCAGCTAAGTCTCAGGATATAAAATCAATGTTCAAAATCACAAGCATTCCTATACACCAATAACAGACTTAAAGAGAACCAAATCAAGAACGAACGGCCATTAACAATTTCTACAAAGAAAACAAAATACTTAGGAATACAACTCACAAAAAATGTAAGGGACCTCTTTAAGGAAAACTACAAACCACTGCTCAACGAAATAAGAGAGGACACAAACAGATGGAGAAACATTCCATGTTCATGGTTAGGAAGAATCAATAACGTGAAAATGGCTATACTGCCCAAAGTAATTTACACAATCAATGCTATCCCCATCAAACTACCATTGAATTTCTTCACAGAACTAGAAAAAATCACCATGAATTTCATATGGAACCAAAAAAGAGCCCGCATAGAAAAGTCAATTCTAAGCAAGAAGAACACAGCGGGAGGCATCACATTACCAGTCTTCAAACTATACTACAAAGCTACTGTAATCAAAACAGCATGGTACTGATACCAAAACAGAGATATAGACCAATGGAACAGAACAGAAGTATCGGAGGCAACACAACATATCTACAACCATATTATCTTTGAAGAAACAGACAAAAACAAGCAATGGGGAAAGGATACCCTATTTAATAAATGGTGTTTGGAAAACTGGCTATTCATGTGCAGAAAGCAGAAACTGGACCCCTTCCCGACACCTTACTCTAAAATTAACTCCAGATGCATTAACGACTTAAACCTAAGACCTGACACCATAAAAACCCTAGAAGAAAATCTAGGCAAAACCATTCAGGACATAGGAGTTGGCAAGGACTTCATGACCAAAACACCAAAAGCATTGGCAACAAAAGCCAAAATAGACAAATGGGACCTAATCAAACTCCACAGCTTCTGCACGGCAAAAGAAACAGTCACTAGAGTGAATCGTCAACCATCAGAATGGGAAAAAAATCTTTGCAGTTTACACATCTGACAAAGGGCTGATACCCAGAATTTACAAAGAACTCAAACAGATTAAAAAAAAACAAACAAGCCCATTCAAAAATGGGCAAAGGAATGAACAGACATTTTTACAAAGAAGACATACATGAGGCCAACAAACACATGAAAAATGCTCATCATCACTGGTCATTAGAGAGATGCAAATCAAAACCACATTGAGATATCATCTCACGCCAGTTAGTTAGAATGGCGATCATTAAAAATCTGGAGACAGCAGATGCTGGAGAGGATGTGGAGAAATAGGAATACTCTTACACTGTTGGTGGGAGTGTAAATTAGTTCAACCATTGTGGAAGACAGTGTGCGATTCCTCAGGGACCTAGAAATAGAAATTCCATTTGACCCAGCAATTCCATTTCTGGGTATATATCCAAAAGGACTATAAATCGTTCTACTATAAGGACACATGCACACGAATGTTCATTGCAGCACTGTTTACGCCCAACGATGATAGACTGGACTTTGAAAATTTGGCACATATGGAATATTATGCAGCAATCAGAAACTGATTCACCTATAAAAATTAACTCCAGATGATTAAGATTTAAACCAAGACCTGACACCATAAAACCCTAGAAGAAAATCTAGGCAAAACCATTCAGACATAGGAGTTGGCAAGGACTTCATGAAAACACCAAAAGCATTGGCAACAAAAGCCAAAATAGACAAATGGACCTAATCAAACTCCACAGCTTCTGCAGGCAAAAGAAACAGTCACTAGAGTGAATGCAAATCAGAATGGAAAAAATCTTTGCAGTTTACACATCTGACAAATTGATACCAGAATTTACAAAGAACTCAAACAGATTTACAGGAAAAAATAAACAAGCCCATTCAAAAATGGGCAAAGAATGAACAGACATTTACAAAGAAGACATACATGAGGCCAAACACATGAAAAATGCTCATCATCACTGGTCATTAGAGATGCAAATCAAAACCTTGAGATATCATCTCACCAGTTAGAATGGCGATCATTAAAAATCTGGAGACAGCAGATGCTAATGGAGAAATAGGAATACTCTACACTGTTGGTGGGAGTGTAAATTAGTTCAACCATTGTGAAGACAGTGGCATTCCTCAGGGACCTGAAATAGAATTCCATTTGACCCAGCAATCCATTTCTGGGTATATATCCAAGGACTATAAATCGTTCTACTATAAGGACATGCACACGAATGTTCATTGCAGCACTGTTTACACAGAAAGACTGGAACCAGAATGCCCAACGATGATAGACTGGACTGATGGCACATATACACCATGGAATATTATGCAGCAATCAAAATGAGTTTGTGTCCTTTTAAGGACATGGATGAATCTGGAGAACATCATTTCTCTGACACAAGAACAGAAAAAGAAATCATACTTCTCATAGGTGGGTGAGAAAAATGAACACATGGACACAGAGATGGTCTATATACACTGGGTCTATTTAATAACACACTAGAATCCCTATGAATCTTTGAATAAGGCAGCAAACACAATGTGTATATGCATATCTTGCACCCTGCACATGATAAAACCTATAATGCAATAAATATTTTTAAAAAGAATTTTATTGAATAACACAATGGAGCAATAGTCAGGTGTCTATTTTATATGGCATTCAAAGTTTCAGTGAATAAAACTTCTATGGAGAAATCAGGACGCTTTAAGATAGCACAATTAAGTGCCTTCCTGAATGATACACACTGGGTGATAGTCAGGATCATTTCATATGAACTAATTTGTATGAGTAATACACACTGGGGAGTGTGAGTCTATTTGGTATGGACACTCATACAGAACCTGTTTGAATAATGCACACATGAATAATAGGAGTCTATGTCATATGGCTACTCATTCAGACAAACAGTGAATAACGCACATGTGGAGTAATTAGAAGTCTGTTTTATGGCCCTCTTTCACAGCCTCACTGAATATTACACACTTGTGATATAGTCTGAGTCTATTTTTATGGCACTCATTCAGAGAATCACTGAATAATGCACTGAAATAGTCAATATTTCTATGGCCACCATTCAGAGCCTCACTAAATGTACACACTGGGAAATACAGGATTTAATTTTATCCTCATTCAGAGTCTCACTAATAATGCACACCTGTGGAATAGTCAGGAGACTTTTTCATGTGGCCTCATTTGAGTGTCACTGAATAATGTGGTGTAAGAGTCTATTCATGTAGACACATATTCAGAGCCTCAGTGAATAAGTCAGCCCCTTGATAGTAATAAATCTAATTAATATGGCCACATCTTCTGAGCCTCACTGAATAATACACACCTGGAGAATAATTTGGAGTCTATTTTCGGACATTCATTCAGAGCCTCGTAATAATGCACACCTGTGGAGTAGCCAGGAGTCATTTCTTTTTTACACATTCATAGCCTCAGTGATAATATGCACGTGTGGATTAGTCAGGATTCCATTTATATGGCCACTGACTTGTAACCTCAGTGAATAATGCACAAATGTAAAGTACTCAGCAGTCTATTTCATATAGCCACTCATTCAGAGATTCACTGAATAATGCACACCTGAAAATAGTCAATATTCTTCCATGGCCACATTCAGAGCCTCACTAAATGTACACACTGGGAAATAGTCAGGATTTAATTTTATCCTCATTCAGAGTCTCACTAATAATGCACACCTGTGGAATAGTCAGAGACTTTTTCATGGCCTCTCATTTGGAGTGTCACTGAATAATGGTGTAGTCAGGAGTCTATTTCATTTAGACACATATTCAGAGCCTCAGTGAATAAGTCAGCCCCTTGCTATAGTAATAAATCTAATTAATATGGCCATATATTCTCAGTCTCACTGAAGAATACACACCTGGAGAATAATTTGGAGTCTATTTTTGATGGACTTTCATTCAGATCCTCAGTGAATAATGCACACCTGTGGAGTAGCCAGGAGTCTATTTTGACACATTCATAGCCTCAGTGGTAATATGCATGTGGATTAGTCAGGATTCCATTTCATATGGCCACTGACTTAACCTCAGTGAATAATGCACAAATGTAAAGTACTCAGCAGTCTATTTCATATAGCCACTCATTCAAAGATTCACTGAATAATACAAATATTTAAGATAGACAGCATTCTGTTTCATATGGTCACAAGAAGAGCCTCACTGAGTAATACACACCTGGAAAAGTGTTAGAGTCTACATTATTTAGCCTCTCATTTACAGCCTCAGGAATAATGCACACGTGTGGAATAGACACTAGTCTATTTTATATGGCCACAAAATCAAAGCCTGAGTGAGTAATGTGACTTTGGAATAGTCACTGGTCTATTCCATATGCCCATATATTCAGGTCAATAATACACACCTGTGGACAAGTCAGAAATTTCATATGGCCAAAGTTTTAGATCCTCAGTGAATAATACCTGAATATCAGGACGCTATTATATATGGCATCATTTCAGAGCATTGAATAAGAAACACCTGTAGTCAGAATTCTATTTATAGCCACATATTCAGAGCATAACTGAATAACATACACCTTGAAAAAGTCAGGAATTCTATTTTGTATAGCCCTCATTTAGATCAGTGTAAAAGCACCTGAGGAGCATTCAGGATTCTCTATTTTATGGCCACTCATTCGAGCCTCACAAAATAATACTGACCTATAAAGTCAGGAGTCTATTTCATATGGCCACTATTCAGAACCTCAGTGAAAATCATATATATCTTAAACATACTCAGGATTTAAATATATATAGCCACTTATTCATAGACTAACTAAATAAAACACACCTGGGAAATAGTTTGGAGACTATTTGATATGACCGTTCACTTATTTACTCAGTGAAAAATGCACAGCTGAGAGGTAGTCAAGAGGAGTCATAGAATTTATGTGGCATATTCACACAAACTGACTGAAGAATACACACTTTGGAATAGTCAGTCTTTCATCATATGGCAATCATCACAAATTACCGAATAATGCACAATGGGGCAAGAGTAAAAAGTCTATTTCATATGGCCTCTCATTCAGAGCTTCAGTGATTAAGAAACAGCTGTGGAGTAGTCAGGAACCTATTTAAGGTAGCCCCAAATTAAGCAGCTTTATGAATAATACACACAAGTGTGAGAGTCAGGAGACTATTTGATATGGACACTCCTACAGAACCTCTTTGAATCCTGCACATGTGAGGAATATTCACTAGTCTATTTCATATGGTGAATCATTTGGATAGTCAAAAAATAACACACACCTGTGGAGTAAAATGGGTTCTTTTTCATAAAGCCACTCTTTTAGTGTTTCAGTGAATAATATGTATATCTGATAAGTCAGGGTGAATCTTTCCACACTGGTCTCAGAATCTGAGATATAATCCTTCAAGA
The DNA here is from genome assembly GCA_021498475.1 of Saguinus midas. Classification (NCBI taxonomy): domain Eukaryota; kingdom Metazoa; phylum Chordata; class Mammalia; order Primates; family Cebidae; genus Saguinus; species Saguinus midas. The sequence continues at coordinate 25,796,265 of CM038401.1, forward strand.
ATCAAGGGTCTACTTCAAATGACTACATATTCAGAGTCTATGTAAGTAATGAAACTGGACAATACAGAAGAGTATTTTCTTTATGTGCACTTAGTCAGAGTCTCATTTAATTATACACATCTGAGGAAGAGTTAAGAGTCTACTTCATGTAGCCTCTCCTCTTGAGCCTCAGTGTGTAATGAAAAACAGGAAAATAGTCATGCATTTTTTATATGGCTACTCATTTTGTGCCTTCCTGAATGATACACACCTGGGGAATTCTCAGGATTCTATTTTATACTACCATTCATTTAGAACCTTATTGAATAATTTACAATGGAGCAATAGTCAGGTGTCTATTTTATATGGCCTCTCATTCAAAGTTTCAGTGAATAATTAACTTCTATGGAGTAATCAGGATGCTGTTTAAGATAGCCACAATTTAAGTGCCTTTCTGTATGATACACACCTGTGTGATAGTCAGGATTTTATTTTATATGAACTCTAATTATGGGTATCACTGTAATACACACCTGGGAGAGAGTCAAAAGGGTATTTGGTATAAACACTCATACAGAACTTGTTTGAATAATGCACACATGGATAATAATAAGGAGTCTATGTCATAAAACTACTCATTCAAACAAACAATGGATAACGCACATGGATTAATTAGAAGTCTGTTTCATATGGCCCATCTTTCACAGGGTCACTGAATATTACACACTTGTGATATCGTTTGGAGTCTATTTTTTATGGCCACTCATTCAGAGAATCACTGAATAATGCACACCTGAGAAATAGTCAGAAGTCTGTTTCCTATGATTGAACAGCCTCACTAAATGTACACCTGGATAAATAGTCAGATTTACTTTTATCCCCTCATTCAGAGTCTCACTAAATAATGCACACCTGTGGAATAGTCAGGAGATGCTTTCATGTGGCATCTCATTCGGATTGTCATTCAATAATGTCCTTTATTCAGGATTCTATTTCATGTAGACACATATTAAGAGCCCCTGTGAATAAGACAGATCCTTTCTATAGTAATTAATCTAATTAATATGGTCACATCTTCTGAGCCTCACTGAATAATAAACACCTGGAGAATAATTTGGAGTCTATTTTCGATGGACATTTATTCAGAGCCTCGGTAAATAATGCACACCTGTTGAGTAGCGAAGAGGGCATTTTATTTGGTCACGCGTTCAGAGCCTCACGGATAATATGCAGGTGTGTTTTAGTCAGGATTCGATTTCATATGGCCACTGACTCGTAACCTCATTGAATAATGCACAAATGTAAAGTACTCAGCAGTCTATTTTATATAGCCACTCATTCAGAGATTGACTGAATAATACAAATATTTAAGGTAGACAGCATCCTGTTTCATATAATCACACAAGAACAGCCTCACTGAGTAATACACACCTGAAGACGTGTTAGGAGTCCTTATATAGCCTCTCATTTACAGCCTCAGCAAGTAATGCACATGAGTGGAATAGACATTAGTCTATTTTATATGGCCACAAAATCAAAGGGTGAGTGAGGAATACACAACTTTGGAATAGTGACTGGTCTATTCCATATGTCCAAATATTCAGAGTCAGAGTCATTAATACAAACCTGTGGACTAGTCAGAAAACAATTTAATATGGCCACAGTTTCAGAGCCTCAATGAATAATACATACCTGGGGAATACTCAGGACGCTATTACATATGACATAAATTTCAGAGCTTCATTGAATGAAGAACACCTGTAATGTAGTCAGAATTCTATTTTGCATAGCCACATATTCAGAGCTTAACTGAATAAATACACTTGGAAAGTCAATTCTATTTCATATAGCCACTCATTTCAGCGATGTAAAAACGCCTGAGTACAGGACTCTCTATATTATGGCTACTCATTCAGAGCCTCACAGAATAATACAGACCTATGGAAAAGTCAGGAATGTATTTCACGATGCCACTTATTCAGAACCTCAGTAAAGAATTATATATATTTGGAAATACTCAGGATTCTATTATATATAGCCAATTATTTAGAGACTCACTGAATAATGCACACCTGGGGAACAGTGTGGAGACTATTTGATATGATTGTTCACCCAGCAACTCAGTGGAAAATGCGCAGCTGAGAAATAGTCAAGAGTATAGAGTCAAAAGTCTATTTTATGTGGTCACTGGTTCAGAAACTCACTGAAGAATACACACCTTGGTAGTAGTCAGAGTCCAGGTCATATGGCCACTCAATCACAGCATTGCCAAATAATGCACAATGGGTCATATTAAGGTGTCTTTATATGACCTCTCATTCAGAGCTTCAGTGTGTAATAAACAGCTGTGGATTAGTCAGGACCCTATTTAAGGTGGCCCTAAGTTAAGCAATTCCATGAATGATACACACATGTGTGACAGTCAGGAGACTATTTGATATGGACACACATACACAAGTATTTCGAATACTGCACATGTGGGGAATAATCACTAGTCTATTTCATACGGTGATTCGTTTGGAGAGTCAAAAAATAACGCCCACCTGTGGAGTAAAATGGGGTCTATTTCATAAGGACACTCTGTCAGTGTTTCCGTGAATAATATGTATATCTCATAAGACAGAAATATCTTCTACATGGCCACTCGTTCGGGGCCTTTTTGAATAATACCCCCTCAGAAATAGTAAAGGGTCTACTTCAAAGGGCTACACATTCAGAGTCTCTGTAAGTAATGCACACCCGGGAAATACACAAGAGTCTCTTTTTTTTTGCCCAATCAGTCACATTCTCATTCAATAATACACACCTGGGGAAGAGTTATGAGTCTACTTCATGTAGCCACTCATTTAGAGCCTCAGTGAATAATCCACACCAGAGTAATAGTCGAGCATTTTTTTATATGTCCGCTCATTTTGTGCCTTCCTGGATGATACACACCTGGGGAATACTCAGGATTCTATTTTATACTAACACTCATTTAAAACCTTATTGAATAATTCACAATAAACAATAGTCAGGTGTCTATTTTGTATGGCCCCTCATTCAAGTTTCAGCGAATAATGAACTTCTATGGAGTAATCAATACGCTGTTTAAGGCAGCCATGAATTAAGTGCCTTCCTGAATAATACACACCTGGGTGATAGTCAGGAGTCTATTTCATATGAACTCTAATTCTGTGTAACGTTGAGTAATACACACCTGGGGAGTGTCAGGAGTCTATTTGGTATGGACACTCATACAGAACCTGTTTGAATAATGCACACATGGAGAATAATGAGGAGTCTATGTCATACTGCTACTCATTCAGAGAAAGAGTGAATAATGCACATGTGGAGTAATTAGAAGTCTGTTTTATATGGCCCCTCTTTCACAGCCTCACTGAATATTACACACTTGTGATATAGTCTGGAGTCTATTTCTTTTTCACTCCTTCAGAGAATCACTGAATAATGCATACCTGCGAAATAGTCAGAAGTCTCTTTCCTATGGCCACTCATTGAGAGCCTCACTAAATGTACGCATCTAGGAAAATAGTCAGGATTTACTTTTATCCCCTCATTCAGAGTCTCACTAAATAATGCACACCTGTGGAATAGTCAGGAGACTTTTTCATGTGGCATCTCATTCGAGTGTCATAAAGCAATTTAAAACAAGGGAATTCCAGGCAAGATAATTTCAAGCAATTTCAGGCAAGGAAATTCCAGGTAAGGGAATTACATGCAAGGCAATTTCAGGCAATTCTATGTAAGGCAATTCCAGGCAAGGCAATTCCAGGACATTCCAGGCAATGCAATTTTAGGCAAGGCAATTCCAGGCAAGGCAGTATTATACAAGTGTATTCTATGCAAGATAATTCCATGTAAGGCAATTCCAAACAAGGAAATTCCAGGCAATTCCATGCAAGGCAATTCCAGGCAAGGCAATTCCAGGCAATTCCCACCAAGGGAATTCAAGCAAAGCAATTCTAGGCAATTCCAAGCAAGACAATTTAAGGCAAGGTATCTCCAATCAATTTCAAAAAAAGCAATTCCTGGTAAGGCAATATCAGTCAATTCCAGGGAAGGCAATTCCAGGCAAGAAAATATCAGGCAATTTTAGGCACGACAATTCCAGACAATGCAATTC
>CM038401.1:25800469-26018652 GCA_021498475.1 Saguinus midas
TTTTTTATTTTGAGATGAAGTCTTGTTCTGTTTGCCCAGGCTGGAGTGCAGTGGCACAATTTTGGCTCACTGCAACCTCCACCTCCCAGGTTCAAGCAATCCTCCTCTCTCAGCTTCCTAAGTAGCTGGGATTACAGGCATATGCCACTGCCTGACTGATTTTTGTACTTTCAGTAGAGACGAGGTTTCACCATATTGGTCAGGCTGGTCTCAAACTGCTGACCTCAGGTGATCTGCCCAAAGTGCTGGGATTATAGCTGTGAGCCACCATGCCCAGCCAGGCCAACTCTCTTTAATTGTTATTTGTTTTCTAACAGTTAATATGTTTTCTCTGCCTTCTTTAATAAGCTATACAAAGATAAGGGCTTCTTGACGACTCCCCAAATCACATAATGAATATTATTATTTTAAGACAGGGTCTCTCTCTGTCATCCAGGCTGGAATACAATGGTGTGATCACAGCTCACTACTTACTTCAACCTTCTGGGCTCAAAGGCAAGCCACATGTAGGAGAAGGAAACTGGATCCTCATCTCTCACCCTATATGAAAATTAACTCAAGATGGATTATGCACTTAAATCTAAAACCTAAAACTATAAAAATTCTAGAAATAATATTGGAAAACTCCATGTAGACACTGGCTTAGGCAAGGATCTCATGACCAAAAACCCAAAAGCAAATGCGATAAAAACAAATATAAATAGCTGGGACTTAATTAACTAAAGATCTTTTGCATGGCAAAAGGAGCAGTCAGCAGAGTAAATGGACAACCCACAGAGTGGAGAAAATCTTCACAATCTACACATCTGACAAAGGACTAATACCCAGAATCTACACTGAACTCAAACAATTCATCAAGAAACAATTATAATGTCAGGTCTTATGTTTAAGTCTTTAATCCATCTGGAGAATAGTGTAATGTTTAATCCAGTTTCTGCTTTCTGCACATGATAGATTTTAACACCAATTAAATAGTGAACTCCATGCTGGTCTGATCAAATATTATATGTTTGTAGATATGTTGTGTTGCCTCCGATGCCTCTGTTCTGTTCCATTGGTCTATATCTCTGTTTTGGTACCAGTACCATGCTGTTTTGATTACTTTAGCCTTGTAGTATAGTTTGAAGTCTGGTAGTGTGATGCCTCCCGCTGTGTTCTTTTTTTTTATGGCCACTCATTCAGAGAATCACCAAATAAGGCACACCTGCGGAATAGTCACAAGTCTCTTTCTTATGGCCACTCATTGAGAGCCTCACTAAATGTACACACGTGAGGAAATAGGATTGACTTTTATCTTCTCATTTAGAGTCTGACTAAATAATGCACACCTGTGGAATAGTGAGGATACATTTTTATGTGGCCTCTCATTCGGAGTGTCACTGAATAATATTGTGTAGTCAGGAGTTTATTTCATGTAGACACATATTCAGAGCCTCAGAAAATGAGACAGACCCCTGCTATAATAAGAAATCTAATTAATATGGCCACATCTAATGAGCCTCACTTAATAATACACACCTGGAGAATAATTTAGAGTCTATATTCGATGGACATTCATTAAGAACCTCGGTGAATAATGCACACCTGTTGAGTAGCCAGGAGTCTCTGTCATGTTGACCTTCATTCATTGCCTCAGTGGATAATATGCACTTGTGAATTAGTCAATTTCCATTTTATATGGCCGCAACCTCAGTGAATACTGCCCAAATGTAAAGTACTCAGCAGTATGTTTCATATAGCCACTCATTTAGACAGTCACTTAATAAAAAATGTTTAAGATAGACAGTATTCTGTTTCATATGGTCACACAAGAAGAGCCTCACTGAGTAATTCACACCTGGGGAAGTGTTAGGAGTCTACTTTATATAGCCACTCATTCAGAGCCTCACTGAGTAATACACAACTTTGAATAGTCACTAGTCTATTTTATATGGCCTCTCATTCAAAGTTTCAGTGAATAATATGTATATCTGATAAGTCAGGAATCTCTTTCACATGGCCACTTATTCAGAGACTCACTGAATAATATTGTGTAGTCAGGAGTCTATTTCATATAGCCACTCATTTAGAGCCTCAGTGAATAATGCACATGTGGAATAGACACTAGTCTATTTTATATGGCCACAAAATCAAAGACTGAGTGAGTAATACGCAACTTTGAAATAGTCACTAGTCTATTCCATATGCCCAAATATTCAGACTCAGAGTAAATAACAAAAACCTGTGGACTACTCAGGAAACTATTTCATATTGCCAAAGTTTCAGAGCCTCAGTGAATAATACATACCTGGGGAATACTCAGGACGCTATTACATATGGCATCTCTTTCAGAGCTTCATTGAATAAGGAACACCTGTATGTTACTCAGAATTCTCTTTCATATAGCCACATATTCCGAGCCTAACTGAATAAAATACACATTAAAAAACGTCAGGATTCTATTTCGTATAGCCACTCATTTGGAGCCAAATGTAACAACGCATGCCTGAGGAGTATTCGGGAGTCTATATTTTATGGCCACTCCTTCAGAGCCTCGAAGAATAATACAGACCTATGGAAAATCAGGAGTGTATTTCACAGGGCCACTTATTCAGGACCTCAGTGAAGAAACATATATATCTGAAAATACTAAGGATTCTATTACATATCCACCTATTCTAAGACTCACTGAATAATGCACACCTGGGGATTAGTCTGGAGACTATTTGATATGACCATTCACCCAGGGACTCAGTGGAAATTCAAGAGCTGAGAAATAGTCAAGAGGATAGAGTCAGAAGTCTATTTTATGTGGTCACTCGTTCAGAAACTCACTGAAGAATACACATTTTGGGAATAGTCAGAGTCCAGATCATATGGCTACTCAATCACAGCATTAAGGAATAATGCACAACAAAACAGTAGTAAGGAGTCTATTTCATATGGCCTCTCATTCAGAGCTTCAGTGCATAATAAACAGCTGTGGAGTAGTCAGGACCCTATATAAAGTAGCCCCAAATTAAACAACTCTGTGAATGATACACGCATGTGTGATAGTCAGGAGACTATTTGATGGACACTCATACAGAACCTCTTCGAATACTGCACATGTCAGCAATAATCACAAGTCTATTTCATAAGGTGACTTGTTTGTGGAGTCAAAAAATAACGCACACCTGTGCAGTAAAATGGGTCTATTTCATAAGGCCACTCTTTGAATGTTTCAGTGAATAATATGTATATCTGATTTTTTAAAAGTCTCTTTCACATGGCCACTCTTTCAGGGCCTCTGTGAATAATACTCCTCAGAAATAGTCAAGGGTCTACTTCAAATGGCTACACATTCAGAGTCTCTGTAAGAAATGCACACCTGGGCAATACACAAGAGTCTCTTTTTTATGCCCACTTAGTCAGAGTCTCATTCAATAATACACACCTTTGGAATAGTTACGAGTCAACTTCATGTAGCCACTCATTTAGAACCTCAGTGAATAATGCACACCAGGGTAATATTCGAGCAGTTTTTATATGGCCACTCATTCTGTGCTTCCCTGAATGATACACACCTGGGGAATCCTCAGGATTCTATTTTATACTACCACTCATTTAGAACCTTATTGAATAATTCACAATGGAGCAATAGTCAGGTGTCTATTTTATATGGCCTCTCATTCAAAGTTTCAGTGAATAATGAACTTCTATGGAGTAATCAGGACGCTGTTTAAGATAGCCACGAATTAAGTGCCTTCCTGAATAATACACACCTGGGTGATAGTTAGGAGTCTATTTCATGAACTCTAATTCTGTATCGCTGAGTAATACACACCTGGGAGTGTCAGGAGTCTATTTGGTATGGACACTCATACAGAACCTGTTTGAATAATGCACACATGGAGAATAATGAGGAGTCTATGTCATATGGCTACTCATTCAGACAAACAGTGAATAATGCACATGTGGAGTAATTAGAAGTCTGTTTCATATGGCCCTCTTTCACAGCCTCACTGAATATTACACACTTGTGATATAGTCTGGAGTCTATTTTTTATGGCCACTCATTCAGAGAATCACTGAATAATGCACACCTGGAATAGTCAGAAGTCTCTTTCCTATGGCCACTCATTGAGAGCCTCACTAAATGTACACACCTGGGAAATAGTCAGGATTTACTTTTATCCCTCATTCAGAGTCTCACTAAATAATGCACACCTGTGGAATAGTCAGGAGACTTTTTCATGTGGCCTCTCATTTGGAGTGTCACTGAATAATGTGGTGTAGTCAGGAGTCTATTTCATGTAGACACATATTCAGAGCCTCAGTGAATAAGACAGACCCTGCTATAGTAAGGAATCTAATTAATATGGCCACATATTCTGAGCCTCACTGAATAATACACACCTGGAGAATAATTTTGAGTCTATTTCTGATGGACATTCATTCAGAGCCTCAGTGAATAATGCACACCTGTGGAGAAGCCAGGAGTCCATTTCATTTGGACACTCATTCAAAGCCTCAGTGGATAATATGCAATGTGTCGATTACCCAGGATTCCATTTCATATGGCCACTGACTCATAACCTGAGTGAATAATGTGCAAATGTAAAGTACTCAGCAGTCTATTTCATATAGCCACTCATTCAGAGATTCACTGAATAATACAAATATTTAAGATAGACAGCATCCTGTTTCATATGGTCACACAAGAAGAGCCTCACTGAGTAATACACACCTGGGAAGTGTTAGAGTCTACTTTATATAGCCTCTCATTTACAGCCTCAGAGAATAATGCACATGTGGAATAGACACTAGTCTATTTTATATGGCCACAAAATCAAAGCCTGAGTGAGTAATACACAACTTTGGAATAGTCACTAGTCTATTCCATATGCCCAAATATTCAGAGTCAGAGTCAATAATACACACCTGTGGACTAGTCAGAAACAATTTTATATGGCCAAAGTTTCAGAGCCTCAGTGAATAATACATACCTGGGGAATACTCAGGACGCTATTACATATGGCATCTATTTCAGAGCTTCATTGAATAAGAACACCTGTATTGTAGTCAGAATTCTATTTTGTATAGCCACATATTCAGAGCCTAACTGAATAACATACACCTTGGGAAAGTCAGGATTCTATTTCGTATAGCCACTCATTTAGAGCCGAATGTAAAAACGCACGCCTGAGGAGTATTCAGGAGTCTCTATTTTATGGCCACTCATTCAGAGCCTCACAGAATAATACAGACCTATGGAAAAGTCAGGAGTGTATTTCACATGGCCACTTATTCAGAACCTCAGTGAAGAATCATATATCTGGAAAATACTCAGGATTCTATTCTATATAGCCACTTATTCAGAGACTCACTGAATAATGCACACCTGGGAATAGTCTGGAGACTATTTGATATGACCGTTTACCCAGCGACTCAGTGGAAAATGCAGAGCTGAGAAATAGTCAAGAGGATAGAGTCAGGAGTCTATTTTATGGCCACTCATTCAGAGATTCACTGAATAATACACACCTGGGAATAGTCAGAGTCCAGGTCATATGGCCACTCAATCACAGCATTATGAATAATGCACAATGGGGCAATAGTAAGGAGTCTATTTCATATGGCCTCTCATTCAGAGCTTCAGTGCATAATAAACAGCTGTGGAGTAGTAGGACCCTATTTAAGGTAGCCCCAAATTAAGCAGCTTTGTGAATGATACACACATGTGTGATAGGAGACTATTTGATATGGACACTCATACAGAACCTCTTCAAATACTGCACATGTGGGGAATAATCACTAGTCTATTTCATATGGTGATTCGTTTGGAGAGTCAAAAAATAACGCACACCTGTGGAGTAAAATGGGGTCTATTTCATAAGGCCACTCTTTCAGTGTTTCAGTGAATAATATGTATATCTGATAAGTCAGGAATCTCTTTCACATGGCCACTCATTCAGGGCCTCTGTGAATAATACTCCCCTCAGAAATAGTCAAGGGTCTACTTCAAATGGCTACACATTCAGAGTATCTGTAAGTAATGCACACCTGGGAAATACAGAGTCTTTTTTTATGACTGCTTATTCAGAGTCTCATTCAATAATACACCTGGGGAAAAGTTAAGAGTCTACCTCATGTAGCCACGCATTTAGAGCCTCAGTGAATAATGCACACCAGTGTAATAGTCGAGCATTTTTACTATGGCAACTCATTCTGTGCCTTCCTGAATGATACACACCTGGGAAATCCTCAGGATTCTATTTCATACTACCACTCATTTAGAACCTTATTGAATAATTCACAATGGAGCAATAGTCAGGTGTCTATTTTAAATGGCCTCTCATTCAAAGTTTCAGTGAATAATGAAATTCTATGGAGTAGTCAGGACGCTGTTTATGATAGCCACGAATTAAGTGCCTTCTTGAATGATACACACCTGGGTGATAGACAGGAGTCTATTTCATATAAACTCTAATTCTTGGTGTAGCTGAGTAATACACACCTGGGAAGTGTCAGGAGTCTATTTTGTATGGACACTCATACAGAACCTGTTTGAATAATGCACAATGGGGCAATAGTAAGGAGTCTATTTCATATGGCCACTCATTCAGAACCTCAGTGAATAATACACACCTGGAGAATAATTTGGAGTCTATTTTATATGGCCTCTTTCACAGCCTCACTGAATATTACACACTTGTAACAGTCTGGAGTCTATTTATATGGCCACTCATTATGAGAATCACTGAATAATGCACACCTGTGGAATAGTCAGGAATCTCTTTCACATGGCCACTTATTCAGAGTCTCACTAAATAATGCACACCTGTGAATAGTCATGATTTTCTTTTATCCCCTCATTCAGAGTCTCACTAAATAATGCACACCTGTAGAATACTCAGGAGACTTTCATGTGGCCACTCATTCGGAGTGTCACTGAATAATGTGTTGTAGTCTGGAGTCTATTTTATGTAGACATATATTCAGAGCCTCAGTGAATAAGACAGACTCTTGCTACAGTAAAAAATCTAATGAATATGGCCACATCTTCTGAGCCTCACTGAATAATACACACCTGGAGAATAATATGGAGTCTATTTTTGATAAACATTCATTCAGAGCCTCAGTGAATAATGCACACCTGTGGATTAGCCAAAAGTCTATTTTTCTTGGACAATGATTCATAGCCTCAGTGGATAATATGCCTGTGTGGATTAGTCAGGATTCCATTTCATATGGCCACTGACTGGTAGCCTCAGTGAATAATGCAGAAATGTAAATTACTCAGCAGTCTATTTCATATAGCCACTCATTCAGAGATTCACTAAATAATACAAATATTTAAGATAGACAGAATCCTGTTTTATATGGTCACACAAGAGCCTCACCGAGTAATTCACACCTGGGGAAGTGTTAGGAGTCTACTTTATATAGCCTCTCATGTACAGCCTCAGGGAATTATGCACACCTGTGGAATAGACACTAGTCTATTTTATATGGCCACAAAATCAAAGCCTGAGTGAGTAATACACAACTTTGGAATAGTCACTAGTCTATTCCATATGCCCACTTAATCAGTGTCACAGTCAGAACTACCCACTGTAGAAATAGTAAGGAATCTTCTTCATTTATTCAGTAACTCAAATTCTCATTAAATAATACACCTGAATAGTCAGGAGTCTATTTTATGTAGACATATATTCAGAGCCTCAGTGACTAATGCATACTGAGGCATACTCAGGACCCTATTACATATGGCCTCTCATCCGGAGTTTCACTGAATAATGAACACCTGAAGGAAAGTCAGAATTCTATTTCAAATAGACACTCTTTCAATGCCCAACCTAAAAATGTACTTCTGCGAGTATTCAGGAGTCTCTTTCTTATGGCCACTCATTCAGATCCTCATTGAATAATACACATCGATGGAAATGTCAGGTGTGTATTTCATATGGCCACTCATCCAGAGACTCATAGAATAAGGCACACCTGCAAAATAGTCTGGAGTCTATTTGATATGATGGTTCATTCAGTGCCTCAGTGGAAATGGCACATGTGAGGAATAGTCAAGAGGCTCTTTAGGAAGCCACTCGTCTATAGCCTTAGTAAGTAACACACACCTGGGTAATAGTCAGGAGTCTATTTCATGTGGCCATTTATTCAGAAACTCAGTGAGTGATACACATTTGTGGACTAGTTAGAGTCTATCACTTAAGGCCACTTAATCAGAGAATTGCTGAATGGTGCACACCTGGGGAATAGTCAGGAGTCTATTTCATGTGGCCATTTATTCAGAAACTCAGTGAGTGATACACATTTGTGGACTAGTTAGAGTCTATCACTTAAGGCCACTTAATCAGAGAATTGCTGAATGGTGCACACCTGGGAAACAGTCAAGATTCTATTTCATATGACAGTTGTTTAAGAGCCTCATTGAGTAATGCACATCTGGTCAGTAATCAGGAGGCTATGTCTATGAACACTCATTCAGAGCCTCAGTGAATAATGCACACCTGAGGAGTATCCAGGAGTGTATTTCACACAGACATACATTTAGAGCCTCCGTGAATAATACACACATGTAGAATACTCAGGATTCCATTTCATATAGCCACTGATGCATAGCCTCAGTGAATAATGCACAAATGTACAGTACTCAGCAGTCTATTTTATATAGTCACTCATTCAGATATTCACTGAATAATACAAATATTTTGGATAGACAGCATCCTATTTTTTATAATCACACAAAGAGAGCTTCACTGAGTATTACACCCCTGGGGAAAGGTTAGAGTCTAATTTTTATAGCCTCTCATTTACAGCCTCAGTGAATAATGCACACGTGTGGAATAGACACTAGTCTATTTTATATGGCCACAAAATCAAAGCCTGAGTGAGTAATACACAACTTTGGAATAGTCACTAGTCTATTCCATATGCCCACATATTTAGAGTCTGAATCAGTAATACACACCTGTGGAATAGTCAGGAGTCTATTTCATATAGCCACATATTCAGAGTCAGAGTCAAAAATACACACCTGTGGACTAGTCAGAAAACAATTTCATGGCCAAAGTTTCAGAGCCTCAGTGAATAATACATACCTGGGGAATACTCAGGACGCTATTACATATGGCATCTTCAGAGCTTCACTGAATAAGAACACCTGTATTGTAGTCAGAATTCTATTTCATATAGCCACATATTCAGAGCCTAACTGAATAACATACACCTTGGGGAAAGTCAGGATTCTATTTCATATAGCCACTCATTCAGAGATTCACTGAATAATGCACACCTGAGGAGTATTCAGGAGTCTCTTTTATGGCCACTCATTCAGAGCCTCACTGAATAATACAGACCTATGGAAAAGTCAGGAGTGTATTTCACATGGCCACTCATTCAGAACCTCAGTGAAGAATCATATATATCTGAATACTCAGGATTCTATTTATATAGCCACTTATTCAGAGACTCACTGAATAATGCACACTTGTGAATAGTCAGAGTCTATTTTATATGGCCACTCATTCAGAACCTCAGTGAAAATGCACAGCTGAGAAATAGTCAAGAGGATAGAGTCAGAGTCTTTTTTATATGGTCACTCATTCAGAAACTCACTGAATGATACACACCTGAGAAATAGTCAGAGTCTAGGCCATATGGCCACTCAATCACAGCATTACCGAATAATGTACAACGGAGTAATAGTAAAAAGTCTATTTCATATGGCTTCTCATTCAGAGCTTCAGTGCATAATAAACAGCTGTGGAGTAATCAGGACCCTATTTAAGGGAGCCCCAAATTAAGCAGCTCCGTGAATGATACACACCTGGAGAATAGTCAGAGACTATTTGATATGGACACTCATACAGAACCTCTTCGAATACTACACATGTGGGGAATTATCACTAGTCTATTTTATATGGTGATTTGTTTAGAGAGTCCAAAATTAACACACACTTGTGGAGTCAAATGGAGTCTATTTCATAAGGCCACTCTTTCAGTGTTTCAGTGAATAATATGTATATCTGAATAGTCAGGAGGCTATTTTATATGTCCAAACATTCAGAGCCTCAGTGAATAATACATACCTGGGGAATACTCAGGACGCTATTACATATGGCCTCTCATTCAGAGTTTCACTGAATAATGAACACCTGAAGGAAAGTCAGATTCTATTTCATATGGCCACTCAATCACAGCATTACCGAATAATGCACACCTGAGGAGTATTCAGGAGTCTCTTTTATGGCCACTCATTCAGAACCTCAGTGAATAATACATACCTGGGGAATACTCAGGAGTTTATTTCATATGGCCACTCATTCAGAGCCTCATTGAATAATACACACCTGGAGAATAGTCAGAGTCTATTTTATATGGCCACTCATTCAGAGCCTCAGTGAATAATACACACCTGTGGAATAGTCAGGAGTCTATTTTATATGGCCACAAAATCAAAGCCTGAGTGAGTAATACACACCTGTGGAATAGTCAGGAGTCTATTTTATATGGTCACTCATTCAGAAACTCAGTGAATAATACACACCTGTGGAATAGTCAGGAGTCTATTTCATATGGCCACTCATTCAGAGATTCACTGAATAATGCACACCTGGGAAACAGTCAAGATTCTATTTCATATGACAGTTGTTTAAGAGCCTCATTGAGTAATGCACATCTGGTCAGTAATCAGGAGGCTATGTCTATGAACACTCATTCAGAGCCTCAGTGAATAATGCACACCTGTGGAATAGTCAGGAGTCTATTTCATATAGCCACTCATTTAGAGCCTCAATGAATAATACATACCTGGGGAATACTCAGGATTCCATTTCATATAGCCACTGATGCATAGCCTCAGTGAATAATGCACAAATGTAAAGTACTCAGCAGTCTATTTCATATAGCCACTCATTCAGAGCCTCACTGAGTAATACACAACTTTGGAATAGTCACTAGTCTATTTCATATAGCCACTCATTCAGAGCCTCACTGAGTAATACACCCTGGGGAAAGGTTAGAGTCTAATTTTTATAGCCTCTCATTTACAGCCTCAGTGAATAATGCACACGTTTTGAATAGACACTATTCTATTTTATATGGCCACAAAATCAAAGCCTGAGTAATACACAACTTTGGAATAGTCACTAGTCTAATCCATATGCCCACATATTTAGAGTCTGAATCAGTAATACACACCTGTGGAATAGTCAGGAGTCTATTTCATATAGCCACATATTCAGAGCCTCAGTGAATAATACACACCTGTGGAATAGACACTAGTCTATTTCATATGGCCACTCATTCAGAGCCTCAGTGAATAATACATACCTGGGGAATACTCAGGATTCTATTTCATATGGCCACTCATTCAGAGATTCACTGAATAATGAACACCTGAAGGAAAGTCAGAATTCTATTTCAAATAGACACTCTTTCAATGCCCAACCTAAAATGTACTTCTGAGTATTCAGGAGTCTCTTTTATGGCCACTCATTCAGAGCCTCAGTGAATAATGCACACCTGTGGAATAGTCAGGAGTCTATTTCATATGGCCACTCATTCAGAGACTCACTGAATAATGCACACCTGTGGAATAGTCAGGAGTCTATTTTATATGGCCACTCATTCAGAGCCTCAGTGAATAATGCACACCTGTGGAATAGTCAGGAGTCTATTTCATATAGCCACTGATGCATAGCCTCAGTGAATAATACACACCTGTGGAATAGTCAGGAGTCTATTTCATATGGCCACTCATTCAGAGCCTCACTGAGTAATACACACCTGTGGAATAGTCAGGAGTCTATTTCATATGGCCACTCATTCAGAGATTCACTGAATAATGCACACCTGGGAAACAGTCAAGATTCTATTTCATATGACAGTTGTTTAAGAGCCTCATTGAGTAATGCACATCTGGTCAGTAATCAGGAGGCTATGTCTATGAACACTCATTCAGAGCCTCAGTGAATAATGCACACCTGTGAATAGTCAGGAGTCTATTTCATATAGCCACTCATTTAGAGCCTCAGTGAATAATACATACCTGGGGAATACTCAGGATTCCATTTCATATAGCCACTGATGCATAGCCTCAGTGAATAATGCACAAATGTACAGTAATCAGCAGTCTATTTTATATAGTCACTCATTCAGATATTCACTGAATAATACAAATATTTTGGATAGACAGCATCCTATTTTATAATCACACAAAGAGAGCTTCACTGAGTAATACACCCCTGGGGAAAGGTTAGGAGTCTAATTTTTATAGCCTCTCATTTACAGCCTCAGGGAAAAATGCACACGTTTTGAATAGACACTATTCTATTTTATATGGCCACAAAATCAAAGCCTGAGGGTGTAATACACAACTTTAGAATAGTCACTAGTCTAATCCATATGCCCACATATTTAGAGTCTGAATCAGTAATACACACCTGTGGAATAGTCAGGAGTCTATTTCATATAGCCACATATTCAGAGTCAGAGTCAAAAATACACACCTGCGGACTATTCAGAAAACAATTTCGCATGGCCAAAGTTTTAGAGCCTCAATGAATAATACATACCTGGGGAATACTCAGGACGCTATTACATATGGCATCGCCTTCAGAGCTTCACTGAATAAGAACACCTGTACTGTAGTCAGAATTCTATTTTTATAGCCACTCATTCAGAGCCTCACTGAATAATGCACACCTGAGGAGTATTCAGGAGTCTCTTTTATGGCCACTCATTCAGAGCCTCACTGAATAATACAGACCTATGAAAAGTCAGGAGTGTATTTCACATGGCCACTCATTCAGAGCCTCATTGAATAATACACACCTGGGAATAGTCAGGAGTCTATTTCATATGGCCACTCATTCAGAGCCTCAGTGAATAATGCACACCTGCAAAATAGTCTGGAGTCTATTTGATATGATGGTTCATTCAGTGCCTCAGTGGAAAATGCACATGTGAGGAATAGTCAGAGTCTATTTCATATAGCCACTCATTCAGAGCCTCACTGAGTAATACACACCTGTGGAATAGTCAGGAGTCTATTTCATATGGCCACTCATTCAGAAACTCAGTGAATAATACACACCTGTGGAATAGTCAGGAGTCTATTTCATATGGCCACTCATTCAGAGCCTCAGTGAATAATACATACCTGGGGAATACTCAGGATTCTATTTCATATGACAGTTGTTTAAGAGCCTCATTGAGTAATGCACATCTGGTCAGTAATCAGGAGGCTATGTCTATGAACACTCATTCAGAGCCTCAGTGAATAATGCACACCTGTGGAATAGTCAGGAGTCTATTTCATATAGCCACTCATTCAGAGCCTCAGTGAATAATACATACCTGGGGAATACTCAGGATTCCATTTCATATAGCCACTGATGCATAGCCTCAGTGAATAATGCACAAATGTACAGTACTCAGCAGTCTATTTTATAGCCACTCATTCAGAGATTCACTGAATAATACAAATATTTTGGATAGACAGCATCCTATTTTTTATAATCACACAAAGAGAGCCTCACTGAGTAATACACACCTGTGAATAGTCAGAGTCTATTTTTATAGCCTCTCATTTACAGCCTCAGTGAATAATGCACACGTGTGGAATAGACACTAGTCTATTTTATATGGCCACAAAATCAAAGCCTGAGTGAGTAATACACAACTTTGGAATAGTCACTAGTCTATTTCATATAGCCACATATTCAGAGCCTCAGTGAATAATACACACCTGTGAATAGTCAGGAGTCTATTTCATATGCCCACATATTCAGAATAAGAGTCAATAATACACACCTGTGGAGTAGTCAGGAAACAATTTCATATGGCCAAGGTTTCAGAGCCTCAGTGAATAAAACATACCTGGGGAATACTCAGGACGCTATAACATTGGCATTTTTTTTCAGAGCTTCACTGAATAAGAAACACCTGTATTGTAGTCAGAATTCTATTTCATATAGCCACATATTCAGAGCCTCACAGAATAACATACACTTTGGGGAAAGTCAGGATTCTATTTCGTATCGCCACTCATTCAGAGCCTCACTGAATAATGCACACCTGAGGAGTATTCAGGAGTCTCTTTCTATGGCCACTCATTCAGAGCCTCACTGAATAATACACACCTGGGAATAGTCAGGAGTCTATTTCATATGGCCACTCATTCAGAGCCTCATTGAATAATACACACCTGGAGAATAGTCAGAGTCTATTTTATATGGCCACTCATTCAGAGCCTCAGTGAATAATGCACACCTGTGGAATAGTCAGGAGTCTATTTCATATAGCCACTCATTCAGAGCCTCAGTGAATAATACACACCTGTGGAATAGTCAGGAGTCTATTTCATATGGCCACTCATTCAGAGCCTCACTGAGTAATACACACCTGTGGAATAGTCAGGAGTCTATTTCATATAGCCACTCATTCAGAGCCTCAGTGAATAATGCACACCTGTGGAATAGTCAGGAGTCTATTTCATATGGCCACTCATTCAGAAACTCAGTGAGTGATACACATTTGTGGACTAGTTAGAGTCTATTTTATGGCCACTCATTCAGAGATTCACTGAATAATGCACACCTGGGAAACAGTCAAGATTCTATTTCATATGACAGTTGTTTAAGAGCCTCATTGAGTAATGCACATCTGGTCAGTAATCAGGAGGCTATGTCTATGAACACTCATTCAGAGCCTCAGTGAATAATACACACCTGTGAATAGTCAGGAGTCTATTTCATATAGCCACTCATTTAGAGCCTCAGTGAATAATACATACCTGGGGAATACTCAGGATTCCATTTCATATAGCCACTGATGCATAGCCTCAGTGAATAATGCACAAATGTACAGTAATCAGCAGTCTATTTCATATAGCCACTCATTCAGAGATTCACTGAATAATACAAATATTTTGGATAGACAGCATCCTATTTTTTATAATCACACAAAGAGAGCTTCACTGAGTAATACACCCTGGGGAAAGGTTAGAGTCTAATTTTTATAGCCTCTCATTTACAGCCTCAGTGAATAATGCACACGTTTTGAATAGACACTATTCTATTTTATATGGCCACAAAATCAAAGCCTGAGTGTAATACACAACTTTAGAATAGTCACTAGTCTAATCCATATGCCCACATATTTAGAGTCTGAATCAGTAATACACACCTGTGGAATAGTCAGGAGTCTATTTCATATAGCCACATATTCAGAGTCAGAGTCAAAAATACACACCTGGGAATAGTCAGAGTCTATTTCATATAGCCACTCATTTAGAGCCTCAATGAATAATACATACCTGGGGAATACTCAGGACGCTATTACATATGGCATCTTCAGAGCTTCACTGAATAAGAACACCTGTACTGTAGTCAGAATTCTATTTCATATAGCCACATATTCAGAGCCTAACTGAATAACATACACCTTGGGGAAAGTCAGGATTCTATTTCATATAGCCACTCATTCAGAGCCTCACTGAATAATGCACACCTGAGGAGTACTCAGGAGTCTCTTTCCTATGACCACACATTCAGAGCCTCACTGAATAATACACACCTGTGATAGTCAGGAGTCTATTTCATATGGCCAATAATTCAGAACCTCAGTGAAAATCATATATCTGAATACTCAGGATTCTATTTCATATAGCCACTCATTCAGAGTCTCACTAAATAATGCACACTTGTGAATAGTCTGAGTCTATTTGATATGACCATTCACCCAGTTCCACACTGAAAATGCACAGCTGAGAAATAGTCAAGAGAATAGAGTCAGAGTCTATTTGGTATGGTCACTCATTCAGAAACTCACTGAATGATACACACCTGAGAATAGTCAGAGTCCATGCCATATGGCCACTCAATCACAGCATTACTGAATAATGCACAATGGGGCAATAGTAAGGAGTCTATTTCATATGGCCTCTCATTCAGAGCTTCAGTGCATAATAAACAGCTGTGGAGTAGCCAGGACCCTATTTAAGGTAGCACCAAATTAAGCAGCTCCGTGAATGATACACACATGAGTAATAGTCATGAGACTATTTGATATGGACACTCATACAGAACCTCTTCGAATACTGCACATGTGGGGAATAATCACTAGTCTATTTCATATGGTGATTTGTTTGGACAGTCAAAAATAACGCACACCTGTGGAGTAAAATGGGGTCTATTTTATAAGGCCACTCTTTCAGTGTTTCAGTGAATAATAACTATATCGGAATAGTCAAAAATCTCTTTCATATGGCCACTCGTTCAGGGCCTCTGAGAATAATACATCAAATAATCAAGTGTCTACTTCAAATGGCTACACATTCAGAGTCTCTGTAAATAATGCACACCTGGGCAATAGTCAGGAGTCTCTTTTATGCCCACTTAGTCAGAGTCTCATTCAATAATACACCTGGGGAAGAGTTAAGAGTCTACTTCATGTAGCCACTCATTTAGAGCCTCAGTGAATAATGCACACCTGGAATAGTCAGGAGTCTATTTTATATGGCCTCATTCAGAGCCTCAGTGAATAATACATACCTGGGGAATACTCAGGATTCTATTTCATATAGCCACTCATTTAGAACCTTATTGAATAATGCACACGTGTGGAATAGACACTAGTCTATTTTATATGGCCTCATTCAGAGCTTCAGTGAATAATAAACTTCTATGGAGTAATCAGGACGCTGTTTAAGATAGCCACGAATTAAGTGCCTTCCTGAATGATACACACCTGTATAGTCAGGAGTCTATTTCATATGAACTCTCATTCTGAATCACTGAGTAATACACACCTGGGAGTGTCATGAGTCTATTTGGTATGGTCACTCATACAGAATTTGTTTGAATAATGCACACATGAAGAATAATGAGGAGTCTATGTCATATGGCTACTCATTCAGACAAACAGTGAATAATGCACACCTGTGGAATAGTCAGGATTCCATTTCATATGGCCACTCATTCAGAGCCTCACTGAATATTACACACTTGTGATATAGTCTGAGTCTATTTCTTATGGCCACTAATTCACAGAATCACTGAATAATGCACCTGTGGAATAGTCAGAGTCTATTTCATATAGCCACTCATTTAGAGCCTCAGTGAATAATACATACCTGGGAAATACTCAGGATTCTATTTCATATATCCACTCATTCAGAGTCTCACTAAATAATGCACCTGTGGAATAGTCAGGAGACTATTTCATGTGGCCTCTAATTCGGATTGTCACTGAATAATGTGGATTAGTCAGGAGTCTATTTCATGTAGACACATTCAGAGCCTCAGTTTATAAGACAAACCCGAATAATAGTAAAAATATAATTAATATGGCCACATCTTCTGAGCCTCACTGAATAATACACACCTGGAGAATAATTTGGAGTCTATTTCGATGGACATTCATTCAGAGCCTCGGTGAATAATGCACACCTGTGGAGTAGCCAGGAGTCTATTTCATTTCTACACTCATTTATAGCCTCAGTGGATAATATGCACCTGTGGAATAGTCAGGATTCCATTTCATATGGCCACTGACTAACCTCAGTGAATAATGCAAAATGTAAAGTACTCAGCAGTCTATTTCATATATCCACTCATTCAGAGATTCACTGAATAATACACACCTGTGATAGTCAGGAGTCTATTTTATATGGTCACTCATTCAGAAACTCACTGAATAATACACCCTGGGAAGAGTTAAGAGTCTACTTCATGTAGCCACTCATTTACAGCCTCAGGAATATAAACACGTGTGGAATAGACAGTAGTCTATTTTATATGGCCATGAAATCAAAGCCTGAGTGAGTAATACACAACTTTGAAATACTAACTATTCTATTCCATATGCCCACATATTCAGAGCCTCAGTGAATAATACATACCTGGGAAATACTCAGGATTCTATTCCATATGCCCACATATTCAGAGCTTCAGTGAATAATGCACACGTGTGGAATAGACACTAGTCTATTTCATATGGCCAAAGTTTCAGAGCCTCAGTGAATAATACATACCTGGGAAATACTCAGGACGCTATTACATATGGCATCTATCAGAGCTTCACTGAATAAGGAACACCTGTATTGTAGTCAGAATTCTATTTTATATAGCCACATATTCAGAGCCTCACTGAATAACATACACCTTGAGAAAGTCAGGATTCTATTTTGTATAGCCACTCATTCAGAGTCTCACTAAATAATGCACACCTGAGGAGTATTCAGGAGTCTCTTTTTATGGCCACTCATTCAGAGCCTCACAGAATAATACAGACCTATGGAAAATTCAGGAATGTATTTCACATGGCCAGTCATTTAGAACTTCAATTGAGAATCATATATATCTGGAAAATACTCAGGTTTCTATTATATATAGCCACTTATTCAGAGACTCACTGAATAATACACACCTGGAATAGTCTGAGTCTATTTGATATGACCATTCACCCAGTGCCTCAGTGGAAAATGCACAGCTGAGAAATAGTCAATAGGATAGTGTCAGGAGTCTATTTTATATGGTCACTCATTCAGAATATCACTGAATAATACACATTTTGGGAATAGTCAGAGTCCATGCCATATGGCCACTCAATCACAGCATTACCGAATAATGCACAATGGGCAATAGTAAAGTCTATTTCATATGGCCTCTCATTGAGAGCTTCAGTGCAAAATAAACAGCAGTGGAGTAGTCAGAACCCTATTTAAGGTAGCCCCAAATTAAGCATCTCCGTGAATGATACATATATGTGTGATAGTCAGGAGACTATTTGATATGGACACTCACAGAACCTCTTGAATACTGCACATGTGGGAATAATCACGAGTTTATTTCATATGGTGATTCATTTGGAGAATCAAAGAAAAATGCACACTGGTGGAGTAAAATGGGGTCTATTTCATATGTCCACTTTTTCAGTGTTTCACTGAATAATATGTATATCTGAAAAGTCAGAAATCTCTTTCATATGGCCAGTCATTCAGAGCCTCACTGAATAATACACACCTGGGAAGAGTTAAGAGTCTACTTCAAATGACTACACATTCAGAGTCTCTGTAAATAATGCACACCTAAAAAATAGACAGGAGTCTCTTTTTTATGCTCACTTAGTCAGAACCTCATTCAATAATACACACCTGGGGAAGAGTTAAAAGTCTACTTCATGTAGCCACTCATTTAGAGCCTCAGTAAATAGTGCACACCTGGAATAGTCAGAGTCTATTTCATATGGCCACTCATTCAGAGCCTCACTGAGTAATACACACCTGGAGAATAATTTGGAGTCTATTTCATATAGCCACTCATTTAGAACCGTATTGAATAATGCACAATGGAGCAATAGTCAGTAGTCTATTTCGTATGGCCTTTTATTCAGAGCTTCAGTGAATAATGAACACCTGTGGAGTAATCAGGACGTTATTTAAGATAGCCACAAATTAAGCACCTCCTGAATGATACACACCTGGAATAGTCAGAGTCTATTTTATATGGCCACTCATTCAGAGAATCACTGAATAATACACACCTGGGTGATAGTCAGGAGTCTATTTGGTATGGACACTCATACAGAACCTGTTTAAATCATGCACAAATGGAGAATAATTAAAAGTCTATGTCATATGGCTACTCATTCAGACAAACAGTGAATAAAGCACATGTGGAGTAGTCAGGAGTCTATTTTATATGGCCACTCATTCAGAGCCTCACTGAATATTACACACTTGTGATATAGTCTGGAGTCTATTTTATGGCCACTCATTCAGAGAATCACTGAATAATGCACACCTGTGGAATAGTCAGGAGTCTATTTTATGGCCACTCATTGAGAGCCTCACTAAATGTACACACCTGGGGAAATAGTCAGGAGTCTATTTTATGGCCACTCATTCAGAGCCTCACTGAATAATGCACACCTGTGGAATAGTCAGGAGACTTTTCATGTGGCCTCTCATTCAGTGTCACTGAATACTGTGGAGTAGTCAGGAGTCTATTTTATGTAGACACACATTCAGAGCCTCAGTGAATAAGACAGACCGTTGGGATAGTAAGTAATCTAATTAATATGGCCACATCTTCTGAGCCTCCCTGAATAATACAAACCTGGAGAATAATTTGGAGTCTATTTCTGATGAAGCCACTCATTCACAGCCTAGGTAAATAATGCACACCTGTGGAGTAGCCAGAATTCTATTTCATATAGCCACTCATTCAGAGCCTCACTGAATAATACACACCTGTGGAATAGTCAGGAGTCTATTTCATATGGCCACTCATTTAGAGCCTCAGTGAATAATGCACAAATGTAAAGTACTCAGCAGTCTATTTTATAGCCACTCATTCAGAGATTCACTAAATAATACAAATATTTAGGATAGACCGCATCCTGTTTCATATGATCACACAAGAAGATCCTCACTGAGTAATACACTCCTGGGAAGAGTTAGGAGTCCACTTTATGTAGCCCCTCATTTACAGCCTCAGGAAATAATGCACACGTGTGGAATAGACACTAGTCTATTTTATAAGGCCACAAAATTAATGCCTGAGTGAGTAATGCACAACTATAAAATAGTCACTAGTCTATTCCATATGCCCAAATATTCAGAGTCTGAGTCAATAATACACATCAAAGGAATAGTCAGTAGTCTATTCCATATGCCCACATATTCAGAGTCAGAGTCAAAAATACACACCTGTGGACTAGTCAGGAAACAATTTCATATGGCCAAAGATTCAGAGCCTCAGTGAATAATACATACCTGGAGAATACTCAGGACGCTATTACATATGGCTTCTTCCTCAGAGTTTCACTGAATAAGAAATACCTGTATTGTAGTCAGAATTCTATTTTCTATAGCCACATATTCAGAGCCTCACTTAATAATGCACACCTGTGGAATAGTCAGGAGTCTATTTCATATAGCCACTCATTTAGAACCTCAGTGAATAATACACACCTGGAGAATAATTTGGAGTCTATTTTATGGCCACACATTCAGAGACTCACTGAAAAATACAGACCTATGGAAAAGTCAGGATTGTATTTTTTTATGGCCACTCATTTAGAACCTCAGTGAATAATATATACCTGGTGAAATCTGGATTATATTTTATATATCCACTTATTCAGAGACTCACTAAATAATGCACCCCTGGGGAATATTTTGGAGTCTATTTAATATGACCATTCACTCAGTACTTAAGTGGAAAATGCACAGCTGAGAAATCATCAAGAAAATACAGTCAGAGTCTATTTTATATGGTCACTCATTCAGAAACTCACTGAATAATACACACCTGGGGAATAGTCAGAGTCTATTTCATATAGCCACTCATTTAGAGCCTCAGTGAATAATGCACAATGCAATAGTCAGGAGTCTATTTTATATGGCCACTTTCAGTGTTTCAGTGAATAATACACACCTGGGAATAGTCAGAGTCTATTTCATATAGCCACTCATTCAGAGCCTCACTGAATAATACACACCTGGGTGACAGTCAAAATTTATTTGATATGGACACTCATACAGAAGCTCTTTGAATAATGCACACGTGTGGAATAGACACTAGTCTATTTTATATGGCCACTCATTTAGAACCTCAGTGAATAATGCACACCTGGAATAGTCAGAGTCTATTTTATATGGCCACTTTCAGTGTTTCAGTGAATAATATATATATATATATATATATATATATATATATATATATATATATATATCTGGAATAGGAGGGAATCTCTTTCATGTGGCCACTCATTCGGGGACTCAGTGAATAATACACCCCTGGAAAATAGTCAAGGGTCTACTTCAAATGGACACACATTGAGAGTCTCTGTATATAATGCAAACCTAAGGAATAGTCAGAAATATCTTTCTTATGCCCACTTATTCAGTATCATTCAATAATACACACCTGGAAAAGAGTTAAGTGTCTACTTCATATAGCCACTCATTTAGAACCTCAGTGAATAATGCACACCTGTGGAACAAACGCTGGTCTATTTTGTATGGTCACAGAATCAAAGCCTGAGTGAGTAATGCACAACTTTGGAATAGTCAGGAGTCTATTTCATATGCCACTTAATCAGTGTCTCAGTCAGTACTACCCACCTTAGAAATAGTAAGCTATCTACTTCATCTTACCAGTAACTCAAAGCCTCATTAAATAATACACACCTGTGGAATAGTCAGGAGGCTATTTCATATGCCAAAGATTCAGAGCCTCACTGAGTAATACACACCTGGGGAATACTCAGGACGCTATTACATATGGCTTCTTTCAGAGTTTCACTGAATAATGCACACCTGTGGAATAGTCAGAAGTCTATTTCATATAGCCACTCATTCAGAGCCTCACTGAATAATGCACAAATGTACAGTACTCATCAGTCTATTTCATATGGCCACTCATTCAGAGCCTCACTGAATAATGCACACCTGTGGAGTAGCCAGGAGTGTATTTCACATGGTCACTCATTCAGAGCCTCATTAAATAATACACACCTGGGGAATAGTCAGAAGTCTATTTCATATGGCCACTCATCCAGAGACTCATACAATAATGCACACCTGGAAAATAGTCAGGAGTCTATTTTGATGGACATTCATTCAGAGCCTCAGTGAATAATGCACACCTGTGGAATAGTCAGGAGGCTATTTCATATGGCCACTGACTCATTCCCTCAGTGAATAATACACACCTGTGGAATAGTCAGGAGTCTATTTCATGTGGCCATTTATTCAGAAACTCAGTGAATAATACACACCTGGAATAGTCAGGAGTCTATTTCATATGGCCACTCATTCAGAGCCTCATTAAATAATACACACCTGGAAAATACTCAGGATTCTATTTGAATCTGTCTATATGACAGTTGTTTAAGAGCCTCATTGAGTAATGCACATCTGGTCAGTAATCAGGAGGCCATGTCATATGAACACTCATTCAGAGCCTAAGTGAATAATGCACACCTGTGGAGTAGCCAGGAGTGTATTTCACACAGCCACACATTTAGAGCCTCAGAGAATAATACACACATGTGGAATAGTCAGAATTCCATTTCATATGCCCACTGACTCATTCCCTCAGTGAATAATGCACAAATGTACAGTACTCATCAGTCTATTTCATATAGTCACTCATTCAAATATTCACTGAATAATACAAATATTTGGGATAGACAGCATCCTGTTTCCTATGATCACACAAAAAGAGCCTCACTGAGTAATAAACACCTGGGGAAGAGTTAAGAGTCTACTTTATATAGCCACACATTTACAGCCTCAGTGAATAATGCACACGTGTGGAATAGACACTAGTTTATTTTATATGGCCACAAAATCAAAGCCTGAGTTAGAAATGCTCAACTTTGGAATAGTCAGTAGTCTATTCCATATGCCCACATATTCAGAGTCTGAGTCAATAATTCACACCTGGGGAATAGTCAGAAGTCTATTTCATATGGTCACTAACTCAAAGCCTCATTTAGTGATAAACACCTGTGGACAAGTAAGGAGACTATTTTATATAACCAAAGTTTCAGAGCCTCAGTGAATAATGCATACCTGGAAAATACTCAGGACGCTATTACATATGGCCTCTCCATCAGAGCTTCACTGTGTAATAAACACCTGTATTGTAGTCAGAATTCTATTTTCTATAGCCACATATTCAGAGCCTCAGTGAATAATGCACACGTGTGGAATAGACACTAGTCTATTTTATATGGCCACAAAATCAAAGCCTGAGTGAGTAATGCACAACTTTGGAATAGTCAGTAGTCTATTCCATATGCCCACATATTCAGAGTCTGAGTCAATAATTCACACCTGGGGAATAGTCAGAAGTCTATTTCATATGGTCACTAACTCAAAGCCTCATTTAGTGATAAACACCTGTGGACAAGTAAGGAGACTATTTTATATAACCAAAGTTTCAGAGCCTCACTGAATAATGCACACCTGGAAAATAGTCAGGAGTCTATTTCATATGGCCACTCATTCAGAGCCTCACTGAATAATGCACACCTGTGGAATAGTCAGAATTCTATTTTCTATAGCCACATATTCAGAGCCTCAATCAAAAACATAACTCTCATTTAGAGTGTCACTGAATAATATGCTGTAGTCAGGAGCTTATTTCATGTAGACACATATTCAGAGCCTCAGTGAATAAGTCAGACCCTTGATATAGTAAGAAATCTAATTAATATGGCCACATCTTCTGAGCCTCACTGAATAATACACACCTAAGGAATAATTTGAGTCTATTTTTGATGGACATTCATTCAAAGCCTCGGTAAATAATGCACACCTGTGGATTAGCCAGAAGTCTATTTCCTTTGGACACTCATTCATAGCCTCAGTGGACAATATGCACGTGTAGATTAGTCAGGATTCAATTTCATATGGCCACTGATTAATAACCTCAGTGGATAATGCACAAATGAAAAGTACTTAGCAGTCTATTTAATATAGCCACTCATTCATAGATTCACTGAATAATACAAATATTTAAGATAGACAGCATCCTTTTACATATGGTCACACAGGAAGAGCCTCACTGAGTAATACACAGCTGGGAGAGTGTTAGGAGGCTACTTTATATAGCCTTTCATTTACAGCCTCAGCGAATAATGCACACGTGTGGAATAGACACTAGTCTATTTAATATGGCCACAAAATCAAACCCTGAGTGAGTAATACACATCTTTGGAATAGTCACTAGCCTATTCCATATGCCCAAATATACAGAGTCAGAGTCAATAATACACACCTGTGGACTAGTCAGAAACAATTTCATATGGCCAAAGTTTCAGAGCCTCAGTGAATAATACATACCTGGGGAATACTCAGGACGCTATTACATATGGCATCTCTTTCAGAGCTTCATTGAATAAGGAACACCTGTATTGTAGTCAGAATTCTATTTTGTATAGCCACATATTCAGAGCCTAACTGAATAACATACACCTTGGGAAAGTCAGGATTCTATTTTGTATAGCCAATCATTTAGAGCCGAATGTAAAAATGCATGCCTGAGGAGTATTCAGGAGTCTCTATTTTATGGCCACACATTCAGAGCCTCACAGAATAATACAGACCTATGGAAAAGTCAGGAGTATTTCACATGGCCACTTATTCAGAACCTCAGTGAAGAATCATATATATCTGGAAAATACTCAAGATTCTATTATATATAGCCACTTATTCAGAGACTCACTGAATAATGCACACCTGGGAAATAGTCTGGAGAATATTGGATATGACCATTCACCCAGTGACTCAGTGGAAAATGCACAGCTGAGAAATAGTCAATAGGATAGTCAGGAGTCTATTTTATGTAGTCACTCATTCAGAAACTCACTCAAAAATACACACCTTGAAAATAGTCAGAGTCCAGGTCATATGGCCACTCAATCACAGCATTACTAAATAATGCACAATAGGGCAATAGTAAGGAGTCTATTTCATGTGGCCTGTCATTCAGAGCTTCAGTGCATAATAAACAGCTCTGGAGTAGTCAGGACCCGATTTAAGGTAGCCCCAAATTAAGCAGCTCCGTGAATGATACACACATGTGTGATAGTCAGGAGACTATTTGATATGGACACTCATACAGAACCTCTTTGAATACTGCACATGTGGGGAATAATCACTAGTCTATTTTATATGGTGATTCATTTGGAGAGTCAAAAATAACGCACACCTGTGGAGTAAAATGGGGTCTATTTCATAAGGCCACTCTTTCAGTGTTTCAGTGAATAATATGTATATCTGATAAGTCAGGAATCTCTTTCACATGGCCACTCGTTCAGGGCCTCTGTGAATAATACTCCCCTCAGAAATAGTCAAGGGTCTACTTCAAATGGCTACACATTCAGAGTCTCTGTAAGTAATGCACACCTGGGCAATACACAAGAGTCTTTTTTATGCCCATTTAGTCAGAGTCTCATTCAATAATACACACCTGGGGAAGAGTTAAGAGTCTACTTCATGTAGCCACTCATTTAAATCCTCAGTGAATAATGCACACCAGAATAATAGTCGAGCATTTTTATATGGCCACTCATTCTGTGCCTCCCTGAATGATACACACCTGGGGAATCCTCAGGATTCTATTTCATACTACCACTCATTTAGAACCTTATTGAATAATTCACAATGGAGCAACAGTCAGGTGTCTATTTTATATGGCCTCTCATTCAAAGTTTCAGTGAATAATGAACTTTTATGGAGTAATCAGGATGCTGTTTAAGATAGCCGTGAATAAAGTGCCTTCCAGAATGAGACACACCTGGGTAATAGTCAGGAGTTTATTTCATATGAACTCTAATTTTGGGAATTGCTGAGTAATACAAACATGGGAAAATGTCAGGAGTCTATTTGGTATTGACACTCATACAGAACCTGTTTGAATAATGCATACATGAAGAATAATGAGGAGTCTATTTCATATGGCTACTCATTCAGACAAAAACTGAATAACGCACATGTGGAGTAACTAGAAGTCTCTTTCATATGACCCCACTTTCACAGCCTCACTGAATATTACACACTTGTGATATAGTCTGGAGTCTATTTTGTATGGCCACTCATTCAAAGAATCACTGAATAATGCACACCTGCAGAATAGTCAGAAGTCTCTTTTCTATGGCCACTCATTGAGAATCTCACTAAAGGTACACACCTCGAAAAATAGTCAGGGTTTCTTTTATCCCCTCATTCAGAGTCTCACTAAATAATGCACACCAGTAATAGTCGAGCATTTTTTATATGGCCACTCATTCTGTGCCTCCTGAATGATACACACCTGGGGAATCCTCAGGATTCTATTTCATACTACCACTCATTTAGAACCTTATTGAATAATTCACAATGGAGCAATAGTCAGGTGTCTATTTTATATGGCCTCTCATTCAAAGTTTCAGTGAATAATGAACTTTTATGGAGTAATCAGGATGCTGTTTAAGATAGCCATGAATTAAGTGCCTTCCTGAATGATACACACCTGGGTAATAGTCAGGAGTTTATTTCATATGAACTCTAATTTTGGGAATTGCTGAGTAATACACACCTGGGTGATAGTCAGGAGTCTATTTGGTATGGACACTCATACAGAACCTGTTTGAATAATGCACACATGGAGAATAATGAGGAGTCTATGTCATATGGCTACTCATTCAGACAAACAGTGAATAATGCACATGTGGAGTAATTAGAAGTCTGTTTCATATGGCCCCACTTTCACAGCCTCACTGAATATTACACACTTGTGATATAGTCTGGAGTCTATTTTTATGGCCACTCATTCAGAGAATCACTGAATAATGCACACCTGCAGAATAGTCAGAAGTCTCTTTTCTATGGCCACTCATTGAGAGCCTCACTAAATGTACACACCTGGAAAATAGTCAGGATTTACTTTTATCCCTACATTCGGAGTCTCACTAAATAATGCAAACCTGTGGAATAGTCAGGAGACTTTTTTATGTGGCCTCTCATTCGGCGTGTCACTGAATAATGTGTGGTAGTCAGGAATCTCCTTCATGTAGACACATATTCAGAGCCTCAGTGAATAAGACAGACCCTTGCTATAGTAAGGAATCTAATTAATATGGCCACATCTTCTGAGCCTCACTGAATAATACACACCTGGAGAATAATTTGGAGTCTATTTTCGATGGACATTCATTCAGAGCCTCGGTGAATAATGCACACCTGTGGAGTAGCCAGGAGTCTATTTCATTTAGACACTCATTCATAGCCTCAGTGGATAATATGCACATGTGGATTAGTAAGGATTCCATTTCATATGGCCACTGATTAATAACTTTAGTGAATAATGCACAAATATAAAGTACTCAGCAGTTTATTTCATATAGCCACTCATTCAGAGATTCACTGAATAATACAAATATTTAAGATAGACAGCCTCCTTTTACATGTGGTCACACAAGAAGAGCCTCACTGAGTAATACAAACCTGGGAAGTGTTAGAGTCTACTTTATATAGCCTCTCATTTACAGCCTCAGAATAATGCACACGTGTGGAATAGACAGTAGTTTATTTTATATGGCCACAAAATCAAAGCCTGAGTGAGTAATACACAACTTTGGAATAGTCACTAGTCTATTTAATATGCCCGAATATTGAAAGTCAGAGTCAACAATATATACCTGTGTACTAGTAAGGAAACAATTTAACATGGCCAAAGTTTCAGAGCCTCAGTGAATAATACATACCAGGGGAATACTCAGGACGCTATTGTATATAACATCTGTTTCAGAGCTTCATTGAATAAGGAACACCTCTATTGTAGTCAGAATTCTATTTTGTATAGCCACATATTCAGAGCCTAAATGAATGACATACGCCTTAGGGTAAATCAGGAATCTATTTCGTATAGCCGCTCATTTAGATCCGAATCTAAAAACGGAAGCCTTAGGAGTATTCAGGAGTCTCTATTTTATGGCCAATCATTCAGAGCCTCATAGCACAATACAGACATATGGAAAAGTCAGGAGTGTATTTCACATGGCCACGTACTCAGAACTTTAGTGAAGAATCACATATACCTGGAAAATACTCAGGATTCTATTATATATAGCCACTTATTCAGAGACTCAGTGAATAATGCACACCTGGGGAATAGTCTGAGACTATTTGATATGACCATTCACCCAGTGACTCAGTGGAAAATGCACAGCTGAGAAATAGTCAAGAGGATAGAGTCAGGAGTCTATTTTATGTGGTCACTCATTCAGAAACTCACTGAAGAATACACCTTGGGAATAGTCAGAGTCCAGGTCATATGGCCACTCAATCACAGCATTACCAAATAATGCACAATGGGCAATAGTAAAGTCTATTTCATATGGCCTCTCATTCAGAGCTTCAGTCAATAAAACAGCTGTGGAGTAATCAGGACCTGATTTAAGGTACCCCAATTTAAGCAGCTCCATGAATGATACACACATGTGTGATAGTCAGACTATTTGATATGGACACTCATACAGAACCTCTTGAATACTGCACATGTGGGAATAATCACTAGTCTATTTCATATGGTGATTCGTTTGAGAGTCAAAAATAATGCACACCTGTGGAGTAAAATGGGGTCTATTTCATAAGGCCACTCTTTCAGTGTTTCAGTGAATAATATGTATATCTGATAAGTCAGGAATCTCTTTCACATGGCCACTCGTTCAGGGCCTCTGTGAATAATACTCCCTCAGAAATAGTCAAGGGTCTACTTCAAATGGCTACACATTCAGAGTCTCACTAAATAATGCACACCTGGGCAATACACAAAAGTCTCTTTTATGCCCACTTAGTCAGAGTCTCATTCAATAATACACACCTGGGAAGAGTTAAGAGTCTACTTCATGTAGCCACTCATTTAGAACCTTATTGAATAATTCACAATGGAGCAATAGTCAGGTGTCTATTTTATATGGCCACTCATTCTGTGCCTCTCTGAATGATACACACCTGGGGAATCCTCAGGATTCTATTTCATACTACCACTCATTTAGAACCTTATTGAATAATTCACAATGGAGCAATAGTCAGGTGTCTATTTTATATGGCCTCTTATTCAAAGTTTCAGTGAATAATAAACTTCTATGGAGTAATCAGGACGCTGTTTTAGATAGCCACGAATTAAGTGCCTTTTTGAATGATACACACCTGTGATAGTCAGGAGTCTATTTCATATGGCCACTCATTCAGAGAATCACTGAATAATACACACCTGGGGAGTGTCAGGAGTCTATTTCATATAGCCACTCATTTAGAACCTTATTGAATAATTCACAATGGAGCAATAGTCAGGTGTCTATTTTATATGGCCACTCATTCAGAGATTCACTGAATAATACAAATATTTAAGATAGACAGCATCCTGTTTCATATGGCCCTCTTTCACAGCCTCACTGAATAATGCACAAATGTAAAGTACTCAGCAGTCTATTTCATATAGCCACTCATTTAGAACCTTATTGAATAATTCACAATGGAGCAATAGTCAGGTGTCTATTTTATATGGCCACTCATTCAGAGCCTCAGTGAATAATATGTATATCTGATAAGTCAGGAATCTCTTTCACATGGCCACTTATTCAGAGACTCACTGAATAATGTGGTGTAGTCAGGAGTCTATTTCATAAGGCCACTCTTTCAGTGTTTCAGTGAATAATGCACACCTGTAGAAGATCCAGGAGTCTATTTCATATAGCCACTCATTTAGAGCCTCAGTGAATAATGCACACATGGAGAATAATGAGGAGTCTATGTCATATGGCTACTCATTCAGACAAACAGTGAATACTGCACATGTGGGAATAATCACTAGTCTATTTCATATGGCCTCTTCACAGCCTCACTGAATATTACACACTTGTGATATAGTCTGAGTCTATTTTTATGGCCACTCATTCAGAGAATCACTGAATAATGCACAAATGTAAAGTACTCAGCAGTCTATTTCATATGGCCACTCATTGAGAGCCTCACTAAATGTACACACCTGGGGAATCCTCAGGATTCTATTTTGTATAGCCACTCATTCAGAGATTCACTGAATAATACACACCTGGGGAGTGTCAGGAGTCTATTTCATATGGCCTCTCATTTGGAGTGTCACTGAATAATGTGGTGTAGTCAGGAGTCTATTTCATGTAGACACATATTCAGAGCCTCAGTGAATAATACACACCTGGGGAGTGTCAGGAGTCTATTTCATATGGCCACTCATTCAGAGCCTCACTGAATAATACACACCTGGAAAATAATTTGGCGTCTATTTTCGATGGACACTCATTCAGAGCCTCGGGGAATAATGCACACCTGTAGAAGATCCAGGAGTCTATTTCATTTGGACACTCATTCATAGCCTCAGAAGATAATATGCACGTGTGGATTAATCAGGATTCCATCTCATATGGCCACTGACTCATAACCTCAGCGAATAATGCACAAATGTAAAGAACTCAGCAGTCTATTTCATATACCCACTCATTCAGAGATTCACTGAATAATACAATTGTTTAAGATAGACAGTATCCTGTTTCATATGGTCACACAAGAGGAGCCTCACTAAGTATTACACACCTGCAGAAGTGTTAGGAGTCTACTTTATATAGCCTCTCATTTACAGCCTCAGCGAATAATGCACACGTGTGGAATAGACACTAGTCTATTTTATATGGCCACAAAATCAAAGCCTGAGTGAGTAATACACAACTTTGGAATAGTCACTAGTCTATTCCATATGCCCAAATATTCAGTCAGAGTCAATAATACACACCTGGGGAGTGTCAGGAGTCTATTTCATATGGCCAAAGTTTCAGAGCCTCAGTGAATAATACATACCTGGGGAATACTCAGGACGCTATTACATATGGCATCTATTTCAGAGCTTCATTGAATAAGAAACACCTGTATTGTAGTCAGAATTCTATTTCATATAGCCACATATTCAGAGCCTAACTGAATAACATACACCTTGGGAAAGTCAGGATTCTATTATATATAGCCACTTATTCAGAGACTCACTGAATAATACACACCTGGGGAGTGTCAGGAGTCTATTTCATATGGCCACTCATTCAGAGCCTCACAGAATAATACAGACCTATGAAAATGTCGGGAGTGTATTTCACATGGCCACTTAATCAGAACCTCAGTGAAGAATCATATATATCTGAAAAATACTCAGGATTCTATTATATATAGCCACTTATTCAGAGACTCACTGAATAATACACACCTGGGAATAGTCTGGAGACTATTTGATATGACCATTCACCCAGTGACTCAGTGGAAAATGCAGAGCTGAGAAATAGTCAAGAGGATAGAGTCAGGAGTCTATTTTATGTGGTCACTCGTTCAGAAACTCACTGAAGAATACACACCTTGGGAATAGTCAGAGTCCAGGTCATATGGCCACTCAATCACAGCATTACTGAATAATGCACAATGGGGCAATAGTAAGGAGTCTATTTCATATGGCCTCTTCACAGCCTCACTGAATATTACACACTTGTGATATAGTCTGAGTCTATTTTTATGGCCACTCATTCAGAGAATCACTAAATAATGCACACCTGCAAATAGTCAGAAGTCTCTTTCCTATGGCCACTCATTGAGAGCCTCACTAAATGTACACACCTGGGAAATAGTCAGGATTTAATTTTATGCCCTCATTCAGAGTCTCACTAAATAATTCACACCTGTGGAATAGTCAGGAGATTTTTACATGTAACCTCTCATTTGGAGTGTCACTGAATAATGTGGTGTAGTCAGGAGTCTATTTCATACAGACACATATTCAGAGCATCAATGAATAATACACACCTGGGGAGTGTCAGGAGTCTATTTCATATAGCCACATATTCAGAGCCTCAGTGAATAATACACACCTGGAAAATAATTTGACGTCTATTTTCGATGGACACTCATTCAGAGCCTCGGGGAATAATGCACACCTGTAGAAGATCCAGGAGTCTATTTCATTTGGACACTCATTCATAGCCTCAGAAGATAATATGCACGTGTGGATTAATCAGGATTCCATCTCATATGGCCACTGACTCATAACCTCAGCGAATAATGCACAAATGTAAAGTACTCAGCAGTCTATTTCATATAGCCACTCATTCAGAGATTCACTGAATAATACAAATGTTTAAGATAGATAGGATCCTGTTTTATATGGTCACACAATAAGAGCCTCACTGAGTAATACACAACTTTGGAATAGTCACTAGTCTATTTCATATAGCCACTCATTTAGAGCCTCAGTGAATAATGCACACGTGTGGAATAGACACTAGTCTATTTTATATGGCCACAAAATCAAAGCCTTAGTGAGTAATACACAACTTTGGAATAGTCACTAGTCTATTCCATATGCCCAAATATTCAGTCAGAGTCAATAATACACAAATGTGGACTAGCCATGAAACAATTTTATATGGTCAAAGTTTTAGAGCCTCAATGAGAAATACATACCTGGGGAATACTCAAGACGCTATTACATATGGCATCTACTTGAGAGCTTCATTGAATAAGAAACACCTATATTGTAGTCAGAATTCTATTTCATATAGCCACATATTCAGAGTCTAACTGAATAAGATACACGTTGGGAAAAGTCAGGATTCTATTTTGTATAGCCACTCATTACAGACAAATGTAAAAACGCATGCCTGAGTATTCAGGAGTCTCTATTGCATGGCCACACATTCAGAGCCTCACAGAATAATACAGACCTATAGAAAAGTTGGGAGTGTATTTCACATGGCAACTCTTTCAGAAATTCAGTGAAGAATCATATATATATGAAAAACACTCAGGATTCTATTATATATAGCCACTTATTCAGAGACTCACTGAATAATGCTCACCTGGGGAATAGTCTGGAGACTATTTGATATGACCATTCACCCAGTGACTCAGTGGAAAATGCAGAGCTGAGAAATAGTCAAGAGGATAGAGTCAGGAGTCTATTTTATGTGGTCACTCGTTCAGAAACTCACTGAAGAATACACACCTTGGGAATAGTCAGAGTCCAGGTCATATGGCCACTCAATCACAGCATTACTGAATAATGCACAAATGTAAAGTACTCAGCAGTCTATTTCATATGGCCTCTCATTCAGTGTGTATAATAAACAGCTGTGGAGTAGTCAGGAGTCTATTTCATATAGCCACATATTCAGAGCCTCAGTGAATAATACACACCTGGGGAATAGTCTGGAGACCATTTGATATGGACACTCATACAGAACCTCTTCAAATACTGCACATGTGGGGAATAATCACTAGTCTATTTCATATGGTGATTCGTTTGGAGAGTCAAAAATAACGCACACCTGTGGAGTAAAATGGGGTCTATTTCATAAGGCCACTCTTTCAGTGTTTCAGTGAATAATGCACAAATGTAAAGTACTCAGCAGTCTATTTCATATAGCCACTCATTCAGAGATTCACTGAATAATACACAACTTTGGAATAGTCACTAGTCTATTTCATATAGCCACATATTCAGAGCCTCAGTGAATAATGCACACCTGGGAATCCTCAGGATTCTATTATATATAGCCACTTATTCAGAGACTCACTGAATAATACACACCTGGGAAGAGTTAAGAGTCTACTTCATGTAGCCACTCATTTAGAGCCTCAGTGAATAATGCACACCAGGGTAATAGTTGAGCATTTTTATATGGCCACTCATTCAGAGCCTCAGTGAATAATACACACCTGGGAATCCTCAGGATTCTATTTCATATAGCCACTCATTTAGAACCTTATTGAATAATTTACAATGGAGCAATAGTCAGGTGTCTATTTTATATGGCCACTCATTCAGAGCCTCAGTGAATAATGCACAAATGTAAAGTACTCAGCAGTCTATTTCATATAGCCACTCATTTAGAGCCTCAGTGAATAATGCACAAATGTAAAGTACTCAGCAGTCTATTTCATATGGCCACTGACTCATAACCTCAGTGAATAATGCACAAATGTAAAGTACTCAGCAGTCTATTTCATATGGCCACTGACTCATAACCTCAGTGAATAATGCACAAATGTAAAGTACTCAGCAGTCTATTTCATATAGCCACTCATTCAGAGATTCACTGAATAATACAAATATTTAAGATAGACAGCATCCTGTTTTATATGGTCACACAAGAAGAGCCTCACTGAGTAATACACACCTGGGAAGTGTTAGGAGTCTACTTTATATAGCCTCTCATTTACAGCCTCAGCGAATAATGCACACGTGTGGAATAGACACTAGTCTATTTTATATGGCCACAAAATCAAAGCCTGAGTAATACACAACTTTGGAATAGTCACCAGTATATTCCATTTGCCCAAATATTCAGTCAGAGTCAAAAATACACACGTGTGGACTAGTCAGGAAACAATTTCATGTGGCCAAAGTTTCAGAGCCTCAGTGAATTATACATACCTGGGTAATACTCAGGACGCTATTACATATGGCATCTATTTCAGAGCTTCATTGAATAAGGAACACCTGTATTGTAGTCAGAATTCTATTTCATATAGCCACATATTCAGAGCCTAACTGAATAACATACACCTTGGGAAAGTCAGGATTCTATTATATATAGCCACTTATTCAGAGACTCACTGAATAATGCACAAATGTAAAGTACTCAGCAGTCTATTTCATATAGCCACTCATTCAGAGCCGCACAGAATAATACAGACTTATGGAAAAGTCAGGAGTGTATTTCACATGGCCATTTATTCAGATCATCAGAGAAGAATCATATATATGAAAATACTCAGGATTCTATTATATATAGCCACTTATTCAGAGACTCACTGAATAATGCACACCTGGGAATAGTCTGGAGACTATTTGATATGACCATTCACCCAGTGACTCAGTGGAAAATGCAGAGCTGAGAAATAGTCAAGAGGATAGAGTCAGGAGTCTATTTTATATGGCCACTCATTCAGAGATTCACTGAATAATACACAACTTTGGAATAGTCACTAGTCTATTTCATATGGCCACTCAATCACAGCATTACTGAATAATGCACAATGGGGCAATAGTAAGGAGTCTATTTCATATGGCCACTCATTCAGAGCCTCAGTGAATAATAACAGCTGTGGAGTAGTCAGGAGTCTATTTCATATAGCCACATATTCAGAGCCTCAGTGAATAATACACACCTGGGAATAGTCTGGAGACTATTTGATATGGACACTCATACAGAACCTCTTCAAATACTGCACATGTGGGGAATAATCACTAGTCTATTTCATATGGTGGTTCGTTTGGAGAGTCAAAAATAACGCACACCTGTGGAGTAAAATGGGGTCTATTTCATAAGGCCACTCTTTCAGTGTTTCAGTGAATAATACACAACTTTGGAATAGTCACTAGTCT
Source organism: Saguinus midas (assembly GCA_021498475.1). Taxonomy (NCBI): domain Eukaryota; kingdom Metazoa; phylum Chordata; class Mammalia; order Primates; family Cebidae; genus Saguinus; species Saguinus midas. Next base: position 25,836,418 of record CM038401.1, read on the forward strand.
ATTTCATATAGCCACTCATTTAGAGCCTCAGTGAATAATGCACAAATGTAAAGTACTCAGCAGTCTATTTCATATAGCCACATATTCAGAGCCTCAGTGAATAATGCACACCTGGGAATCCTCAGGATTCTATTATATATAGCCACTTAGTCAGATTCTCATTAAATAATATACACTTGATGAAGAGTTAAGAGTCTAATTCATGTTGCCACTCTTTTAGAGCCTCAGAGAATAATGCACACCAGGGTAATAGTTGAGCATTTTTATATGGCCACTCATTCTGTGCCTCCCTGAATGACAAAATCTTTGGGAATCCTCAGGATTCTATTTCATACTACCACTCATTTAGAGCCTCAGTGAATAATGCACAATGGGGCAATAGTAAGGAGTCTATTTCATAAGGCCACTCTTTCAGTGTTTCAGTGAATAATGCACAATGGGGCAATAGTAAGGAGTCTATTTCATATAGCCACTCATTTAGAGCCTCAGTGAATAATGCACAATGGGGCAATAGTAAGGAGTCTATTTCATATGAACTCTATTTCTGGGTAGTCAGGATTCCATTTCATATAACCACTGACTTGCAACCTCAGTAAATAGTGCACAAATAAGAAGTACTCAGCAGTCTGTTTCATATAGCCACTCATTCAGAGATTCACTGAATAATACAAATATTTAAGGTAGACAGCATCTTGTTCTATATGGTCACACAAGAAGAGCCTCACTGAGTAATACACACCTGGAATAGTGTTAGGAGTCTACTTTATATAGCCTCTCATTTACAGCCCCAGCGAATAATGCACACGTGTGGAGTAGACACTATTCTATTTTATGTGGCTGCAAAATCAAAGCCTGAGTAATTAATACACAAATTTGGAACAACCACTAGTTTTTTCCATATGCCCAAATATTTAGAGTAAGAGACAATAGTACGCAGCTGTGGACTAGTCAGGAAAAAACTTTCGTATGTCCAAAACTCCAGAGTCTCATTCAATAATACACACCCGGGGAAGAGTTAAGAGTCTACTTTGGGGGAGAGTAGAGAAGATGGCGTCATAGAGGCGATTCCAGATTGCAGCTCTCAGTGAAGGCGCAGAGGGTGAGTCCTAGCCACATTCTCGGACAGATCTTTTTGCCCACAGAACGTTTAAGTCCCAGGTGTGGGACGTGGCAGCTTCAGCCAGTTCCACAGTGCAGCGACACATGTCCATCTGATTGAATGGGACTTGGACAATCAGCCAGACCAGGAGATTGCTGGGAAACGTGATCTGAGCCGGTGCAGTGGGCAGCAGCATGGGAGATTGCATGGATCCCAGTGCCCTATCAGCAGGCTACTGGGGCGCCAGTGAGAGAGTCAACAGTTTGGGGAGAGGAAGAGAGAGAGAGAGGACGGAATCAGAGGCAGGGAGCTGGGTGATTGGGCTTGACAGGTCCCAACCTGACGTGGACAAGCAGGGTAGCGATTGGAGGCGCTCGGGGCTGAGAGTTTTGCTGCCAGCATCTAGGATGGTGCAGCTCAGTGGGGAAGGGGAGTCTGCCACTACTGACGCAATCCCCCCTACTGAAGTACCGCCCAGGGCTGACGCAGCCTGCTGTTCTCAAGGCAACCTGACATAACAGAGAGACTCCACCAGCAGAGCGGAGCAAGCCACAGCAGGGCAGAGCAAGCAACAGCAGAACAAAGCCCCACAGCAACAGGGTGGACCCGCGCTGGCAGGGCGGTGCCCTGACAGGAAAATAGTTAATAGACTGCCTCCTAGCTGGGCAGGACAGTGCAACAGATACTCATAAAGAAAGCCCCAACTATCTGAGACAGAGCATTTAATGGGGAAAAAGGGGGGGTTAATAAGTTCTGTTGCAGCAGACATAAACACATCCTCCCAACAATGCTGAATAAACAACGGAGCTCACAGCTGAGCACTGGAGCTCCTATAAAGCACAGACCATCTCCTCAAGCAGCTACCTGACCCCTATATATCCAAAGCGTCGTCACCCCAAAAAAGAACTAATCAGACTGACATTTGGCAGGCATCATTCTGAAACAAAGCGGAAGAAGAAACTGGTAGCATCCCTCACTGTTCCGCTGCTGCTACAGGGGTACCCCAGACAAGCAGGGCCTGGACTGGACCTTGGCACTTGTACAGCAGAGGGGCTAGACAATTAGAAGGAAAAAGAGGTAACAAAAGTATCTCATCATCAACAATCTGGTTGTCCACACAGAGACCCAATTGAAAAATGAGCAACTACTAAGACGACAGGTGAATACATCCATAAAGATGGGAAGAAACCAGCACAAAAAGGAGGAAAACACCCGAAACAAAAACACTTCACCTCCTACAAAGGACCAAAACTCCTCACCAGCAAGGGAACAAAGCTGGACGGAGAATGAGTGTGACAAAATGAGGGAATCAGACATCAGAAAGTGGATAATGAGAAATTTCAGTGAGCTAAAATAAGAAAAGAGAGAACAACCAAATAGATGCAATAAAAAACGAATGGGGAAATCACCACAGATTCCACAGAAATACAAACCATCATCAGAGAATACTACAAACAACTCTATGCACATAAACTAGTAAAACACGAAGAAATGGATATCTGACGCCATCCCAAGCCTAAACCAGGAGAAAGCTGAAACTATAAATAGACCAATAAAAGGTCTGAAGTTGAGGCAGCATGAGCCTTCACAAAGCCCAGGTCCAGATGGGTTCACAACCAAATTCTACCAGACACACAACGAGAATCTAGTACCATTTCTTCTGAAACTATTCCAAATAATGTGAGGAACACTCTGTCATTTTATGAAACCAACATCATCCTGATACAAGCAGAGACTCAACAAGAAAAGCAAACTTCAGGCCAATATCCATGATGAACACAGATGCAAAAAATAAAACAGGCAAACGAGCACTTATTAAAAATTATCCAACAATATTTTGATGCAAGGCTTGTTCATATCGCCCATAAACGTAATTCACCACATAAACAGAAGCAAAAAAAACACATGATTATCACAATCGATGCAGAAGGCATTTGACAAAATCATTTTGATAAAAACCCTCACCTTGGTATTGATGGAACATATCTCAAAGTAATAAAAGCTATTTACGACAAACCAACAGCCAATATCATACTTAATGGGCAAAAACTGGAAGCATTCCCTTTGAAATCTGGCACTAGACAAGGATGACCTCTCTCACCACTTTTATTCAACATAGTACTGCAAGTTCTAGCCAGAGCAATCAGGCAAGAAAAAGAAATAAAGTGTATTCAAATAAGAAAGGTGGAAGCCAAATTGTCTCTATTTGCAGACGACAGGATAGTATACCTAGAAGACCCCATCACTTCAGCCCAAAACCTCCTGAAACTGATAAGCAACTTCAGTAAAGTCTCAGGATATAAAATCAATGTGCAAAAATAACAAGCATTCCTATACACCAATAACAGACTTAAAGAACCAAATCATCCTTATTCACACTGTTAAAAGAAAATAAAATACCTAGGAATACAACTCACTAGGAACGTACAGGACCTCTTTAAGGAAAACTACAAACCACTGCTCTATGAAATAAGAGAGGACACAAACAGATGGAGAAACATTCCATGTTCATGGTTAGAAAGAATCAATGTTGTGAAAATGGCTATACTGCCCAAAGTAATTTACACAATCAATGCTATCCCCATCAAACTACCATTGAATTTCTTCACAGAACTGGAAAACCACCATGAATTTAAAGGAAAGACTCGCATCCAAGTCAGTTCTAAAGAACACACGGGTCACTACCAGATTTCAAACTATACACACTGTACAGCATGCTACTGGTACCAAAACATACATGGAACAGAACAGAGGGAGGCAACACAACATATCTACAACCACATAAAAATGCAATGTGGATTCAAATGGTGTTAGAAAACCAGCAGTCTATTTTGACACCTTACACAAAAGTTAATTCCAGATGGATTAAACAAACATCCTGACACCATTCAGAAGAAATTGGCAAACCATCAGGACATAGGAATACAGACTTCATGACAAAACATCAAAAGCATTGGAATAAAAGCCAAAACAAATGGGACAATCAAACACATTGCTATCGGAAAGAAAATACAACCATCAGAATGAAAATATTTGCAGTTTACGCATCAGAACAAGCTGATATCTGAATTTCAAAGAACTCAAACAGATTTACAGGAACAAACCATTCAAGCTGAACAGAATTTCATAAAGAACACATGAGACCAACAGTCATCATCACAGACAGATGATCAAACACACCATCTCACGCCAGAAGTCAGGAGAGCAGGAGGACTGGATTCAACCCTTCAGCAACAGACCTCAGTGGAATGAATAATTTATTGAAATCAGAATATCTTCACTATAAAACACACGAATGTATTGCAGAAGAAAGCAGACCGGAACTCATGCATCGATGACAGATTGACTGCACATGGAATATTATGCTTGAATCAAAAATGATGAGTTTGTGTCTGGACATGGATGAATCTGAGAACATCACCTCAGCAAACCAACAGAACAGAAAGAACACACATTCTCAGGCGGTGAGAAAAATGCATGGTCACAGGAGAATCCACATACTGTCTATTTGAGGAGGACATGTCAGAGGATAGCCGAGAAATGTCAAGTGTAAGGGAAGGCAGCAGCACACTGACACATGTGTACATTCTTCTGCATGCCTGCACATGTACCCCAAACCTATAATGCAATAAAATTTAAAAATTAAAAGAAAAAGTTTACTTCCTGTAGCTACTCAGAAGAACCTAATTAATGCACATCAGGGTAATATGAGCACTTTTTTTTTGGACATAACTTATTAAATAATGACATACAAAACAATATGTCATCGAATTATTTTGGTTCAGACTAATATATACACAGTTATAAAAACCTTCTACTTGAATAAATATATTTTCTTGTTCAGAGTATAAGATATATAAACTACATTCAGAGTCAAAATACAATTATATATATATATATATATTATTCTATATATATAATTTAAAATTTTATTGCATTTTAGGTTTTCTGATACATCAGAACATGCAAGATAGTTGCTTAGGGCATAGTTAGCAGTGTGTTATGCTGCCTCCCTTCACCCATATATATGGCTTTTCTCCACAGGCTATCAGTTCTTCAGGTGTCCTCTATTTCCAATATACCCTGTGTGTAATACCACCTCTGTGTCCATGTGTTTCATTTTTCTAGCCATCAGTGAGAATAGCATTTCTTTTCTGTTCTTGTGTCAGTTTGTTGATAATGATATTCTCAGGTATCCATGAAAAAAACAAACTCATCCTTTGATTTATAATATTCCATGATCACATTTCCAAGTAGATCATCGATGGGCATTTGGGAGTTCCAGTTCTTTGCTATTGTAAACACTGCTGCAATAAACATTCGTGTATGTGTTTTTATAGTAGAACGATTTATATTCCTTTGGATATATACAGTAATGGGATTGCTGGGTCAAAAATTCTATTTCTAGGTCCTGAATTGCTACATTGTCTCACAAGAACAATTACACTCCCACAACAGTAGGTTTTTCTACATTCTCCAATGCATCTCCAGATTGTTTAGATCTCCATTCTAACTGGCGAGATTCTCAATTTTTTATTTGCATCTCAATGACCAGTGATGATGACATTTTCATGCTTGTTGGCCTCATGTGTGTCTTCTTTTTGTGTCTTTATTAATTGATTAATTTTATTGCATTATTTTATGTGCAGAACGGTGCAAGATAGTTGCATAGGTACACACATGGCAGTGTGTTTGCTGCCTTCCTCCTTCACCCACACTTGGTATTCATCCCAGGCTATCTCCCCAGCCCCCGCTGTCCCTCCCCATTTCCTAACAGTCCCAGTGTATAGTAGACCGCCTCTCTGTGTCCATGTGTTCTCATTTCTCACCCACCTATGAGTGAGTATATGGTATTTCTTTTCTGTTCTTGTGTCAGTTTGCTGAGAATGATGTTCTCCAGATTCATCCATGTCCTTACAAAGGACACAAACTCATCATTTTGATTGCTGCATAATATTCCATGGTGTATATGTGCCACATTTTCCAGTCCAGTCTATCATCGATGGGCATTTGGGTTGGTTCCAGGTCTTTGCTATTGTAAACAGTGCTGCAATGAACATTCGTGCATGTGTCCTTATAGTAGAACGATTTATAGTCCTTTGGATAGATACCCAGTAATGGGATTGCTGGTCAAATGGAATTTCTATTTCTAGGTCCCTGAGGAATCGCCACACTGTCTTCCACAATGGTTGAACTAATTTACACTCCCACCAACAGTGTAAGAGTGTTCCTATTTCTCCACATCCTCTCAGCATCTGCTGTCTCCAGATTTTTAATGATCGCCATTCTAACTGGTGTGAGATGGTATCTCAATGTGGTTTTGATTTGCATCTCTAATGACCAATGATGATGAGCACTTTTCATATGTTTGTTGGCCTCATGTATGTCTTCTTTTGTAAAGTTTCTGTTCATATCCTTTGCCCATTTTGAATGGGCTTGTTTGTTTTTCTGTAAATCTGTTTGAGTTCTTTGTAAATTCTGGATATCAGCCCTTTGTCAGATGTGTAAACTGCAAAGATTTTTCCCATTCTGATGGTTGCCGATTCACTCTAGTGACTGTTTCTTTTTGCAGAAGCTGTGGAGTTTGATTAGGTCCCATTTGTCTATTTTGGCTTTTGTTGCCAATGCTTTTGGTGTTTTGGTCATGAAGTCCTTGCACTCCTATGTCCTGAATGGTTTTGCCTAGATTTTCTTCTAGGGTTTTTATGGTGTCAGGTCTTGTTTAAGTCTTTAATCCATCTGGAGTTAATTTTAGTGTAAGGTGTCAGGAAGGGGTCCAGTTTCTGCTTTCTGCACATGGCTAGCCAGTTTTCCCAACACCATTTATTAAATAGGAATCCTTTCCCATTGTTTTTGTCTGGTTTATCATCAAGATAATATGGTTGTAGATATGTTGTGTTGCCTCCGATGCTTCTGTTCTCCATTGGTCTATATCTCTGTTTTGGTACCAGTACCATGCTGTTTTGATTACTGTAGCCTTGTAGTATAGTTTGAAGTCTGGTAGTGATGCCTCCCGCTGTGTTCTTTTGCTTAGAATTGACTTGGCTATGCGGGCTCTCTTTGGTTCCATATGAAATTCATGGTGGTTTTCCAGTTCTGTGAAGAAATTCAATGGTAGTTTGATGGGGATAGCATTGATTGTGTAAATTACTTTGGGCAGTATAGCCATTTTCACGATATTGATTCTTCCTAACCACGAACATGGAATGTTTCTCCATCTGTTTGTGTCCTCTTATTTCGTTGAGCAGTGGTTTGTAGTTTTCCTTAAAGAGGTCCCTCATGTTTTGTGAGTTGTATTCCTAGGTATTTTTTTCTTTGTAGCAATTGTGAATGGCAGTTCATTCTTGATTTGGTTCTCTTTAAGTCTGTTATTGGTGTATAGGAATGCTTGTGATTTTGCACATTGATTTTATATCCTGAGACTTTGCTGAAGTTGCTTATCAGTTTCAGGAGCTTTTGGGCTGAGGTGATGGGGTCTTCTAGGTATACTATCATGTCGTCTGCAAATAGAGACAATTTGGCTTCCACCTTTCCTATTTGAATACCCTTTATTTCTTTTTCTTGCCTGATTGCTCTGGCTAGAACTTCCAGTACTATGTTGAATAGGAGTGGTGAGAGAGGGCATCCTTGTCTAGTGCCGGATTTCAAAGGAATGCTTCCAGTTTTTGCCCATTAAGTATGATATTGGCTGTTGGTTTGTCATAAATAGCTTTTATTACTTTGAGATATGTTCCATCAATACCAAGTTTATTGAGGGTTTTAGCATAAAGGGCTGTTGAATTTTGTCAAATGCCTTCTGCATCAATTGAGATAATCATGTGGTTTTTGTTTTGCTTCTGTTTATGTGGTGAATTACATTTATAGACTTGTGTATGTTGAACCAGCCTTGCATCCCCGGATGAATCCTACTTGATCATGATGGATAAGTTTTTAATGTGCTGTTGCAATCGGTTTGCCAGTATTTTATTGAAGATTTTTGCATCTATGTTCATCATGGATATTGGCCTGAAGTTTTCTTTTCTTGTTGAGTCTCTGCCAGGTTTTGGTATCAGGATGATGTTGGTCTCATAAAATGATTTGGGAAGGGTTCCTCGGGATTATTTGGAATAGTTTCAGAAGGAATGGTACCAGATCTTTGTGTGTCTGGTAGAATTCAGCTGTGAACCCATCTGGACCTGGGCTTTTTGTGTGGTAGGTTTAATTGCTGCCTCAACTTCAGACCTTGTTATTGGTCTATTCATAGTTTCGGCTTCCTCCTGGTTTAGGCTTGGGAGGACACAGGCGTCCAGGAATTTATCCATTTCTTCCTGGTTTACTAGTTTATGTGCATAGAGTTGTTTGTAGTATTCTCTGATGATGGTTTGAATTTCTGTGGAATCTGTGGTGATTTCCCTTTTTTATTGCATCTATTTGGTTGTTCTCTCTCTTTTTATCAGTCTGGCTAGTGGTCTGTCTATTTTGTTGATCTTTTGAAAACCAGCTCTTGGATTTATTGATTTTTGAAGGGTTTTTCTTGTCTCTATCTCCTTCAGTTCTGCTCTGATCTTAGTTATTTCTTGTCTTCGGCTAGGTTTTGAGATTTTTCAATCTTGCTCCTCTAGCTCTTTCAATTTTGATGATAGGGTGTCAATTTTGGATCTCTCCACTCTTCTCATGTGGGCACTTATTGCTATATATATTCCTCTACAGACTGCTTTAAATGTGTCCCAGAGATTCTGGTACGTTGTGTCTTCATTCCCGTTGGTTTCAAAGAACTTCTTTATTTCTGCCTTCATTTCATTGTTTATCCAATCAACATTCAAGAGCCAGTTGTTCAGTTTCCATGAAGCTGTGCGGTTCTGAGTTATTTTCTGAATTCTGAGTTCCAACTTGATTGCACTATGGTCTGAGAGACTGTTTGTTATGATTTCAGTTGTTTTGCATTTGCTGAGGAGTGCTTTACTTCCAATTACGTGGTCAATTTTGAAGTAGGTGTGATGTGGTGCTGAGAAGAATGTATATTCTGTGGATTTGGGGTGGAGAGTTCTGTAAATGTCTATCAGGTTTGCTTGTTCCAGGTCTGAGTTCAAGTCCTGGATATCCTTGTTAATTTTCTGTCTGGTTGATCTGTCTGATATTGACAGTGGAGTGTTAAAGTCTCCCACTATTATTGTGTGGGAGTCTAAGTCTCTTTTTAAGTCATTAAGAACTTGCCTTATATATCTGGGTGCTCCTGCATTGGGTCCATATATATTTAGAATCATTAGCTCTTCTTGTTGTATCGATCCTTTTACCATTATGTAATGACCTTCTTTGTCCCTTTTGATCTTTGTTGCTTTAAAGTCTATTTTATCAGAGATGAGAATTGCAACTCCTGCTTTTTTTGCTCTCCATTTGCTTGGTAAATCTTCCTCCATCCCTTTATTTTGAGCCTTTGTGTATCCTTGCATGTGAGGTGGGTTTCCTGGATACAGCACACTGATGGGTTTTGGTTTTTATCCAATTTGCCAGTCTGTGTCTTTTGATTGGTGCATTTAGCCCATTTACATTTAGGGTTAATATTGTTATGTGTGAATTTGATACTGCCATTTTGATGCTAGCTGGCTGTTTTGCCCATTGGTTCATGTAGATTCTTCATTTTGTTGATGGTCTTTAGCGTTTGCTATGCTTTTAGGATGGCTGGTACTGGTTGTTTCTTTCTATGTGTAGTGCCTCTTTCAGGAGCTCTTGTAAAGCAGGCCTAGTGGTGACAAAATCTCTGAGTACTTGCTTGTTCGTGAAGGATTTTATTTTTCCTTCACTTATGAAGCTCAGTTTGGCTGGATATGAAATTCTGGGTTGAAAGTTCTTTTCTTTAAGGATGTTGAATATTGGCCCCCACTCTCTTCTGGCTTGTAGAGTCTCTGCCGAGAGATCTGCTGTGAGTCTGATGGGCTTCCCTTTGTGGGTGACCTGACCTTTCTCTCTGGCTGCCCTTAGTATTTTCTCCTTCATTTCAACCCTGGTGAATCTGACGATTATGTGCCTTGGGGTTGCTCTTCTTGTGGAGTATCTTTGTGGTGTTCTCTGTATTTCCTGGAGTTGAGTATTGACCTGTCTTGCTAGGTTGGGGAAATTTTTCTGGATAATATCCTGAAGAGTATTTTCCAGCTTGGATTCATTCTCTTCATCACATTCTGGTACACCTATCAAACGTAGGTTGGGGCTCTTCACACAGTCCTACATTTCTTGGAGATTTTGTTTATTCTTTTTGCCCTTTTTCTCTAATCTTGCTTTCTCATTTTATTTTATTGAGTTGATCTTCGCCTTCTCATATTCTTTCTTCTGCTTGGTGAATTCGGCTGTTGAAACTTGTGCATGCTGCGTTAAGTTCTCGTGTTTGTTTTTCAGCTTTTTCAATTCATTCATATTCCTCTCTAAGTTGTCCATACTTGTTATCATTTCCTCGAATTTTTTTCAAGGTTCTTAGTTTCTTTGCTCTGATTTAGAACATGTTCTTTTAGCTCACTGAACTTTCTCATTATCCACTTTCTGAAGTCTGAATCCGTCATTTTGTCACATTCATTCTCCATCCAGCTTTGTTCCCTTGCTGGTGAGGAGTTTTGTTTCTTTTAGGAGGTGAGGTGTTTTGATTTCGGGTGTTTTTCTCCTTTTTGCACTGATTTCTTCCCAGCTTTATGGATTTATCCACCTGTCGTCTTAGTAGTTGCTGATTTTTCAATTGGGTCTCTGTGTGGATGCCCAGATTGTTGTTGATGAAGTATTCCTGTTACTTAGTTTTTCTTCTAATGGTCTAGCCCCTCTGCTGTACGAGTGCTGAGGTCCCCTCCAGGCCCTGCTTGTCTGGGGTACACCTGTAGCAGCTGAACAGTGAGGGATGCTATCAGTTTCTTCTTCTGCTATCTTTGTTCCAGAATGATGCCCGCTAAATGTCAGTCTGATTAGTTTTTTCTTGGGGTTCCTCTTTGGATATACAGGGTTCAGGGAGCTGCTTGAGGATATGGTCTGTGCTTTATAGGAGCTCCAGTGCTGGGCTGTTAGCTCCATTGTTCATTCAGAGTTGCTGGGTGGATGTGTTTATGTCTGCTGCAACGTAACTCCTAAACCCCCTACTTTTATTTTTTCTTAGATGCTCTGTCTCAGGGAGTTGGGTTTTTTTATATGAGTATCTGTTGCACTGTCCTGCCCCACTAGGAGGCAGTCTATTCACTATTTGCCAGCCGGGGCTCCTCCCTGCTAGTGCTGGTCTGCCCTGCTGTGGCTAGGCTCTGTTCTGCTCTAGAGAGCTCTCTGTTATGGCAGGTTGCCTTGGCCATGGCAGGCTGCGTCAGCCCTGGGCGGTACTTCAGTAGGGGCGAATTGCGTCAGTAGTGGCAGACCCCCCCTCAGGCTGCACCGTCCTAGATGCCGCAGCAAAACTCTCAGCCCCAGCACCCAATCTCGCCGCCCTGCTTCCTGTGAGCGGGACCCGAGCCCGATTACCCAGCTACCTGCCTCAGAGTCCGTCCTCTCTCTCTCTCTCTCTTCCTCTCCCCAAGCTGAATGGTCAACTCTCTCACTGGCGCCCCAGTAGCCTGCCAATAGGGCACTGGGATCCTTCTGTGATGCTGCCCACTGCACCGGCTCAGATCAGGTTTTTCAGGAATCTCCTGGTCTGGCTCATTGTCCAAGTCCCTTTCAATCAGATGGACATGCCAATCTGCCCTTCCAAATCTCAGATTGCCGTTTTAACAGGGCACCCAGACCAGTGAGTTCCGTGCCAGATCCCACTGTGCTACGGCGCCAGCCTAACCGGCTGTGAGAGCCGGCTGAGCTCACGTCCCCTGTCTCTCCCACACCCAGGACTTTCAACGCTCTGTGGGCAAAAAAGGTCCATCCGAGAATGCGGCTAGGACTCACCCTCTGCGCCTTCACTGAGAGCTGCAATCCCGAGTCGCCTCTATGACGCCATCTTGAACCCCCTGTAATTTTTTTTTAATTGTGTCCTCCCAAAATTAATCTGTTGATGTTCTTATCCCCAGTCTCTCAGAATGTGACTATTGTTTTTTGAAAAATAGAAAAGAAGAAGAGGAAAAGAGAGGAAGAAAGATGGAGAGAGAAAAGAGAAATATTGCTTTATTCTATGAATGGGTATTAATAATGGCCGATCAATATTTTGTGTATTTAAAGTGGAGAATGTATATTTTGTGTATTTAAAGTGGAGAGCTCTAAAAGTACTTATTAAGTTTACTTGTTGTGGATCTGAGTTCAAGTTCTGCATATCCTTACTAATTTTCTGTCTCTTTGAGTCTAAATCTTTTTTGGGTCTTATGTATCTGGACGTTAGGATGCACTGATCCTTTTACCACTCTATCTTTGTTGCTTTGAAATCTGTTTTATCAAATGCATGAATTGCAACTCCTGCTTTTTGTTTATTTATTTGTTTTTGCTCTCCATTTGGTTGGTAAATCTTTCTCCAACACTTTGTTTTGACTCTTTGTGTATCTTTGGATATAAAATGGGTCTGGATGTAGCATACCGTTAGGTTTTGGCTATATCTTTTGATTGGGGGATTTAGTCCATTTAAATTTAGGATTACTGCCATTTGATGTTAACTGGCTATTTTATCCAGTCATTGATGTAAATTCTTCTTTATGTTGATGCTCTTTACTTTTTGGTATATTTTTAGAAAGGCTATTACTGGTTGCTCCTTTCTATGTATAATGCTTCTTTCAGAAGTTTTTGTAAAGCAGGCCTGGTGGTAATAAAGTCTGTGAGTACTTGCTTGTTCATAAAAGATTTTATTTTATTTTTTTTTAATTGTGAAGCTTAGTTTGGCAGGATATGAAATTCTGGGCTGAAAGTTCTGTTCCATACATATGTTAAATATCAGCCCCCACTCTCTTCTGGCTTGTAGGGTTTCTTCTGAGAGATCTGCTGTAAGTCTAATAGGCTTCCCTTTGTGGGTAACCTGACCTTTCTCTCTGGCTACCCTTAGTATTTTCTTCTTCATTTCAACCCTGGTGAATCTAACAATTATGTGCCTTGGGGTTGCTCTTCTTGAGGAATGTCTTTGTGGTGTTCTCTGTATTACCTGGGGTTGAATAGTGTCCTGCTTTGCTAGATTGGGAAAATTCTCCTGGATAATATCCTGAAGAGTATTTTCCAACTTGGATTCATTCTCTCCATCACATTCAGGTACACCTATCAAACGTAGATTAGGTCTTTTCACATAGTCCCATATTTCTTGGAGACTTTGCTCATTCCTTTTTATCCTTTTTTCTCTATTCTTGTCTTCTCGTTTTATTTTATTAAATTTGTCTTGGACCTCTGATATCCTCTCTTCTGCTTGATCAATGCAGCTATTCAAACTTGTGCATATTTCACTAAGTTCCTGTGTTGTATTTTTCAACTCCATTAGTTCATTTATATTCTTCTCTATATTGTCCATTATTTTTATCATTTTGTCAAACTTTTTTCAAAGTTCTAAGTTTCTTTACATTGGGTTAGAACAAGTTCTTTCAATTCCCAAAAATTTCTTATCATCTACCTTCTGAAGCCTACTTCAGATAATGAAACACAGTCCTTTTCCATCAGGGCTTGTTCTGTTGCTGATGAGGAATTGCAATCCCCTGTAGAGGGAGAGGGGTTCTAATTTTTGGTATTCTCGGCCTTTTAAGGCTGTTTTTTTTTTCTTTATTGTGGATTTATCCGTGTGTTGTCTTTACAATTACCGCCTTTCTAATTAGGTTTCTGGGTGGATGTCCAGGTCATTGATTCTCAGTGCTGGAATCCGAGCAACCCACTGCGCCGGCCAAAACAGCAGCGATAAGATTGATGCTGCACTTCTTTCTAGGAACCTCCGGTCTGGCTTCCTTCTTGAGTCTGCAACAAGCGGCTCTGAATTCCCAGAGCTCCAAACATCAGTCAGTAGGGGAACCAGTCCTATTTACTGTGCACAAAGAGCTGCCAGGCCGATGCAATGGCAAAACCGCTGTGCCGGCCACAGGAGTCGCTCTGGAGACCCATGGGGCTCCTCCACTAGAAATCTTCTAATCCGTGAGCGACAAAATTTTCTGAAAGTGTGGCATCCTCACGTTTTCTGAGCTTTCACTGGGAGCTACAATTCCGAGCTGTTAGCGATCAGCCATCTTGGATCTTATTAGGATGTTGTTTTAGATAGCCACGAATTAAGTGCCTTACTGAATGATAGACACCTGGGTGATAGGAGTCTATTTCATATGAATTCTAATTCTGGGTATTTTTAAGTAATACACACCTGGGGGAGTGTCTGGAGTCTATTTTGTATGGACACTCATACAGAACCTGTTTGAGTAATGCACACATAGAGTATAATGAGGAGTCTATGTCATTTGGCTACTCATTCAGACAGTCAATAACGCACATGTGGAGTAATTAGAAGTGTTTCATATGGCCCCTCTTTCACAGCCTCACTGAATATTACACACTTGTGATATAGTCTGGGGTCTATTTCTTTTTCACTCCTTCAGAGAATCACTGAATAATGCATACCTGTGAAATAGTCAGAAGTCTCTTTCCTATGGCCACTCGTTGAGAGCCTCACTAAATGTACACACCTGGGGAAATAGTCAGGATTTACTTTTATTTCCTCATTAGGAGTCTCACTAAATAATGCAAATGTGTGAAATAGTCAGAAGACAATTTTATGTGGCCTCTCATTCAGAGTGTCACTGAAAAATGTGGTGTAGTCAGGAGGCTATTTCATGTAGACACATATTCAGAGCCACAGTGATAAGACAGACCCTTGCTTTAGTAAGGAATCTAATTAATATGGCCACATCTTCTGAGCCTCACTTAATAATATGCACATGGAGAATAACTGGAGTCTATTTTCAATGTACATTCATTCAGAGCCTCGGAGATTAATGCACACCTGTGGAGTAGTCAAAAGTCTATTTCATTTGGACACTCATTTATAGCCTCAGAGGATAATATGCACGTGTGGATTAGTCAGGATTCCATTTCATATGGCCAATGACTCGTATCCTCAGTGAATAATGCACAAATGTAAACTACTCAGAAGTCTATTTCATATAGCCACTCATTCAGAGATTCACTGAATAATACAAATATTTAAGATTGACAGCATCCTGTTTCATATGGTGACACAAGAAAAGCTGGACTGAGTAAAACAAACCTGGGAAGTTTTATGAGTCTACTTTATATAGCCTCTAATTTACAGCCTCAAGAAATAGTTAACATGTGTGGAGTTGACACTAGTCTATTTTTATGGCCACAAAATCAAAGCCTGAGTGAGTAATACACGACTTTGAAATAGTCACTAGTCTATTTCATATGGCCAAAGTTTCAGAGCCTCAGTGAATAATGCACACCTGTGGAGTAGTCAAAGTCTATTTCATATGGCCAAAGTTTCAGAGCCTCAGTGAATAATACATACCTGGGGAATAATCAGGACGCTATTACATATGGCATCTATTTCAGAGCTTCATTGAATAAGAACACCTGTATTGTAGTCAGAATTCTATTTCTATAGCCACATATTCAGAGCCTAACTGAATAACATACACCTTGGGAAAGTCAGGATTCTATTTTGTATAGCCACTCATTTAGAGCCGAATGTAAAACGCAGCCTGAGGAGTATTCAGGAGTCTCTATTTTATGGCCACAAAATCAAAGCCTGAGTGAGTAATACACGACTTTGAAATAGTCACAAATCTACTCCATACTAGTCTATTTAATATGGCCACAAAATCAAAGCCTGCATGAGTAATACACGACTTTAAAATAGTCACAAGTCTATTCCATATGCAAATATTGAGTCAGAGTCAATAACACACATGTGGACTAGTCTGGAGACAATTTTGTATGGCCAAAGTTTCAGAGCCTCAGTGAATAATACATACCTGGGGAATAATCAGGACGCTATTACATATGGCATCTATTTCAGAGCTTCATTGAATAAGGAACACCTGTATTTTAGTCAGAATTTAATTTCCTATAGCCACATATTCAGAGACTACCTGAATAACATACACCTTGGAAAAAGTCAGGATTCTCTTTCTTATAGCCACTCATTTTAGGCCGAATGTAAAAACGCACGGCTGAGGAGTATTCAGGAGTCTCTGTTTTATGGCCACTCATTCACAACTTCAAAGAATAATACAGACCTATGGAAAATTCAGGAGTGTATTTCACATGTCCACTTATTCAGAACCTCAGTGAAGAATCATATATATCTGAAAATACTCAGGATTCTATTATATATAGCCACTTATTCAAAGACTAACTGAATAATGCACACCTGGGCAACAGTCTGGAGACTATTTGATATGACCCTTCACCCAGTGACTCAGTGAAAAATGCACAGCTTAGAAATAGTCAAGAAGATATAGTCAGGAGTCTATTTTTTGTGGTCACTCGTTCAGAAACTCACAGAAGAATACACAACTCGGGAATTGTCAGAGTCCAGGTCATGTGGCCACTCAATCACAGCATTACCGAACAGTGCACAATGGGGCAATAGTAAGGAGTCTATTTCATATTGCCTCTCATTCAGAGCTTCAGTGCATAATAAACAGCTGTGAAATCGTCAGGACCCTATTTAATGTAGCCCCAAATTAAACAGCTCCGTGAATGATACACACATGTGTGATAGTCAGGAGACTATTTGATATGGACACTCATACAGAACATCTTCGAATACTGAACATGTGGGGAATAATCTCTAGTCTATTTTATATGATGATTCGTTTGGAGAGTCAAAAAATAACGCACACATGTGGAGTAAAATGGGGTCAATTTCATAAGTCCACATTTCTAGCGTTTCAGTGAATAATACTTATATCTGATAACTCAGAAATCTCTTTTACATGGCCACTCGTTCAGGGCCTCTGTGAATAATACTTCTCTCAGAAATAGTCAACTGTCTACTTCAAATGGCTACACATTCAGAGTCTCTGTAAGTATTGCACACCTGGGAAATACACAAGAGTCTCTTTTTTATGACCACTTAGTCAGAGTCTCATTCAATAATACACAACTGGAGAAGAGTTAAAAGTCTACTTCATGTAGCCACTCATTTAGAGCCTCAGTTAACAATGGACACCGGGGTAATAGTCGAGCATTTTTTATATGGCCACTCGTTCTGTGCCTCCCTGAATGATACAAACTTGGGAAATCCTCAGGATTCTATTTCATACTACCATTCATTTAAAACTTTATTGAATAATTCAAAATGGAGCACTAGTCAGGTGTCTATTTTATATGGCCTCTCATTCAAAGTTTCAGTGAATAATTAACTTCTATGGAGTAATAAGGATGCTGTTTAAGATAGCCACGTATTAAGTGCCTTACTGAATGATACACACCTGGATGATAGGAGTCTATTTCATATGAACTCTAATTCTGGATATTGCTGAGGAACACACACCTGGAGGAGTGTGAAGAGTTTATTTGGTATGGACACTCATACAGAACCTATTTGAAAAATTCACACACGTAGAATAATGAGGAGTCTATGTCATATGGCTGCTAATTCAGACAAATAGTGAATAATGCACATGTGGAGTAATTAGACATCTGTTTCATATAGCCTCTCTTTCACAGACTTACTGAATATTACACACTTGTGATATAGTCTGGAGTCAATTATTTATGGCTACTCATTCAGAGAATCACTGAATAATGCACACCTGCAAAATAATCAGAAGTCTCTTTCCAATGGTCACTCGTTGAGAGACTCACTAAATGTACACACCTGGGGAAATAGTAAGGATTTTCTTTTATTTCCTCATTCAGAGTCTCATTAAATAATGCACACCTGAGGAATTGTCAGGAGGCTTTTCCATGTGGCCTCTCATTTGGAGTGTCACTGAATAATGTGGTGTAGTCAGGAGTCTATTTCATGTAGACACATATTCATAGCCTCAGTGCATAATACAGACCCTTGCTATAGTAAGGAATCTAATTAATATGGCCACATCTTCTGAGCCTCACTGAATAATGCACATGTGGAGTAATTAGAAGTCTGTTTCATATGGCCCTCTTTCACAGCCTCACTGAATAATACACACCTGGGTGATAGTCAGGAGTCTATTTCATATGGCCACTCATTCAGAGCCTCAGTGAATAAGACAGACCCTTGCTATAGTAAAAATCTAATTAATATGGCCACATCTTCTGAGCCTCACTGAATAATACACACCTGGGTGATAGTCAGGAGTCTATTTCATATAGCCATTCATTTAGAACTTTATTGAATAATTCACAATGGAGCAATAGTCAGGTGTCTATTTTATATGGCCTCTCATTCAAAGTTTCAGTGAATAATTAACTTCTATGGAGTAATAAGGATGCTGTTTAAGATAGCCACGAATTAAGTGCCTTCCTGAATGATACACACCTGGGTGATAGTCAGGAGTCTATTTCATATGAACTCTAATTCTGGATATTGCTGAGTAATACACACCTGGGTGATAGTCAGGAGTCTATTTGGTATGGACACTCATACAGAACCTGTTTGAATAATGCACACATGGAGAATAATGAGGAGTCTATGTCATATGGCTAATTCAGACAAATAGTGAATAATGCACATGTGGAGTAATTAGAAGTCTGTTTCATATGGCCCTCTTTCACAGCCTCACTGAATATTACACACTTGTGATATAGTCTGGAGTCTATTTTTATGGCCACTCATTCAGAGAATCACTGAATAATGCACACCTGCAAAATAATCAGAAGTCTCTTTCCAATGGTCACTCGTTGAGAGCCTCACTAAATGTACACACCTGGGAAATAGTCAGGATTTACTTTTATCCCCTCATTCAGAGTCTCACTAAATAATGCACACCTGTGGAATAGTCAGGAGACTTTTCATGTGGCCTCTCATTTGGAGTGTCACTGAATAATGTGGTGTAGTCAGGAGTCTATTTCATGTAGACACATATTCATAGCCTCAGTGCATAATACAGACCCTTGCTATAGTAAAAAATCTAATTAATATGGCCACATCTTCTGAGCCTCACTGAATAATACACACCTGGAGAATAATTTGGAGTCTATTTTCGATGGACATTCATTCAGAGCCTCGGTGAATAATGCACACCTGTGGAGTAGCCAGGAGTCTATTTCATTTGGACACTCATTCATAGCCTCAGTGGATAATATGCACGTGTGTATTAGTCAGGATTTTATTTCATATGGCTACTGACTCATAACCTCAGTGAATAATGCACAAATGTAAAGTACTCAGCAGTCTATTTCAAATAGCCCCTCATTCAGAGATTCACTGACTAATACAAATATTTAAGATAGACATCACCCTGTTTCATATGGTCACACAAGAAGAGCCTCACTGAGTAATACACACCTGGGTAAGTGTTAGGAGTCTACTTCTTATAACCTCTCATTTACACCCTCAGGGAATAATGCACACGATTGGAATAGACACTAGTCTATTTTATATGGCCACAAAATCAAAGCCTGAGTCAGTAATACACTATTTTGGAATAGTCACTAGTCTATTCAGTATGCCCAAATATTCAGAGGCAGAGTCAGTAATACACACCTGTGGACTAGTCAGGAGACAAATATATATGGCCAAAGTTTCAGAGCCTCAGTGAATAATACATACCTGTGGAATACTCAGGACACTATTAAATATGACATCTATTTCAGAGATTCATTGAATAAAAGACATCTGTATTGTAGTCATAATATTATTTCGTATAGGCACATATTGAGAGCCTAACTGAATAACATACACCTTGGGAAAAGTCAGGATTCTATTTTGTATAACCACTCATTTAGAGCCGAATGTCAAAACGCACACCTGAGGAGTATTCTGGAGTCTCTATTTTATGGCCACTCATTCAGAGCCTCACAGAATAATACAGACCCATGGAAAAGTCAGGAGTGTATTTCACATGGTCACTTATTCAGAACATCAGTGAAGAATTATATATATTTGGAAAACACTCAGGATTCTATTACATATAGCCACTTATTCAGAGACTCAATTCATAATGCACACCTGGGGAATTGTCTGCAGACTATTTGATATGACCGTTCACCCAGTGACTCAGTGGTAAATGCAGAGCTGATAAATAGTCAAGAGGATAGAGTCAGGAGTCTGTTTTATGTGGACACTCTTTCAGAAACTGACTGAAGAATACACACCTTGGGAATAGTCAGAGTCCAGCTCATATGGCCACTAAATCACAGCATTACCGAATAATGCACAATAAGGCATTAGTAAGGAGTCTATTTCATATGGCCTCTCATTCAGAGTTTAAGTGCATAATAAACACCTATGGAGTAGTCAGGACCCTATTTAAAGTAGCCCCACATTAAGCAGTTCCATGAATGAATGATACAAACATTTGTGATAGTCAGGAGACTATTTGATATGGACACTCATACAGAACCTCTTCGAATACTGCACATGTGGGGAATAATCACTAGTCTATTTCATATGATGATTCGTTTGGAGAGTCAAAAATAACGCACACCTGTGGAGTAAAATGGGGTCTATTTTATAAGGCCACTCTTTCAGTGTTTCAGTGAATAATATGTATATCTGATAAGTCAGGAATCTCTTTTACATGGCCACTCATTCAGGGCCTCTGTGAATAATACTCCCTTCAGAAATAGTCAAGGGTCTACTTCAAATGGCTACACATTCAGAGTCTCTGTAAGTAATGCACACCTGGGCAATACACAAGAGTCTCTTTTTTATGCCCACTTAGTCAGAGTCTCATTCAATAATACACACCTGGGGAAGAGTTAAGAGTCTACTTCATGTAGCCACTAATTTAGAGCCTTACTGAATAATGCACACCAGGGTAATCCAAGAATTTTTAATATGGCCACTCATTCTATGCCTCCCTGAATGATACACACCTGGGGAATGCTCAGAATTTTATTTACTGCTGCCACTCATTTAGAAGCTTATTGAATAATACACAATGGAGCAATAGTCAAGTGTCCATTTTATATGGCCTTTCAATCAAAGTTTCAGTGAATAATAAACTGTGGAGTAATCAGGATGCTTTTTAAGATAGCTGTGAATTAAGTGCCTTCCTGAATGATGAATACCTGGGCGATATTCAGGAGTCTATTTTATATGAACTTTAATTCTGGGTATCGCTGAGTAATACACTCTTGCAGGAGTCTCAGGAGTCTATTTGGTATGGACACTCATACAGAACCTGTTTGAATAATGCACACATGGAGAATAATGAGGAGTTTATGTCATACGACTACTCATTCAGACAAACAGTGAATAATGCACATGTGAAGTAATTAGAAGTCTATTTCATATACCCCCACTTTCACAGCCTCACTGAATATTACACACTAGTGATATAGTCTGGAGTCTATTTTTTATGGCTACTCATTCAGAGAATCACTGAATAATGCACACCTGGGTGATAGTCAGGAGTCTATTTCATATGGCCACTCATTCAGAGATTCACTGAATAATACACACCTGGGTGATAGTCAGGAGTCTATTTTATATGGCCACTCATTCAGAGTCTCACTAAATAGTGCACACCTGTGGAATAGTCAGGAGACTTTTTCAAGTGGCCTCTCATTCGAAGTGTCCTTCAATAATGCGGTGTAGTCAGGAGTCTATTTCAGGTAGACACATTCAGAGCCTCAGTGAATAAGATAGACCCTTGCTATAGTAAGAAATCTAATTAATATGGCCACATCTTCTGAGCCTCACTGAATAATACACACCTGGAGAATAATTTGGAGTCTATTTTCGATGGACATTCATTCAGAGCCTCGGTGAATAATGCACACCTGGGGAATAGCCAGGAGTCTATTTCATTTTGACACTCATTCATAGCTTCAGTGAATAATATGCACCTGTGGATTTGTCAGGATTCCATTTCATATAACCACTGACTCATAACCTCAGTGAAAAATGCACAAATATAAAGTACTCAGCAGTCTATTTCATATAGACACTCATTCAGAGATTCACTGAATAATACAAATATTTAAGATAGACAGCATCCTGTTTCATATGGTCACACAAGAAAAGCCTCACTGAGTAATACACACCTGGGAAGTGTTAGGAGTCTACTTTATATAGCCTCTCATTTACAGCCTCAGCAAATAATGTACACATGTGGAATAGACACTAGTCTATTTTATATGGCCACGAAATCAAAGCCTGAGTGAGTAATACAAAACTTTGGAATAGTCACTAGTCTATTTCACATGCCAAAATATTTAGAGTAAGAGTCAATAATACACACCTGTGTACTAGTCAGGAAACAATTTTATATGGCCAAAGATTCAGGACCTCTGTGAATAATACATACCTGTTGAATACTCAGGACACTATTGCATACTGCATTTGTTTCAGAGCTTGACACCTGTATTGTAGTCAGAATTCTATTTCGTATTGCCACATATACAGAGCCTAACTGAATAACATACACCTTGGAGAAAGTCAGGATTCTATTTTGTATAGCCACTTATTCAGAGACTCACTGAATAATGCACAATGGGGCAATAGTAAGGAGTCTATTTTATGGCCACCCATTCAGAGCCTCACAGAATAATACAGACCTTTGGAAAAGTCAAAAGTGTATTACACATGGCCACTTATTCAGAACCTCAGTGATGAATCGTATATATCTGGAAAATATTCAGGATTTTATTATATATAGCCACTTATTCAGAGACTCACTGAATAATGCACACCTGGAGAATAGTCTGGAGACTCTTTGATATTACCGTTCACCCAGTGACTTAGTGAAAATAGCAGAGCTGAGAAATAGTCAAAAGGATAGAGTCAGGAGTCTATTTTATGTGGTCACTTCTTCAGAAACTGACTAAAAAATACACACCTTGGGAATAGTTAGTGTCCAGATCTGATGGCCACTCAGTCACAGCATTACCGAGTAATGCACAATGGGGCAATAGTAAGGAGTCTATTTCCTATGGCCTCTCATTCAGAGTTTCAGTGCATAATAAACAGCTGTGGAGTAGTCAGGACTTCATTTAAAGTAGCTCCAAATTAAGCAGCTCCGTGAATAATACACACATACGTGATAGTCAGGAGACTATTTGATATGGACACTTATACAAAACCTCTTCAAATACTTCACACGTGGGGAATAATCACTAGTCTATTTCATATAATGATTTGTTTGGAGAGTCAAAAAATAACGCACACCTGTGGAGTAAAAAGGGGTCTATTTCATAAGGCCACTCTTTCAGTGTTTCAGTGAATAATATGTATATCTGATAAGATAGAAATCTCTTTCACATGGCCACTTGCCCTGGGCCTCTGAAAATAATACTCTCGAGGCAAGATGGCGTCAGAGAGGTGACTCAGGATTGCAGCTCTCAGTGAAGGCGCAGAGGGTGAGTCCTAGCCGCATCCTCGGATGTTCCTTTTATGCCCACAGAGCGTTGAAAGTTCCAGGTGTGGGAGAGACACGAACGCTAGCAGCCGGCTCCACCGCCGGCTCCCGCCGCCTCTTGGCGCCCAGCGCGGCCTTACTGGTCTGGGTGCCCTGTTAAACCGGCAATCTGAGATTTGAAGGGCAGACTGGCATGTCCATCTGATTGAACGGGACTTGGACAATGAGCCAGACCAGGAGTTTCCTGGGAAGCGTGATCTGAGCCGGGTAGTGGGCAGCGGCACGGGAGATCGCACGGATCCCAGTGCCCTATCGGCAGGCTCCTGGGGCGCCAGTGAGAGAGTCGACCTTTCAGCTTGGGGAGAGGAAGAGAGAGAGAGAGGACGGACTCTGAGGCAGGGAGCTGGGTGATTGGGCTCGGCGGGTCCCACGCTCACGGGACAAGCAGGGCGGCGACTGGAGGCGCTTGGGGCTGAGAGTTTTGTTGCCGGCATCTAGGACGGTGCAGCCCGGTCAGGAGGGACGTCCACCATTGATGACGAAGTGCACCCCACTTAAGTACCGCCCAGGACTGCCTGCCGCTGCCGAGGCAACCTGCCATAACAGAGAGACTCCGCTCCACAGCAGAAGGGAGCCCAGCAGGTCAGAGCCCGGCAGGCAAATAGTGAATAGACTGCCATCTAGTGGGGCAGGACAGTGCAACAGATACTCATAAAGAAAGCCCCAACCCCTGAGACAGAGCATCTAAGGGTGAAAAAAAAAAAGAGTGGTGTTTTATGAGTTCTATTGCAGCAGACATAAACAACCTCCCAACAACCCTGAATGAACAACGGAGCTCACAGCTCAGCACTGGAGCTCCTATAAAGCACAGACTGTCTCCTCAAGCAGCTCCCTGACCCCTGTATATCCAAGGAGTCACCCCAGAAAAGGACTAATCAGACTGACATTTGGCTGGCATCATTCTGGAACAAGGGCAGCAGAAGAAGAAACTGGTATCATCCTCATTGTTCTGCAGCTGCTGCAGGTATACCCCAGACAAGCAGGGCCTGGAGTGGACCTCAGCACTCATACAGCAGAGAGGATAGATCATTAGAGGAAAACTAAGTAACAGAAATACTTCATCATCAACAATCTCAGTGTCCACACAGAGACCCAATTGAAAAATCAGCCAATACTAAGACGACAGGCGGATAAATCCATAAAGATGGGAAGAAACCAGCGCAAAAAGGAGGAAAACACCCGAAACCAAAACACCTCACCTCCAAAAAAGGACCAAAACTCCTCACCAGCAAGGGAACAAAGCTGGACGGAGAATGAATGTGACGAAATGACGGAATCAGACTTCAGAAAGTGGATAATGAGAAACTTCAGTGAGCTAAAGGAACATGTTCTAAACCAGTGCAAAGAAACTAAGAACCTAGAAAAAGATTTGAAAAAGATTCGAGGAATTGATAACGAGAATGGACAACTTAGAGAGGAATATGAATGAATTGAAGGAGCTGAAAACACAACACGAGAACTTGAAGCATGCACAAGTTTCAACAGCCGAATTGACCAAGCAGAAGAAAGAATATCAGAAGTTGAAGATCAACTCAATGAAATAAAACGAGAAACCAAGATTAAAGAAAAAGTGCAAAAAGGAATGAACAAAATCTCCAAGAAATGTGGGACTATGTGAAGAGACCCAACCTACGTTTGATAGGTGTACCAGAATGTGATGAAGAGAATGAATCCAAGCTGGAAAACACTCTTCAGGATATTATCCAGGAAAATTTCCCAACCTAGCAAGACAGGTCAATACTCAACTCCAGGAAATACAGAGAACACCACAAAGATACTCTGCAAGAAGAGCAACCCCAAGGCACATAATCGTCAGATTCACTAGGGTTGAAATGAAGGAGAAAATACTAAGGGCAGCCAGAGAGAAAGGTCAGGTCACCCACAAAGGGAAGCCCATCAGACTCACAGCAGATCTCTCGGCAGAGACTCTACAAGCCAGAAGAGAGTGGGGCCAATATTCAACATCCTTAAAGAAAAGAGCTTTCAACCCAGAATTTCATATCCAGCCAAACTGAGCTTCATAAGTGAAGGAAAATAAAATCCTTCACGAACAAGCAAGTACTCAGAGATTTTGTCACCACTAGGCCTGCTTTACAAGAGCTCCTGAAAGAGGCACTACACATAGAAAGAAACAACCAGTTCCAGCCATCCTAAAAGCATACCAAATGCTAAAGACCATCAACAAAATGAAGAATGTACATGAACCAACGGGCAAAACAGCCAGCTAGCATCAAAATGGCAGTATCAAATTCACACATAACAATATTAACCCTGAATGTAAATGGGCTAAATGCACCAATCAAAAGACACAGACTGGCAAATTGGATAAAAACCAAAACCCATCGGTGTGCTGTATCCAGGAAACCCACCTCACATGCAAAGATACACAAAGGCTCAAAATAAAGGGATGGAGGAAGATTTACCAAGCAAATGGAGAGCAAAAAAAGCAGGAGTTGCAATTCTCATCTCTGATAAAATAGACTTTAAAGTAACAAAGATCAAAAGAGACAAAGAAGGTCATTACATAATGGTAAAAGGATCGATACAACAAGAAGAGATAACGATTCTAAATATATATGGACCCAATGTAGGAGCACCCAGATATATAAGGCAAGTTCTTAATGACTTACAAAGGACTTAGACTCCACACAATAATAGTGGAGACTTTAACACTCCACTGTCAATAGCAGACAGATCAACCAGACAGAAAATTAACAAGGATATCCAGGACTTGAACTCAGACCTGGAACAAGCAAACCTGATAGACATTTACAGAACTCTCCACCCCAAATCCACAGAATATACATTCTTCTCAGCACCACATCACACCTACTCCAAAATTGACCACATAATTGGAAGTAAAGCACTCCTCAGCAAATGCAAAACAACTGAAATCATAACAAACAGTCTCTCAGACCATAGTGCAATCAAGTTGGAACTCAGAATTCAGAAAATAACTCAGAACCGCACAGCTTCATGGAAACTGAACAACTGGCTCTTGAATGTTGATTGGATAAACAATGAAATGAAGGCAGAAATAAAGAAGTTCTTTGAAACCAACGAGAATGAAGACACAACGTACCAGAATCTCTGGGACACATTTAAAGCAGTCTGTAGAGGAAAATATATAGCAATAAGTGCCCACATGAGAAGAGTGGAGAGATCCAAAATTGACACCCTATCGTCAAAATTGAAAGAGCTAGAGGAGCAAGATCAAAAAGCTCAAAACCTAGCCAAGACAAGAAATAACTAAGATCAGAGCAGAACTGAAGGAGATAGAGACAAGAAAACCCTTCAAAAATCAATAAATCTAAGAGCTGGTTTTTCGAAAAGATCAACAAAATAGACAGACCACTAGCCAGACTGATAAAAAGAAGAGAGAGAACAACCAAATAGATGCAATAAAAACGATAAAGGGAAATCACCACAGATTCCACAGAAATTCAAACCATCATCAGAGAATACTACAAACAACTCTATGCACATAAACTAGTAAATCAGGAAGAAATGGATAAATTCCTGGACGCCTGTGTCCTCCCAAGCCTAAACCAGGAGGAAGCCGAAACTATGAATAGACCAATAACAAGGTCTGAAGTTGAGGCAGCAATTAAGAGCCTACCACACAAAAAAGCCCAGGTCCAGATGGGTTCACAGCTGAATTCTACCAGACACACAAAGAGGATCTGGTACCATTCCTTCTGAAACTATTCCAAATAATCCAAAAGAGGGAACCCTTCCCAAATCATTTTATGAGACCAACATCATCCTGATACCAAAACCTGGCAGAGACTCAACAAGAAAAGAAAACTTCAGGCCAATATCCATGATGAACATAGATGCAAAATCTTCAATAAAATACTGGCAAACCGATTGCAACAGCACATTAAAAACTTATCCATCATGATCAAGTAGGATTCATCCTGGGATGCAAGGCTGGTTCAACATACGCAAGTCTATAAATGTAATTCACCACATAAACAGAAGCAAAACAAAATCACATGATTATCTCAATTGATGCAGAGAAGGCATTTGACAAAATTCAACAGCCCTTTATGCTAAAAACCCTCAATAAACTTGGTATTGATGGAACATATCTCAAAGTAATAAAAGCTATTTATGACAAACCAACAGCCAATATCATACTTAATGGGCAAAACTGGAAGCATTCCCTTTGAACCGGCACTAGACAAGGATGCCCTCTCTCACCACTTCTATTCAACATAGTACTGGAAGTTCTAGCCAGAGCAATCAGGCAAGAAAAAGAAATAAAGGGTATTCAAATAGGAAAGGTGGAAGCCAAATTGTCTCTATTTGCAGACGACATGATAGTATACCTAGAAGACCCCATCACCTCAGCCCAAAAGCTCCTGCAACTGATAAGCAACTTCAGCAAAGTCTCAGGATATAAAATCAATGTTCAAAAATCACAAGCATTCCTATACACCAATAACAGACTTAAAGAGAACCAAATCAAGAACGAACTGCCATTCACAATTGCTACAAAGAAAATAAAATACCTAGGAATACAACTCACTAGGAATGTAAGGGACCTCTTTAAGGAAAACTACAAACAACTGCTCAACGAAATAAGAGAGGACACAAACAGATGGAGAAACATTCCATGTTCGTGGTTAGGAAGAATCAATATCGTGAAAATGGCTATACTGCCCAAAGTAATTTACACAATCAATGCTATCCCCATCAAACTACCATTGAATTTCTTCACAGAACTGGAAAACCACCATGAATTTCATATGGAACCAAAAAAGCATAGCCAAGTCAATTCTAAGCAAAAGAACACAGCGGGAGGCATCACGCTACCAGACTTCAAACTATACTACAAGGCTACAGTAATCAAAACAGCATGGTACTGGTACCAAAACAGAGATATAGACCAATGGAACAGAACAGAGGCATCGGAGGCAACACAACACATCTACAACCATATTATCTTTGATAAACCAGACAAAACAGGCAATGGGGAAAGGATTCCTATTTAATAAATGGTGTTGGGAAAACTGGCTAGCCATGTGCAGAAAGCAGAAACTGGACCCCTTCCTGACACCTTACACTAAAATTAACTCCAGATGGATTAAAGACTTAAACGTAAGACCTGACACCATAAAAACCCTAGAAGAAAATCTAGGCAAAACCATTCAGGACATAGGAGTAGGCAAGGACTTCATGAACAAAACACCAAAAGCATTGGCAACAAAAGCCAAAATAGACAAATGGGACCTAATCAAACTCCACAGCTTCTGCACGGCAAAAGAAACAGTCACTAGAGTGAATCGGCAACCATCAGAATGGGAAAAATCTTTGCAGTTTACACATCTGACAAAGGGTTGATATCCAGAATTTACAAAGAACTCAAACAGATTTACAGGAAAAAAAAAACAAGCCCATTCAAAATGGGCAAAGGATATGAACAGAAACTTTACAAAAGAAGACATACATGAGGCCAACAAACATATGAAAAAGTGCTCATCGTCATTGGTCATTAGAGAGATGCAAATCAAAACCACATTGAGATACCATCTCACGCCAGTTAGAATGGCGATCATTAAAAATCTGGAGACAGCAGATGCTGGAGAGGATGTGGAGAAATAGGAACACTCTTACACTGTTGGTGGAGTGTAAATTAGTTCAACCATTGTGGAAGACAGTGTGGCGATTCCTCAGGGACCTAGAAATAGAAATTCCATTTGACCCAGCAATCCCATTACTGGGTATCTATCCAAAGGACTATAAATCGTTCTACTATAAGGACACATGCACACGAATGTTCATTGCAGCACTGTTTACAATAGCAAAGAACTGGAACCAACCCAAATGCCCAACGATGATAGACTGGACTGGGAAAATGTGGCACATATACACCATGGAATATTATGCAGCAATCAAAATGATGAGTTTGTGTCCTTTGTAGGACATGGATGAATCTGGAGAACATCATTCTCAGCAAACTGACACAAGAACAGAAAAGAAATACCGCATATACTCACTCATAGGTGGGTAAGAAAAATAAGAACACATGGACACAGAGAGGTGGTCTACTATACACTGGGGACTGTTGGGGGGAAAGGGGGAGGGACAGCGTGGGGGGCTGGGGGGGATAGCCTGGGGATGAATGCCAAGTGTGGGTGAGGGGGAGGAAGGCAGCAAAGCACACTGCCATGTGTGTGCCTGTGCAACTATCTTGCTCGTTCTGCACATGTACCCCCAAACCTATAACGCAATAAAAATTAAAAAAAAAAAAAATAAAATAAATAAAATAAATAAAATAAAAAATGAAAAAAAAAAAAAAGAAAATAATACTCTCCTCAGAAATAGTCAAGGGTCTACTTCAAAAGTCTACACATTTTGAGTCTCTGTAAGTAATGCACACCTGGGAAATACACAAGAGTCTCTTTTTTAGGTTCCCTTAGTCAGAGTATCGTTCCATAATACACACCTGGGGAAGAGTTAAGAGTCTACTTCATGTAGCCACTCATTTAGAGGCTCAGTGAATAATGCACACCAGGGTAATAGTCAAGCATTTTTTATATGGCCACTCATTTTGTGCCTTTCTAAATAATACACACCTGGGGAATCGTCAAGATTATATTTTATTCTCATTCACAACCTTACTGAATAATTCACAATGAGGCAATAGTCAGATGTCTATTTTATATGGCCTCTCATTCGAAGTTTCAGTGAATAATAAAATTCTATGGAGTAATCAGGACGCTGTTTAAGATATCCACGAATTAATTGCTTTTCTAAATGATACACACCTGGGTGATAGTCAGGAGTCTATTTCATGTGTACTCTAATTCTGGGTATAGCTGAGTTATGCACACTTGGGGGAGTGTCAGGGGTCCATTTGGTATGGACACTCATTCAGAAACTGTTTGAATAATGCACACATGGAAAATAATGAGGAGATTATTTCATTCAGACAAACAGTGAATTACACACATGTGGAGTAATTAGAAGTCTGTTTCATATGGCCCCTCTTTCACAGCCTCACTGAATATTACACACTTGTTATATAGTCTGGAGCCTATTTTTTATGGCCACTCATTCAGAGAGTCATTGAATAATGCACATCTGCGGAATAGTCAGAAGTCTCTTTTCTACAGCCACTAATTTAGAGCCTTACTAAATGTACACACCTGAGGAAATAGTCAGGATTCACTTTCATCCCCTCATTCAGACTCTCACTAAATAATGCACACCTGTAAAATAGTCAGAAGAATTTTTCATGTGGCCTCTCATTCAAAGTGTCACTGAATAATGTGGTGTAGTCAGAAGTCTATTTTATGTAGACACAAAATCAGAAGCTCAGTGAATAAGACAGACCCTTGCTATAGTAAGGAACCTATTTAATATGGCCACATCTTCTGAGCCTCACTGAATAAAACACACTTGGAAAGTAATTTGGAGTCTATTTTCAATGGACATTCATTCAGAGCCTCGGTGAATAATGCACAACAGTGGAATAGCCAGGAGTCTATTTCATTTGGACACTTATTCATAGCCTCAGTGAATAATTGGCACGTGTGTATTAGTCAGGATTCCATTTCATATGGCCACTGACTCGAAACCTCAGCGAATAATGCAAAAATGTAATGTTCTCAGCAGTATATTTCATATAGCCACTCATTCAGAGATTCACTGAATAATACAATTATTTAAGATAGACAGCATCCTGATTTATATGGTCATACAAGGAGAGCCTCACTCAGTAATACACACCTGGGAAAGTGTTAGGAGTCTACTTTATATAGCCTCTCATTTACAGTCTCAGCGAATAATGCACACGTGTGGAATAGACACTTGTCTATTTTATATGGCCACAAAATCAAAGCCTGAGTGAGTAATACACAACTTTGTAATAGTCACTAGTCTATTCCATATGCCCAAATATTCAGAGTCAGAGTCAGAATCCAGAGTAAACACCTGTGGATTAGTCAGAAAACAATTTTATATGACCAAATTTTCAGAGCTTCAGTGAATAATATATACCTGGGAAATACTCAGGAAGCTATTACATATGGCATTTTAGAGATTCATTGAATAAGGAGCACCTGTATTGCAGTCATAACTCTATTTCTAATAGCCACACATTCAGAGCCTAACTGAATAACATACACCTTAGGGAGAGCCTGGATTCTATTTCGTATATCCACTCATTTAGAGCCATATGTGAATATGCATGCCTGAGAAGTATTCACGAGTCTCTATATTATGGCCACTTATTCAGAGCCTCAAAGAGTAATACAGACCTATGGAAATGCCAGGAGTGTATTTCACATGGCCACTTTTTCAGAACCTCAGTGAAGAATCATATATATCTGGAAAATACTCAGGATTCTAATATATATAGCCACTAATTCAGAGACTCACTGAATAATGCACACCTGGGGAAAAGATTGGAGAGTATTTGATATGACCGTTCACCCAGAAACTCAGTGGAAAATGCACAGCTGATAAATAGTCAAGAGGATAGAGTCAGGAGTCTATGTTATGTGGTCACTCACCCATAATCTCACTGAAGAATACACACATTGGGAATAGTCAGAGTTCATGTCACATGGCCACTCAATCACAGCATTACTGAATAATGCACAATGGTGCAATAGTAAGGAGTCTATTTCATGTGGCCTCCCATTCAGAGCTTCAGTGCGTAATAAACAGCTGTGGAGTAATCAGGACCCTATTTAAGGTAGCCTGAAGTTAATCCACTCCGTGAATGATACACACATATGTGATAGTCAGGAGACTATCTGATATGGACACTTACACAGAACCTCTTCAAATACTGCACATGTGGAAATAATCACTAGTCTATTTCATATGGTGATTTGTTTGGAGAGTCAAAAAATAACGCACACATGTGGAGTAAAATGGGGTCTATTTCATAAGGCCACTCTTTCAGTGAATAATATATATATCTGATGAGTCAAGAATCTCTTTCCCATGGCCACTCATTCAGGGCCTCTGTGAATAATACTCCCTTCAGAAATAGTCAAGGGTCTACTTCAAATGGTTACACATTCAGAGTCTCTGTAAGTAATGCACACCTGGGCAATACAGAAGAGTCTCTTTTTCTATGCCCACTTAGTCAGAATCTCATGCAATAATACATACCTGAAGAAAAGTTAAGAGTCTACTTCATGTAGCCACTCATTTAGAGCCTCAGTGAATAATGCACACCAGGGTAATTGTCAAAATTTTTATATGGCCACTCATTCTGTGCCCCCCTGAATGATACACATCTGGGGAGTCCTCAGGGTTTTATTTTATACTATCACTCATTCAGAACCTTATTGAATAATTCACAATGGAGCAATAATCAGGTGTCTATTTTATATGGTCTCTCATTCAAAATTTCAGTGAACAATAAAATTCTCTGGAGTAATCACGACCCTGTTTAAGATAGCATAGATTTAAGTGCCTTCCTGATTGATACACACCTGGTGATTGTCATGAGTCTATTGCATATGAACTCTAATTCTGGGTATCGCTGTTTAATACATATTTGTGGAAGAAGGTTCCAAGATGGCACCATAGAAAGAAGTCAGGATTGCAGCTCTCAGTGAAGGCGCAGAGGGTGAGTCCTAGCTGCATTTTCAGACATACTTTTGTTGCTCATAGAACTGAAAAATTCCCAGGCATAGGAAAGACACAGAAGAGCAGTGCAGCCCGCTTGCTTGGCCTTTTCAGCCGGCACCACGCTGCGGTGCAGTGGCAGCCCACACTAATCTCACTGGACTGGGTGCCCTGTTAAACGGGCAATCTGAGTTTTGGGAGGTCAGATTGACATGTCCATTTGATTGAACGGGACTTGGATGGTGAGTCAGTCCAAAAGATTCCTGGGAAGTGTTATTTGTGTGGGTGCAGTGGGCCACCACAGGGGAGATAACAGCGATCCCAGTGGCCAATCAGCAGATGACTGGAGTGCCTGTGAGAGAGTCAAGCATTCAATTTGGAAAGAAAAAGAGAGAGAGAGAGGAGGTACTCTGAGACAGGGAGCCAGGTGATTGAGCTCGGCGAGTCCCACCCTCATGGAGACAAGCAGCGTGGCGATTCGAGGTGCTCTGGGTTGAGAGTTTTGCTGTGGGGTCAGCTGAATTTAGGATGGTGCAGCTCGGTGGGAGAGGGTTGGCCGCCACTATGGACACAATCTGCTTCTACTGAGGTACCGCCCACTGCTGACACAGCCTGTTGTTGCTGAGGCAACCAGCCATAACAGAGAAACGCGCCAACAGGATGGAGCGCACCACAGTAGAAGGGAGCCCCATGGTAGCAGGGTGGACCCACGCTAGCAGGGTGGAGCCCCAGCAGGCAAATAGTGAACAGACTGCCTCCTAGCTGGGCAGTACAGTGCAACAGATACTCATAAAGAAAGCCCCAACTCCCTGAGACAGAGCATCTGTGGGAAGAAAAATGGTATTTTATAACTTCTGCTGCAGGAGACACATCCGCCCAGCAACTGTGACTGAAGAACGGAGCTCACAGCTCAGCACTGGAGCTCCCATAAAATACATACTCTCCTCAAGCAGCTCCCTGATTCCTGTATATCCAAAGAACCACCTCAAAAAAGGACTAATCAGACTTTCATTTGGCGGGCATCATTCTGGGACAAAGATAGCAGAAGAAGAAACTGGTAGCATCCCTCACTGTTCCTCAGCTGCTACAGGTGTACCCCAGACAAGCAGGGCCTGGAGTAGACCTCAGCATTCATACAGCAGAGGGGCTAAAACGTTAGAAGAAAAACTAAGTAACAGAAATACTTCATCATCAACAATCTGGGCGTCCACTCAGAGACCCAATTGAAAAGTCAGCAACTACAAAGACGACAGGTGGATAAATCCACAAAGATGGGAGGAAACCAGCGCAAAAAGGAAGAAAACACCCGAAACCAAAATACCTTACCTCATACAAAGGACAAAAACTGCTCACCATCAAGGAAACAAAGCTGGACGGAGACTGAGACTGACAAAATTACAGAATCAGACTTCAGAAGTTGGACAAAGAGAAACTTCAGTGAGCTAAAAAACATGTTCCAAATAAAAGCAAAGAAATTAAGAACCTTGAAAAAGATTTGAGAAAATGATATCAAGAATGGACAACTTAGAGAGGAATATGAATGAATTGAAGGAGCTGAAAAACACAACACGAGAACGTCGCAAAGCATGCACAAGATTCAACAGCCGAATTGAAAACGCAGAAAAAAAAGAATATCAGAAGTCGAAGATCAACTCAACGAAATAAAATGAGAAACCAAGATAAGAGAAAAAAGCACAAAAATAAATGAACAAAATCTCCAAGAAATGTGGGACTATGTGAAGACACCCAACCAACGTTTGACAGGTGTAACAGAATGTGATGAAGAGAATGAATCCAAGCTGGAAAATACTCTTCAGGATATTATCCAGGAAAATTTCCCCAACCTAGCAAGGCAGGCAAATACTCAACTGCAGGAAATACAGAGGAAACCATGAAAATACTCCGCAAGAAGAGCAACCCGAAGGCACATAATCATCAGAGTCGCCAGTGTTGAAATGAAGGAGAAAATACTAAGGGCAGCCAGAGAGAAAAGCGGGTCACCCACAAAGGGAAGCCCATCAGACTCAAAGCAGATCTTTCAGCAGAGACTCTATAACCCAGAAGAGAGTGAGAGCCAATATTCAGCATCCTTAAAGAAAACAACTTTCAACACATGATTTAATCTCCAGCCAAACTGAGTTTCATAAATGAAGAAAAAAGAAAATCATTCGTGAACAAACAAGTACTTAAAAGATTTTGTCACCACTAGGCCTGCTTTACAAGAGCTCCTGAAAGAGGCACCACACATAGAAAGAAACAACCAGTGACAGCCATCCTAAAAGCATACCAAATGCTAAAGAGCATCAACAAAATAAAATCTACATGAGCCAATGGGCAAAACAGCCAGCTAGCATCAAAATGGCAGTATCAAATTCACACATAAAAATATTAACCCTAAATGTAAATGGGCTAAATGCACCAATAAAAAGACACAGACTGGCAAATTGGATAAAAAACCAAAACCCATTGGTGTGCTGTATCCAGTAAACCCATCTCACATGCAAGAATACACAAAGGCTCAAAATAAAGGGATGGAGGAAGACTTACCAAGCAAATGGAGAGCAAAAACAGGCAGGAGTTGCAATTTTCATCTCTGATAAAATAGACATTAAAGCAAAAAAGATCAAAAGAGACAAAGAAGGTTATTACATAATGGTAAAAAGATCGATACAACAGGAAGAGCTAATGATCCTAAATATATATGGACCCAATGCAGGAGCACCCAGATATATAAGGCAAGTTCTTACTGACTTAAAAAGAGACTTAGACTCCCACACAATAATAGTGGAAAATTTTAACACTCCACTGTCAATATCAGACAGATCAACCAGACAGAAAATTCACAAGGATATCCAGGACTTGAATTCAGACCTGGAACAAGCAAACCTGATAGACATTTACAGAACTCTCCACCCCAAATCCAAAGAATATACATTCTTCTCAGCACATCACACCTACTCCAAAATTGACCACATAATTGGAAGTACAGCACTCCTCAGCAAATGCAAAACAACTGAAATCATAACAAGCAGTCTCTCAGACCATAGGGCAATCAAGTTAGACCTCAGAATTTAAAAAATAACTCAGAACCGCACAGCTTCATGGAAACTGAACTACTGGCTCTTGAATGTTGATTGGATAAACAATAAAATGAAGGCAGAAATAAAGAAGTTCTTCGAAACCAACTAGAACAAAGACACAACATACCAGTATCTCTGGGACACATTTAAAGCAGTCTGTAGAGGAAAATATATAGCAATAAGTGCCCACATGAGAAGAGTGGAGAGATCCAAAATTGACACCCTATCATCAAAATTGAAACAGCTAGAGGAGCAAGATCAAAAAAGCTCAAAACCCAGCTGAAGACAAGAAATAACTAAGATCAGAGCAGAACTGAAGGAGATAAAGACACAAAAAACCCTTCAAATAATTAATAAATTCAAGAGCTGGTTTCTCAAAAAAATCAACAAAATAGACAGACCACTAGCCATATTGATAAAAAAAGGAAAGGGAGAACAACCAAATAGATGCAATATCAAATGATAAAGAGGGAATCACCACAGATTCCACAGAAATTCAAACCATAATTAGAGAATACTACAAACAACTCTATGCACATAAACTTGTAAACCAGGAAGAAAGGGATAAATTCCTGGACACCTGTGTCCTCCCAAGCCTAAACCAGGAGGAAGCGGAAACTATAAATATATCAATAAAATGGTCTGAAGTTGAGGCAGCTATTAAGAGCCTACCACACAAAAACAGACCAGATCCATGTGGTTTCAGAGCCGAATTCTACCAGACACACAAAGAGGATCTGCTACCATTCCTTCTGAAAGTTTTCCAAATAATTCAAAAAGAGGGAATCATTCCAAAATCATTTTATGAGTCCACAATCTTTCTGATACCAAAGATTTGGATATCAGATATCAAACCGGAAGAGACTCAACAAGAAAAAATTTCAGACCAATATCAATGATAAAGAGGGAATCACCACAGATTCCACAGAAATTCAAACCATAATTAGAGAATACTACAAACAACTCTATGCACATAAACTTGTAAACCAGGAAGAAAGGGATAAATTCCTGGACACCTGTGTCCTCCCAAGCCTAAACCAGGAGGAAGCGGAAACTATAAATATATCAATAAAATGGTCTGAAGTTGAGGCAGCTATTAAGAGCCTACCACACAAAAACAGACCAGATCCATGTGGTTTCAGAGAATTTATGACACAAAGAGGATCTGCTACCATTCCTTCTGAAAGTTTTCCAAATAATTCAAAAAGAGGGAATCATTCCAAAATCATTTTATGAGTCCACAATCTTTCTGATACCAAAGATTTGGATATCAGATATCAAACCGGAAGAGACTCAACAAGAAAAAAAATTTCAGACCAATATCAATGATGATCATAGATGCAAAAATCTTCAATAAAATACTGGTAAACCGATTGCAACAGCACATTAAAAAAAATTGTCCATCAAGGCTGAGACCCAAGATGGCGTCGCATAGGTGACTCAGGATCACAGCTCTTAGTGAAGGCACAGAGGGTGAGTCTTAGCCGCATTCTCGGACGGACGTTTTTTGCCCAGAGAACGTTGAAAGTCCCAGTTGTGGGAGAGACAACAGTCGCTAGTGTAGCCGGCTTGCGGGGCCAGTTTGGCCGGCGCTGCACAGGAATGGCACCCGGCACAAAACTCACTGGTCCGGGTGCCCTGTTAAACCGGCAATCTGAGATTTGGAAGGGCAGATTGGCATGTCTACCTGATTGAACGTGACTTGGGCAATGAGCCAGACCAGAAGATTCCTGGGAAACGTGATCTGAGCTGGTGCAGTGGACAGTGGCACGGGAGATCACATGGATCCCAGTGCCCTATCAGCAGGCTACTGGGGCACCAGTGAGAGAGTCAACCATTCAGCTTGGGGAGAGAAAGAGAGAGAGAGAGAACGGACTCTGAGGCAGGGAGCTGGGTGATCCAGCTCGGCAGATTCTACCCTCACAGGGACAAGCAGGGTGGCGATTTGAGGCTCGGGCTGAGAGTTTTGTGGCTGGCATCTAGGAGGGTGCAGCCTGGTGAGGGAAGGGCGCCCACCACTACGGATTCAATCTGCACCTACTGAAGTACCGCCAAGGGCTGACGCAGCCTGCTGTTGCCGAGGAAACCTGCCATAACAGAGAGAATCCTCCAGCAGGGCAGGGCGCGCCACAGCAGAAGGGAGCCCAGCAGCAAAAGGAAGGACCCGTGCTAGTTGGGCGGAGCTCCAGCAGGCAAATAGAGAACAGACTGCCTCCTAGCTCGGCAGGACAGTACAACAAATACTCATAAAGAAAGCCCCAACTCCCTGAGACAGAGCATCTAAGGGGGGAAAAAAGGGGGGTTTTATGAGTTCTGTTGCAGCAGACATAAACCCATCCTCCCAACAGCCCTGAATGAACAACGGAGCTCACAGAACAGAACTGGAACTCCCATAAAGCACAGACTGTCTCCTCAAGCAGCTCCCTGACCCCTGTATATCCAAAGAGTCACTCCAAAAAAGGAGTAATTAGACTGAAATTTGGCGGGCATTATTCTGGAACAAAGATAGCAGAAGAAGAAACTGGTAGCATCTCTCACTGTTCTGCAGCTGCTATAGGTGTACCCCAAACAAGCAGGGCCTGGAGTGGACCTCAGAACTCATACAGCAGAGGGGCTAGACCATTAGAAAAAAAACTAAGTAACAGAAATACCTCATCATCAACAATGTGGGCGTCCACACAGAGACCCAACTGAAAAATCAACAACTACTAAGACGACAGGTGGATAAATCCATAAAAATGGGAAGAAACCAGTGCAAAAAAGAGGAAAACACCCGAAACCAAAACACTTCACCTCTAAAGGACCAAAACTCCTCACCAGCAAGGGAACAAAGCTGGACGGAGAATGAGTGTGACAAATGATGGAATCAGACTTCAGAAAGTGGATAATGAGAAACTTCAGTGAGCTAAAGAACATGTTCTAAATCAGTGCAAAGAAACTAAGAACCTTGAAAAAGATTTGAAAAAGATTCGAGGAATTGATAACAAGAATGGACAACTTAGAGAGGAATATGAATGAATTGAAGGAGCTGAAAACACAACACGAGAACTTCAAGCATGCACAAGTTTCAACAGCCGAATTGACCAAGCAGAAGAAAGAATATCAGAAGTTGAAGATCAACTCAATGAAATAAAACGAGAAACCAAGATTAAAGAAAAAGCACAAAAGGAATGAACAAAATCTCCAAGAAATGTGGGACTATGTGAAGAGACCCAACCTACGTTTGATAGGTGTACCAGAATGTGATGAAGAGAATGAATCCAAGCTGGAAAACACTCTTCAGGATATTATCCAGGAAAATTTCCCCAACCTAGCAAGACAGGTCAATACTCAACTCCAGGAAATACAGAGAACACCACAAAGATACTCTGCAAGAAGAGCAACCCCAAGGCACATAATCAGATTCACCAGGGTTGAAATGAAGGAGAAAATACTAAGGGCAGCCAGAGAGAAAGGTCGGGTCACCCACAAAGGGAAGCCCATCAGACTCACAGCAGATCTCTCGGCAGAGACTCTACAAGCCAGAAGAGAGTGGGGCCAATATTCAACATCCTTAAAGAAAAGAACTTTCAACCCAGAATTTCATATCCAGGCAACCTGCCATAACAGAGAACAGCAGGCAGGGCGCCCACAGCAGAAGGGAGCCCAGCAAAAGGAAGGACCTGCTAGCAGAGCCCAGCAGGCAAATAGTGAATAGACTGCCTCCTAGTGGGCAGGACAGTGCAACAGATACTCATAAAGAAAGCCCCAACTCCCTGAGACAGAGCATCTAAGGGGGGGTTTTTTATGAGTTCTGTTGCAGCAGACATAAACAACCTCCCAACAACCCTGAATGAACAACGGAGCTCACAGCTCAGCACTGGAGCTCCTATAAAGCACAGACTGTCTCCTCAAGCAGCTCCCTGACCCCTGTATATCCAAAGAGTCACCCCAAAAAGGACTAATCAGACTGACATTTGGCGGGCATCATTCTGGAACAAAGATAGCAGAAGAAGAAACTGGTAGCATCCTCACTGTTCTGCAGCTGCTACAGGTGTACCCCAGACAAGCAGGGCCTGGAGTGGACCTCAGCACTCATACAGCAGAGGGGCTAGACCATTAGAAGGAAAACTAAGTAACAGAAATACTTCATCATCAACAATCTCAGTGTCCACACAGAGACCCAATTGAAAAATCAGCAACTACTAAGACGACAGGTGGATAAATCCATAAAGATGGGAAGAAACCAGCGCAAAAAGGAGGAAAACACCCGAAACCAAAACACCTCACCTCCTACAAAGGACCAAAACTCCTCACCAGCAAGGGAACAAAGCTGGACGGAGAATGAGTGTGACAAATGATGGAATCAGACTTCAGAAAGTGGATAATGAGAAACTTCAGTGAGCTAAAAGAACATGTTCTAAATCAGTGCAAAGAAACTAAGAACCTTGAAAAAGATTTGAAAAAAGATTCGAGGAATTGATAACAAGAATGGACAACTTAGAGAGGAATATGAATGAATTGAAGGAGCTGAAAACACAACACGAGAACTTCAAGCATGCACAAGTTTCAACAGCCGAATTGACCAAGCAGAAGAAAGAATATCAGAAGTTGAAGATCAACTCAATGAAATAAAAAGAGAAACCAAGATTAAAGAAAAAGGCAGAAAAATGAATTAACAAAATCTCCAAGAAATGTGGGACTATGTGAAGAGACCCAACCTACGTTTGATAGGTGTACCAGAATGTGATGAAGAGAATGAATCCAAGCTGGAAAACACTCTTCAGGATATTATCCAGGAAAATTTCCCAACCTAGAAAGACAGGTCAATACTCAACTCCAGAAAATACAGAGAACACCACAAAGATAATCCGAAAGAAGAGCAACTCTAAGGCACATAATCAGATTTACCAGGGTTGAAATGAAGGAGAAAATACTGAGGGCAGCCAGAGAGAAAGGTCGGGTCACCCACAAAGGGAAGCCCATCAGACTCACAGCAGATCTCTCGGCAGAGACTCTACAAGCCAGAAGAGAGTGGGGGCCAATATTCAACATCCTTAAAGAAAAGAACTTTCAACCCAGAATTTCATATCCAGCCAAACTGAGCTTCAAAAATGAAGAAATAAAAAATACTTCATGAACAAGCAAGTACTCAGAGATTTTGTCACCACTAGGCCTGCTTTACAAGAGCTCATGAAAGAGGCACTACACATGGAAAGAAACAACCAGTACCAGCCATCCTAAAAGCATACCAAATGCTAAAGAGCATCAACAAAATGAAGAATCTACATGAACCAATGGGCAAAACAGCCGGCTAGCATCAAAATGGCAGTATCAAATTCACACATAACAATATTAACCCTAAATGTAAATGGGCTAAATGCACCAATCAAAAGACACAGACTGGCAAATTGGATAAAAGCCAAAACCCATCAGTGTGCTGTATACAGGAAACCCACCACATCCGCAAGGATACACAAAGGCTCAAAATAAAGGGATGGAGGAAGATTTACCAAGCAAATGGAGAGCAAAAAAAGCAGGAGTTGCAATTCTCATCTGATAAAATAGACTTTAAAGCAACAAAGATCAAAAGGGACAAAGAAGGTCATTACATAATGGTAAAAGGATCGATACAACAAGAAGAGCTAACGATTCTAAATATATATGGACCCAATGTAGGAGCACCCAGATATATAAGGCAAGTTCTTAATGACTTACAAAGAGACTTAGACTCCCACACAATAATAGTGGGAGACTTTAACACTCCATGGTCAATAGCAGACAGATCTACCAGACAGAAAATTAACAAGGATATCCAGGACTTGAACTCAGACCTGGAACAAGCAAACCTGATAGACATTTACAGAACTCTCCACCCCAAATCCACAGAATATACATTCTTCTCAGCACCACATCACACCTACTCCAAAATTGACCACATAATTGGAAGTAAAGCACCTCAGCAAATGCAAAACAACGGAAATCATAACAAACAGTCTCTCAGACCATAGTGCAATCAAG
This sequence comes from Saguinus midas, assembly GCA_021498475.1. Classification (NCBI taxonomy): domain Eukaryota; kingdom Metazoa; phylum Chordata; class Mammalia; order Primates; family Cebidae; genus Saguinus; species Saguinus midas. Next base: position 25,878,603 of record CM038401.1, read on the forward strand.
TTGGAACTCAGAATTCAGAAAATAACTCAGAACCGCACAGCTTCATGGAAACTGAAAAACTGGCTCTTGAATGTTGATTGAGTAAACAATGAAATGAAGGCAGAAATAAAGAAGTTCTTTGAAACCAATGAGAACGAAGACACAACGTACCAGAATCTCTGGGAAACATTTAAAGCAGTCTGTAGAGGAAAATATATAGCAATAAGTGCCCACATGAGAAGAGTGGAGAGATCCAAAATTGACACCCTATCATCAAAATTGAAACAGCTAGAAGAGCAAGATCAAAAGAGCTCTAAACCCAGCCAAAGACTAAACATATCTAAGATCAGAACAGAACTGAAAGAGATAGAAACAAGAAAACCCTTCAAAAAATTAATAAATTTAGGAGCTGGATTTTCAAAAAGATCAAAAAGATAGAAGACCACTAGCCAGACTGATAAAAAAGAAAAGAGAGAACAAACAAATAGATGCAATAAAAAGCGATAATGGTAAAATCACCACAAATTCCACAGAAATTCAAACCATCATCAGAGTATACTACAAACAACTCTATGCACTTAAAATAGGAAGAAATTGATAAATTTTTGGACGCCTGTGTCCTCCCAACCCTAAACCAGGAAGAAGCCGAAACTATGAATAGACCAATAACAAGGTCTAAAGTTGAGGCAGCAATTAAGAGCCTACCACACACAAAAAAGCCCAGGTCCACATGGGTTCACAGCCAAATTCTACCGGACACGCAAATGGAATCTGTGACCATTCCTTCCGAAACTATTCCAAATAATCCAAAAGAGGAACCCTTCCCAAATCATTTTATGAGACCAACATCATCCTGATAGCAAAACCTGGCAGAGACTCAACAAGAAAAGAAAACTTCAGGCCAAAATCCATGATAAACATAGATCCAAAAATCTTCAAAAAAAAAAAAAATACTGGCAAACCGATTGCAACAGCACATTAAAAAACTTATCCATCATGATCAAGTAGGATTCATCCAGGGGATGCAAGGCTGGTTCAACCTACGCAAGTCTATAAATGTAATTCACCACATAAACAGAAGCAAAACCAAAAACCACATGATTATCTCAATTGATGCAGAGAAGGCATTTGACAAAATTCAACAGCCCTTTATGCTAAAACCTCAATAAACTTGGTATTGATGGAACATATCTCAAAGTAATAAAAGCTATTTATGACAAACCAACAGCCAATATCATACTTAATGGGCAAAACTGGAAGCATTCCTTTGAAATCCGGCACTAGACAAGGATGCCCTCTCTCACCACTCCTATTCAACATAGTACTGGAAGTTCTAGCCAGAGCAATCAGGCAAGAAAAAGAAATAAAGTGTATTCAAATAGAAAAGGTGGAAGCCAAATTGTCTCTATTTGCAGACGACATGATCGTATACCTAGAATACCCCATCACCTCAGCCCAAAAGCTCCTGAAACTGATAAGCAACGTCAGCAAATTCTCAGGATATAAAATCAATGTGCAAAAATCACAAGCAGTCCTATACACAAATAACAGACTTAAAGAGAACCAAATCAAGAACAAACTGCCATTCACAATTGCCACAAAGAAAATAAAATGCCTAGAAATATAACTCACAAGAAACGTAAGGGACCTCTGTAAGGAAAACTACAAACCACTAGTCAACGAAATAAGAGAGGACACAAACACATGGAGAAACATTCCATGTACTTGGTCAGGAATAATCAATATCGTGAAAATGGATATACTGCCCAAAGAAATTTACACAATCAATGCTATCCCCATCAAACTACCACTGAATTTCTTCACAGAACTGAAAAAACCACCATGAACTTTATATGGAACCAAAAGAAAGCCCGCATAGCCAAGGCAATTCTAACCAAAGAGAACACAGCGGGAGGCATCACACTACCAGACTTCAAACTATACTACAAGGTTGCAGTAATAAAAACAGCATGGTCCTGGTACCAAAACAGAGATATAGACCAATGGAACAGAACAGAGGCATCGGAGGCAATGCAACATATCTACAACTATATAATCTTTGATAAAACTGACAAACACAAGCCATGGGGAAATGATTCCCTGTTTTATAAATGGTGTTAGGAAAACTGGCTAGCCATGTGCAGAAAGCAGAAACTGGACCCCTTTCTGACACCTTACACTAAAAATAACTCCAGATGGATTAAAGAGTTAAACATGGATGAATTTGGAGAACGTCATTCTCAGCATACTGACACAAGAACAGTAAAAGAAATACCGCATATTCTCACTCATAGGCTGAGGAGGAAAATGAGAACACATGAACACAGGGAGGGGGTCTACTACACACTGGGGTCTATTTGGGGGAATGGGGAAGGGACAGCGGGGGAGGCTGGGAAAGGGTAGCCTGGGGATAAATGCCAAGTGTGGGTGAAGGGGAGGAAGGCAGCAAAACACACTGACATGTGTGTACCTATGCAACTGTCTTGCACGTTCTGCACATGTGCCTCAAAACCTATAATGCAATAATAATTTAAAAAATTTTTAAAAAGACTTAAACATAAGATCTGGCACCATAAAAACCCTAGAAGGAAAATCTAGGCAAAACCATTCAGGACATAGAAATGGGCAAGGACTTCATGACCAAAACACCAAAAGCATTGATAACAAAAGCCAAAATAGACAAATGGGACCTAATCAAACTCCACAGCTTCTGCACGGCAAAAGAAACAGTCACTAGAGTGAATTGGCAACCATCAGAATGGGAAAAAATCTTTGCAGTTTACACATCTGACAAAGGGCTGATATCCAGAATTTACAAAGAACTCAAACAGATTTACAGGAAGAAAACAAACAAGCCCATTCAAAAATGGGCAAAGGATATGAACAGACACTTTACAAAAGAAGACATACATGAGGCCAACAAACACATGAAAAAATGCTCATCATCACTGGTCATTAGAGAGATGCAAATCAAAACCACATTGAGATACCATCTCATGCCTGTTAGAATGGCGATCATTAAAAAATCTGGAGACAGCAGATGCTGGAGAGGATGTGGAGAAATAGGAACACTCTTACACTGTTGGTGGGAGTGTAATTTAGTTCAACCATTGTCGAAGACAGTGCGGCGATTCCGCAAGGACCTATAAATAGAAATTCCATTTGACCCAGCAATCCCATTACTGGATATATATTAAAAGACTATAAATCGTTCTACTATAACGACACATGCACACAAATGTTCATTGCAGCACTATTTACAATAGCAAAGACCTGGAACAAACCCAAATGCCCATCGATGATAGACTGGACTGGGAAAATGTGGCACATATACACCATGGAATATTACGCAGCAATCAAAAATGATGAGTTTGTGTTTTTTGTAAGGACGTGGATGAATCTGGAGAACATCATTCTCAGCAAAGTGACACAAGAACAGTAAAAGAAATACCGCATATTCTCACTCATAGGCGAGTGAGAAAAATAAGAACACGTGGACACAGGGAGGGGTCTACTACACACTGGGGTCTATTGGGGGGAAGGTGGGAGGGACAGTGTGGGGGGCTGGGGATGGATAGCCTTGGGATAAATGCCAAGTGTGGATGAAGGGGTGGAAGGCAGCAAAACACACTGCCATGTGTGTACCTATGCAACTACCTTGCACGTTCTGCACATGTACCCCAAAACCTATAATGCAATAAAAATTTAAAAGTTAAAAAATAGAAACTCACTGAATGATACACAGCTTGGGAATAGTCAGAGTGGATGCCATATGACCACTCTATCACAGCATTACCGAATAATGCCCAATCGGGCAATAGTCAGGAGTCTATTTTATATGGCCTCTCATTCAGAGCTTCAGTGCATAATAAACAGCTGTGGAGTAGTCAAGACCGTATTTAAGGTAGCCCCAAATTAAAGATTTCCGTGAATGATGCACACTTGAGTGATAGTCAGGAGACAATTTGATATGGATACTCATACAGAACCTCTTTGAATACTCCACCTGTGGGGAATAATCACTAGTCTATTTCATATGGTGATTTGTTTGAGAATCAAAGAATAAGGCACACCTGTGGAGTAAAATGTGGTCTATTTCATATGGCCACTTTTTCAGTGTTTCACTGAATAATATGTATATCTGAATAGTCAGGAATCTCTTTCATATGACCACTCATTCAGGGCTCAGTGAATAATACACCCCTTGGAAATAGTCAAGAGTCTCTTTCAAATGACTACACATTTAGCGTCTTTCTAAATAATGCACACCTGAGAAATAGACAGGAGTCTTTTTTATTCCCACTTATTCAGAGTCTCATTCAATAATAAACACCTGAGAAAGAGTTAAGAGTCTACTTCATAAGCCACTCATTTAGAGCTTCAGTGAATAATGCATACCAGGGTAATAGTCTGGAGACGCTTTTATTTGGCCACTCATTCAGTGCCTCACTGAAGGATACACACCTGGGGAATCATCAAAATTTTATTCCTTGCTACCACATATTCAGAACCTTATTGAATAATTCAAAACGGGTTAATAGTCAGGAGTCTATTTCGTATGGTCTTTCATTCAGAGCTTCAGTGAATAATGAACACCTTTGGAGTATTCAGGACCCTATTTATGATAGCCACAAATTAAGCACCTCCTTGAATGATACACACAGGGGTGACAGTCAGAAGTTTATTTAATATGGACACTCATACAGAACCTCTTTGAATAATGCACATGTAAAAATAATCACTAGTCTATTTTATATTGTGATTCATTTAAAGAATCAATGAATAACAGACACCTGTGGAATCAAATCGAGTCTATTTCATATGGCCACACTTTCAGTGATTCAGTAAATAATATATGTATCTGGAGTAGCCAGGGATCTCTTTCATATGGCCACTCGTTCAGGGCCTCTGTGAATAATACACCCCTCAGAAATAGTCAAGGGTCTACTTCAAATGGCTACACGTTCAGAGACTCTTTAAATAATGCACACCTGGGCAATAGACAGGAGTCTCTTTTTTTATGCCCACTTATTCAGAGTCTCATTTAATAATAAACACCTGAGAAAGAATTAAGAGCCTACTTCATATAGCCACTCATTTAGAGCCTCAGAGAATAATGCACCCCTGTGGAATAGACACTGGCCTATTTTTTATGGCCACAAAATTAAAGCCTGTGTGGGTAATGCACAATTTTGGAATAGTGAAAAGTCTATTCCATATGCCCCATTAATCAATGTCTCTGTCAATAATACACACCTTAGGAATAGTAAAGAATCCATTTCCTCTAATCACTGACTCAAAGCCTCATTAAATAATACACACCTGAGGATTAGTCAGGAGGCTTTTCCATATGGTCAAACAGTCAGAGCCTCAGTGACTAATGCACACCTGGGGAATAGTCAGGAGTCTATTTTATATGGCCTCTCATTCAGAGCTGCACTGAATAATGAACACCTGGGAAAGTCAGGTTTCAATTCCATAAAACACTCTTTCAGATCCAAAACTAAAAATGCACTCCTGCGAGTATTCAGGAGTCTCTTTCTTATGGCCACTCATTCAGAGCCTCATTGAATAATACACATCTATGGAAATGTCAGGAGTGTATTTCACATGGACACTCATTCAGAGCCTCATTGAATCATATGTAACTGGGGAATACTTAGGAGTATATTTCATATGGCCACTCATTCAGAGACTCATGGAATAATGTACAACTGCAAAATAGTCTGGAGTTTATTTGATATGATGGTTCATTTACTGCCTCAGTGGAAAATGCACACAAGAGAAATAGTCAAGAGGCTGTTTGATGTAGCCACTCATTCATAACTTAGTAAGTAATGCACACCTGGGGAATAGTCAAGAGTCTGTTTCATGTGGCCACTTACTCAGAAAGTCAGTGAATGATACACACCAGTGGACTAGTAAGAGTCTATGATGTATGGTCACTCAATCAGAGCATTACTGAATGATGCACACCTGGGAATAGTCAGGATTCTATTTCATATGACCACTCATTCAGAGCCTCAGTGAATAATGCACACCTGGGGAATAGTCAGGAGTCTATTTCATATGACCACTCATTCAGAGCCTCAGTGAATAATGCACACCTGTGAAGTAGCCAGGAGTGTATTTCACACAGCCACTCATTCAGAGCCTCAGTGAATAATACACACCTGTGGAATAGTCAGGATTCTATTTCATATGGCCACTGACTCATAGCCTCAGTGAATAATGCACAAATGTACAGTACTCAGCAGTCTATTTCATATGGCCACTTGTTCAGGGCCTCTGTGAATAATACACCCTCAGAAATAGTCAAGAGTCTATTTCATATGGCCACTCATTCAGAGACTCTTTAAATAATGCACACCTGGGCAATAGACAGGAGTCTCTTTTTTTATGCCCACTTATTCAGAGTCTCATTTAATAATAAACACCTGAGAAAGAATTAAGAGCCTACTTCATATAGCCACTCATTTAGAGCCTCAGAGAATAATGCACCCCTGTGGAATAGACACTGGCCTATTTTTTATGGCCACAAAATTAAAGCCTGTGTGGGTAATGCACAATTTTGGAATAGTGAAAAGTCTATTCCATATGCCCCATTAATCAATGTCTCTGTCAATAATACACACCTTAGGAATAGTAAAGAATCCATTTCCTCTAATCACTAACTCAAACCTCATTAAATAATACACACCTGAGGAATAGTCAGGAGGCTTTTTCATATGGCCAAACAGTCAGAGCCTCAGTGACTAATGCATACCGGGGCATACTCAGGACACAATTACATATGGCCTTTCACTCAGAGCTGCACTGAATAATGAACACCTGGGAAAGTCAGGTTTCAATTCCATAAAACACTCTTTCAGATCCAAAACTAAAAATGCACTCCTGCGAGTATTCAGGAGTCTCTTTCTTATGGCCACTCATTCAGAGCCTCATTGAATAATACACATCTATGGAAATGTCAGGAGTGTATTTCACATGGACACTCATTCAGAGCCTCATTGAATCATACATAACTGGGGAATACTTAGGAGTATATTTCATATGGCCACTCATTCAGAGACTCATGGAATAATGCACACCTGCGAAATAGTCTGGAGTCTATTTGATATGATGGTTCATTTACTGCCTCAGTGGAAAATGCACACAAGAGAAATAGTCAAGAGGCTGTTTGATGTAGCCACTCATTCATAACTTAGTAAGTAATGCACACCTGGGGAATAGTCAAGAGTCTATTTCATGTGGCCACTTACTCAGAAAGTCAGTGAATGATACACACCAGTGGACTAGTAAGAGTCTATGATGTATGGTCACTCAATCAGAGCATTACTGAATGATGCACACCTGGTAAATAGTCAGGATTCTATTTCATATGACCATTCTCTAAGAGCCTCATTGAGTAATGAACATCTGGTCAGTAATCAGGAGGCTATGTCATATAAACCCTCATTCAGAGCCTCAGTGAATAATGCACACCTGTGAAGTAGCCAGGAGTGTATTTCACACAGCCACTCATTCAGAGCCTCAGTGAATAATACAAACCTGTGAAATAGTCAGGATTAAATTTCATATGGCCACTGACTCATAGCATCAGTGAATAATGCAAAAATGTACAGTACTCAGCAGTCTATTTCATATAGGCACTCATTCAGAGATTCACTGAATAATACAAATATTTGGGATAGACAGCATCCTGTTTGATATGATCACACAAGGAGAGCCTCACTGAGTAATACAAACCTGGGGAAGAGTTAGGAGTCTACTTTACATAGCCACTCATTTACAGCTTCAGTGAATAATGCACAGGTGTGGAATAGACACTTGTTAATTATATATGGCCAGAAAATCAAAGCCCAAGTGAGTAATTCAAAACTTTGGAACAGTCAGTAGTCTATTCAATATGCCCACATATTCAGAGTCTGAGTCATAATACACACCTGGGGAATAGTCAGAAGTCTGTTTCATATGGTCACTAACTCAAAGCCTCATTAAATAATACACACATGTGGACTAGTCAGGAGACTATTTCATATGGCCAAAGTTTCAGAGCCTCAGTGAATAATGCATCCCTGGGGAATACACAGGACGCTATTACATGTGGCCTCTTTTCAGAGTTTCACTGAATAAGAAACACGTGTACTGAAGTCAAAATTCTATTTTCTATAGCCACATATTCAGGGCTTCACTGAATACCATGGACCTTGGGTAACGTCAGAATTCTATTTTGTACAGCCACTCATTTAGAGCCAAACCTAAAAATGCACACCTGAGGAGTATTCAGGAGTCTCTTTTTTATGGCCACTCATTCAGAGCCTCACTGAATAATACAGACCTATGGAAAAGTCAGGAGTGTCTTTCACATGGCCACTCATTTAGAACCTCAGTGAAGAATTATATATATCTGGGGAATACTCAGGATTCTATTATATGTAGCCACTTATTCAGAGACTCACTGAATAATGCACACCTGGGAATAGTCTGGAGTCTATTTGATATGACCATTCACCCAGTGCCTCAGTGGAAAATGCACAGCTGAGAAATAGTCAAAAGGATAAAGTCAGGAGTCTATTTTACATGGTCACTCATTCATAAACTCACTGAATAATACCCACCTGGAGAATAGTCAGAGTCCATGCCACATGGCCACTCAATCACAGCATTACTAAAAAATGCACAATGGGGCAATAGTAAGGAGTCTATTTTATATGGCCTCTCATTCAGAGCTTCAGTGCATAATAAACAGCTGTGGAGTAGTCAGGACCCTATTTAAGGTAGCCCCAAATAAGGCAGCTCCATGAATGATACAAACATGAGTGATAGTCATGAGACTATTTGATATGAAAACTCATAGAGAACCTCTTCGAATACTGCTCATGTGGGGAATAATCACTAGTCTGTTACATATGGTGATTCGTTTGGAGAGTCAAGAAATAACGCACACCTGTGGAGTAAAATGGCATGTATTTTATGAGGCCACTCTTTCAGTGTTTCAGTGAATAATATGTATATTTGAATAGTCAGGAATCTCTTTCATATGGCCAGTCATTCAGGGCCTCTGAGAAAATAATACATCCCTCAGAAATAGTCAAGGGTCTACTTTAAATGGCTACACATTCAGAGTCTCTGTAAATAATGCACACCTGGGCAATAGACAGAAGTCTTTTTTTATGCCCACTTAGTCAGAGTCTCATTCAATATTACACACCTGGGGAAGAGTTAAGAGTCTACTTCATGTAGCCACTCATTTAGAGCCTCAGTGAATAATGCATACCAGGGTAATAGTCTGAAGCCTTTTTTATATGGCCATTCATTCTGAGCCTCAATGAATGATATACACCTGGGGAATCATCAGGATTCTATTCCATACTACCACACATTTAGAAGCATATTGAATAATGCACAATGGACCAATAGTCAGGTGTCTATTTTATATGGCCTCTCATTCAGAGCTTCACTGAATAATGAACTTATATGGAGTAATTAGGACGCTGTTTAAGATAGCCACAAATTAAGTGCCTTCATGAATAATACACACCAGGGTGATTGTCAAAACTCTATTTTATATGAACTCTCATTCTGGGAATCACTGAGTAATACAAACCAGGAGAGGGTCAGGAGTCTATTTGATATGGACACTCATACAGAACCTGTTTGAATAATGCACACATGGAGAATAATTAGGAGTCTATGTCATATGGCTACTCATTTAGACAAACTGAGAATAACGCACATGTGGAGTAATAAGAAGTCTGTTTCATATGGCCACTCTTTCACAGCCTCGCTGAATATTGCGCATTTGTGATATAGTCTGGAGTCTATTTTTTATGGCAACTCATTCAGAGAATCACTGAATAATGCACACCTGTGAAATAATCAGAAGTCTCTTCCATATGGCCACTCATTGAGGGCATCACTAAATGTACACACCCGGGGAAATAGTCAGGATTCTGTTTTATTTCCTCATTCAGAGTCTCACTGAATAATGAACACCTCTGAAATAGTAAGAAATCTTTTTCATGTGCCCTCTCATTCGGAGTGTCACTGAATAACGTGGAGTATTTAGGAGTCTATTTCATGTAGACACATTGAGAGCCTCAGTGAATAATACACGCCTGTGAAATAGTAAGAAATCTAATTAATATGGTCACATATTCTGGCCTCACTGGATAATACACACCTGGAGAATTATTTGGAGTCTATTTCCGATGGATATTCATTCAGAGCCTCAGTGAATAATGCACACCTGTGGAGTATCCAGGAGTCTATTTCATTTGGACACTCATTTATAGCCTCAGTGAAAAATATGCAACTGTGGAACAGTCAGGAGTCTATTTCATATGGCAAGGCATTCACAGCCTCATTGAATAATACACACTTGGGGAATAGTCAAGTGTCTATTTTATATGACCACTCATTCAGAGCCTTCGTAAATAATGCACACTTGGGGAATAGTCAAGAGTTTATTTTATATGGCCACTCTCTCAGTGCCTCCCTGAGTGATACACACCTGGGGAATAGTCAGGGAAGTTTCATATGGTCAATCAATGAGTGCCTCACTGAATAATGCACACCTGTAGAATAGTCAGGAATCTATTTCATTTGGTCACTCTTTCAGAGCCTCAGTGAATAATACACACCTACCAAACAGTGAGGAGTTTATTTCATGTTGCCTCTCATTCAGAGACTCACGGAATAATGCACACCTGGAGAATTCTCAAGAGTCTATTTGGAATGACAATGCATTCAGAGACTCTGTGAAGAACACAAACTTAAGAAATAGTGAGGAATCTATTCCAAATGGCCACATATTCAGAGCCTCAGTGAATAATTCACACCGGGAAATAATCAGGACTCTATTGCTTATACTTTCTCATTCAGCCCCTCAGTGAATAATGCACGTCTGTTGAGTACTGAGGGGTCTGTTTTATATGGCCATTCATTTCGAGCCTCAAGGAATAGTACACAACTGGGAAAAAGTCAGGGGTGTATTTTACATGGCCAATCATTCAGAGGCTCAGTGAATAATTCACAGATGTTTAATGCTCAGGAGCCTTTCTCATATGGCGAATCATTCAGAGCCTCACTTAATGATACACAGCTTGTGAATAGTCATGATTCTGTTTAATATGAACACTCATTATGAGCCTCAGTGAATAACGCATGTCTGAGGAGTACTGAGGATACTAATTCATATCACCCTTCAATTCTGAGATTTTCTGAATATTACACACCTTTGGAATAATCAGAAGTCTTTTTCATGTGGCGACTCATTAGGAACCCCAAGAAATAATACACTACTAAAGAATAGTCAAAAATCTATTTTATATGGCCACTCAGAGAATCATTGAATAATGCACACATGAGGAAAACTCAGTGAATATTAGGAGTCTATTTCATATGGCCACTAAGAGCCTCAGTGAATAATGCATACCATGGTAATAGTCAGAATCCTGTTTAATATGACCACTGATTCAGTATCTCACTGAATGATGCACACCAGGGAATTGTCAGAATTCTATTCCATAGGACCACTCATTCAGAGCCTTACTGAATGATGCACAATGGGGCCACAGTCAAGAGTCTATTTCATATGGCCTCTCATTCAGAGCTTCAGTGAATAATGAACACCTGTGGAGTAGTCAGGACCCTATTTAAGATAGACACAAATTGAGCTCCTCCCTGAATAATACACACCTGGGTGACAGTCAGGAGTCTATTTGATAGGGACACTTATACAGAATCTCTTTAAATAATGCACATGTGAAGAATAATCACTAGTCTATTTCATATGGAGATTCCTTTAGAGAATCAATGAATAACGCACAACTGTGGAGTAAAATCGAGTCTATTTCATATGGCCACCCTTTCTGTGTTTCAGTGAATAATATATATATATCTGGAATAGCCAGGAATCTCTTTCATGTGGCCACTCGTTCAGGACTTCAGTGAATAATACACCCGTGGGAAATAGTCAAGTGTCTAATTCATATGGCCGCACATTGAGAGTCTTTGTATATAATGCACAACTAGGGAATAGTCAGGAGTCTCTTCCTTATGCCCACTTATTCAGTCTCATTCAATAATACAGTCCTGAAAAGAGTTAAGTGTTTACTTTATATAGCCAGTGATTTAGAGCCTCAGTGAATAATGCACACCTGTGGAACAGACACTGGTCTATTTTGTATGGCCAGAAAATCAAAGCCTGAGTGAGTAATGCACAACTTTGGAATACAGAGGATTCTATTCCATATGACCACCTAATCAGTGTCTCAGTCAGTAAGACACACCTTACGAATAGTAAGAAATCTATTTCATCTAATCACTAACTCAAAGCCTCATTAAATAATACACACCTTAGAATAGTCAGAAGGCTAATTCACATGGCCAAACATTTAGAGCCTCAGTGACTAATGCATACTGGGGCATACTCAGGACACTATTACATATGGCCTCTCATTTAGAACTTCACTGAATAATGAACACGTATGAAAAAGTCAAGATTCTATTTTATATAGACACTCTTTCAGAGCCCAAACTAAAAATACACTTCTGCAATTATTCAGGAATCTGTTTCCTATGGACACTCATTCAGAGTCTCATTGAATAATACACATCTATGGAAATGTCAGGAGTGTATTTCACATGGCCACTCATTCAGAGCATCATTGAATCATACATACCTGGGGAATACTCAGGAGTCTATTTCATATGGTCACTCATTCAGAGACTCAAGGAATAGTGCACACATGTGAAATAGTCTAGAGTCTATTTGATATGATGGTTCATTTTGTGCCTCAGTGGAAAATGCACACCTGAGAAATAGTCAACAGACAATTTCATGTAGCCAATCATCCATACCTTACTAAGTAACTAACACCTAGGGAATAGTCAGGAGTCTATTTCATGTAGCCACTTATTCAGAAACTCAGTGAATGATACACACCTGTGGACTAGTTAGAGTCTATGACATATGGCCATTCAATAAGCAATACTTAATAATGCACACCAAGGAAATAGTCAGGATTCTGTTTCATATGACCATTGTTTAAGAGCCTCATTGAGTAATGTACATATGGTCAGTAATCAGGAGGCTATGTCATATGAACAGTCATTTAGAGCCTCAGTGAATAATGTATACCTGTGGAATAGTCAAGATTCCATTTCATATGGCCACTGACTAATAGCCTCAGTGAGTAATGCACATATGTACAGTACTCAGCATTCTATTTTATATAGCCACTCATTTAGAGATTCACTAAATAATACAAATATTTGGGATAGACAGCATCCTGTTTCATATGATCACACAAGGAGAGCCTCACTGAGTAATACAAACTTGGAGAAGTGTTAAGAGTCTACTTTATAGAGCCACTCATTTACAGCCTCAGTGAATAATGCACATGTGTGAGATAGACATTAGCCTATTTTATATGGCCACAAAATCAAAGCCTGAGTGAGCAACGCACAACTTTGGAATAGTCAGTAGTCTATTCCATATGCCCACATATTTAGAACCTGAGTCAATAATACACACCTGGGGAATAGTCAGATGTCTATTTCCTATGGTTACTAACTCAAAGCCTCATTGAGTAATGCACAACTTTGGAATAGTCAGTAGTCTATTCCATATGCCCACATATTCAGAGCCTCAGTGAATAATGCATACCTGGAGAATACTCAGGACCCTGTTACATATGGCCACACCTTCTGAACTTAACTGAATAAGGAACACCTGTATTTTAGTCAGAATTCTATTATATATAGCCACATATTCAGAGCCACACTGAATAACATACACCTTGGGGAAAGTCAGGATTCTACTTCGTATAGCCACTCATTTGGAGCCGAACCTAAAAATGCATGCCTGAGAATTATTCAGGAGTCTCTTTTCTATGGCCACTTATTCAGAGCCTCACAGAATAATACAGACCTATGGAAAAGTCAGGAGTGCATTTCACATGGCCACTCATTCAGAACCTCAGTGAAGAATCATATATACCTGGGGAATACTCAAAATTCTATTGTATATAGCCACTTATTCAGAGACTCACTGAATAATGCACACCTGGGGAATAGTCTGGAGTCTATTTGATATGATTCTTCACCCAGTGCCTCAGTGAAAATGCACAGCTGAGAAATAGTCAGGAGAATTAAGTCAGGAGTCTAGTTTATATTGTCACTCGTTCAGAAGCTCACTGAATGATACACACCTGGGCAATAGTCAGAGTCCATGCCATATGGCCACTCAATCACAGCATTACAAAGTAATGCACAACTGGGAAGTAGTAAGGAGTCTATTTCCTATGGCCTTTTATTCAGAGCTTCAGTGCATAAGAAACAGAGAAACAGTTGAGGAGTAGTGAGGACCCTATTTAAGATAGCCACAAATTAAGCACCTTCCTGAATGATACACACACGAGTGATAGTCAGGAGACTATTTGATATGGACACTCATACAGAACCTTTTCAAATACTGCATATGCGGGGAATAATCACTAGTCTATTTCATATGGAGGTTCTTTGGAGAATCGAGAAATAATGCACACCTGTGGAGTAAAATGTGGTTTATTCCATATGGCCACTCTTTCAGTGTTTCAGTGAATAATATGTATATCTGAATAGTCAGAAATCTCTTATATATGGCCACTCATTCAGGGCCTCAGTGAATAATTCACCCCTGGAAATAGTCAAGAGTCTACTTCAAATGGCTACACATTCAGAGTCTCTATAAGTAATGCAAACCTCAGCAATAGACAGGAGTCTCTTTTTTATGCCCACTTATTCAGAGTCTCATTCAATAATACACAGCTGGGAAAGAGTAAAGAGTCTCCTTCATATAGCCACTGATTTAGAGCCTCAGTGAATATTGCACACCAGGGTAATAGTCTGCAGCCTCTTTCATATGGCCATTAATTCAGTGCCTCACTGAATGATAGACATCTGGGGAATTATCAGGATTCTATTCCATACTACCACTCATTCAGAGCCTTATTGAAAAATTCACAACTTCTCAATAGTCAGGTGTCTATTTTATATAGCCTCTCATTCCGAGCTTCAGTGAATAATGAACTTCTATAGATTAGTCAGGACGCTTTTTAAGTTAGCCATGAATTAAGTGCCTCCCTGAATGATACACAGCAAGGTGATACACAGGAGTCTATTTCATATGACCTCTCATTTTGGGAATCACTGAATAATACACACCTGCGAAAGTGTCAGGAGTCCATTTTGTATGGACGCTCATACAGAACCTGTTTGAATAATGCCCACATGAAGAATAATGAGGAGTTTATGTTATATGTCTAGTCATTCAGACAATCAGTGAGTAATGCACACATGTGGAGTAATAAGAAGTCTGTTTCATAGGGCCACTTTTTCACAGCCTCACTGAATATTTCACACTTGTGATATAGTCTGGAGTCTATTTCTTATGGCCAACCATTCAGAGAATCACTGAATAATGCACACCTGTTGAATAGTCAGAAGTTTCTTTCCTGTTGCCACTCATTGAGAGCCTCATTAAATGTACACACCTGGGAAATAGTCAGGATTCTGTTTTATTCTCTCAATCAGAATATCACTGAATAATGCACACCTGTGCAATAGTCAGGAGTCTTTTTCATGTGGCCTCTCATTTGGAGTGTCACTGAATAATGTGGAGTAGTCAGGAATCTATTTAATGTAGACACTCATTTACAGCCTCAGTGAATAATACACACCTGTGGGATAGTAAAGAATCTAATTAATATAGCCATGAGGATTTTCAAAATGGTGTGGAAGAAACAACTCAGGATTGCAGCTCTCAGTAAAGGCACAGAGGTGACTCTTAGCTGCATTTTCATACGGATCTTTCTTGCCCACAGAACAGGGAAATTGCCAGGTGTAGGAGGGACAGGGGACACCAGCGCAGCTGTTTTGGCTTGAGCGGGCGTTTTTGCCAGTGCTGCAGCACAGTGGAACCACGCAAAAAACTCACTGGTCTGGGTGCCCTGTTAAACCTTCAATCTGAGATTTGGGAGGGCAGATTAATGTGTCCATCTGATTAAACGGGACTTGGACAGTGAGCCATACCAGGAAATTCTCAGGAAGTGTCATTTGAGCTGGTGCAGTGGGTCACTGCACGGGAAATCACACAGATCATGGTGCCCTATCAGCAGGTGACTGTGAGAGAGTCAAGGGTTCAACTTAAAAAATTAGAGGCAGGGATCCAGGTGATCAGGCTCGGCATGTTCCACCCTCACAGGAAAAAGAAAATGGCAATTCAAAATGCTCAGTGTTGAGAGTTTCACTGTGGGCTCAGCTGAATCCAGGATGGTGCAGCTCAGTGGGGAAGAGCATCCACCACAAACGACGCACTCCACTTCTACTGAGGTACATTCCCATTGCTAAAGCAGCCTGCCATTGCCGAGGCAACCCACAATAACAGAGAGACTCATCCAACAGGGCAGAGCCTACGACAGAAGGGTGGAATGCAAAACAATAGGGCAAAGACCAGGGAAACAGGGCAGAACCCACGACAGTATGGCAGAGCCCATGGCAACAAGGTAGAGCCCATGTCAGCAGGGTGGATCCCATGGCAGCAGGGCAGAATCTATGACAGCAGGACAAGGCCCACAGCAACAGGGCAGACTCTGTGATAGCAGGGCCGAGCCTAGGCAGGAAAATAGTGACTAGACTGCCTCCTAGCTTGGCAGGACAGTGCAATGGATACTCAAAAAGAAAGCCCAAACTCCCGAGACAGAGCATTGGAGGGAAAAAAAGGGTTTTATAAGTTCTGCTGCAGCAGATCTAAATGCACCTGCCTAACAGCCCTGAATAAACAAAGGAGCTCACAGCTCTGCACTTGAGCTCCTATAAAGTACAGACATTCTCCTCAAGCAGCTCCCTGACCTTGAACATTCAAACAGACACCTCAGAAAAGGACTAAGACTGACATTGGGTGGGCATTAATCTGGATCAAAGATAGCAGAAGAAAAAACTGGTAGCTTCACTCACTGTTCTGCAGCTGCTACAGGTGTACCCCAGACAAGCAGGGCCTGGAGTGGACCTCAGTAGTCATACAGCAGAGGGATAGACTGTTAGAAAGAAAACTAAGTAACAGAAATACTTAATCATCAACAATCTGGGCGTCCACTCAGAAAGTCAGTCAAAAAGTCAGCAACTACTCAGATGACAGGTGGATAAATCCAAAAAGATGGGAAGAAACCAGCGCAAATGGAGGAAAACAGCCAAAACCAAAACACCTCGCCTCCTACAAAGGACCAAAACTCCTCACCAGCAAAAAAAAAAAAAAAAAAAGAGCTGGACAGAGAAAGAGTGTGATAAAACGATGAATCAGACTTCAGAAAGTAGATAATGAGAAACTTCCATGAGCTAAAAAAAAACATGTTCTAAATCAATGCAAAATCTAAGAACCTTGAAAAAGATTTGAGGAAATGATAACAAGAATGGACAACTTTGAGAGAAATATGAATAAATTGAAGGAGCTGAAAAGCACAAAATGAGAACTTTGTGAAGGATGCATGAGTTTCAACAGCTGAATTGACCAAACAGAAGAAAGAATATCAGGAGTCGAAGACTAACTCAATGACATAAAACGAGAAACCAAGATTAGAGAAAAAAGCACAAAAATGAATGAAGAAAATCTCCAAGAAATGTGGGACTGGCTGACGAAACCCTCGATAACAGAGAGACTCCGCCAGCAGGGCAGAGTGCACCACAGTAGAACTGAGACCCACAGCAGCAGGGTGGACCCACGCTAGCAGGGCAGAGGCTTGGCTGGCAAATAGTGAAGAGACTACCTCCTAGCCAGGCAGGACTGTGCAACAGATACTCATAAAGAAAGCACCAGAGAGATCTTCCAAGATGAAGTCATAGAGGCGACTCAGGATTGCAGCTCTCAGTGAAGGCTCAGAGGGCGAGTCCTAGCCGCATTCACAGATGGACTTTTTTGCCCACAGAACCTTGAAAGTCCCAGGTGTGGGAGAGACATGGGACGCCACCGCAGGTGGCTCACGTGGCTGGTTTGGCCGGCGCTGCAGTGCAGTGGCACCTGGCACAAAACTCACTTGTCTGGGTGCCCTGTTAAAATGGCAATCTGAGATTTGGAAGGGCAGATTGGCATGTCCATCTGATTGAACGGGACTTGGACAATGAGACAGACCAGGAGATTCCTGGAAAACGTGATCTGAGCCCGTGCAGTGGGGAGCAGCATGGGAAATTACATGGATCTCAGTATCGGCAGGCTACTGGGGCACCAGTGAGAGAGTCGACCGCTCAGCTTGGGGATAGAAAGAGAGACAGACAGAGGATGGACTCTGAGGCAAGGAGCTGGGTGATTGGGCTCGGTGGGTCGCACCCTCACGGGGACAAGCAGGGTGGTGATTGGAGGCACTTGGGGCTGAGAGTTTTCTGCCGGCACAGTTGAATCAGTGCAGCCCAGTGGGGGAGGGGCATCTGCCACTACAGATGCAATCTGCCCCAACTGAAGTACCGCCCAGTGCTGACACAGCCTGCCATTGCCGAGGCAACCTGCCATAAAAAAGAGACTCCGCCAGCAGGGCAGAGTGCACCACAGTAGAACTGAGACCCACAGCAGCAGGGTGGCCCACGCTAGCAGGGCAGAGGCTTGGCTGGCAAATAGTGAAGAGACTACCTCCTAGCCGAGCAGGACAGTGCAACAGATAGTCATAAAGAAAGCCCCAACTCACTGAGACAGAGCATCTAAGGGGGAAAAAAGGGGGGGTTATGAGTTCTGCAGCAGCACACATAAACAAATCCACCCAACAACCCTGAATGAACAACGGAGCTCACAGCTCAACACTGGAGCTCCTATAAAGCACAGACCATCTCATCAAGCAGCTCCCTGACCCCTGAATATCCAAAGAGTCACCCCAAAAAAAACTAATCAGACTGACATTTGGCGGGCATAATTCTGGAACAAAGATAGCAGAAAAATAAACTGGTAGTATCCCTCACTGTTTCATAGCTGCTACAGGTGAACACCAGAAAAATAGGGCCTGAAGTGGTCCTCAGCACTTGTACAGAAAAGGGGCTATGTCATTAGAAGGAAAACTAAGTAACAGAAATACTTCATCATCAACAATCTGGGCGTTCACTCTGAGACCAAATTAAAAAATCAACAACTACTAAGACGACAGGTGGATAAATCCATAAAGATGGGAAGAAACCAGCGCAAAAAAGAGGAAAACACGAAACCAAAACACTTCACCTCCTACAAAGGACCAAAACTCCTCACCAGCAAGGGAACAAAGCTGGATGGAGAATGAGTGTGACGAAATGACGGAATCAAACTTCAGAAGGTAGATAATGAGAAACTTCAGTGAGCTAAAAGAACATGTTCTAAATCAGTGCAAAGAAACTAAGACCCTTGAAAAAAGATTTGAAAAAAGATACGAGGAAATGATAACAAGAATGGACAACTTAGAGAGGAATATGAATGAATTGAAGGAGCTGAAAACACAACACGAGAACTTCATGAAGCATGCACAAGTTTCAACAGCCGAATTGACCAAGCAGAAGAAAGAATATCAGAAGTTGAAGATCAACTCAATGAAATAAAATGAGAAACCAAGATTAGAGAAAAAGCACAAAAAGGAATGAACAAAATCTTCAAGAAATGTGGGACTATGTGAAGAGACCCAACCTACGTTTGATAGGTGTACCAGAATGTGATGAAGAGAATGAATCCAAGCTGGAAAACACTCTTCAGGATATTATCCAGGAAAATTTCCCAACCTAGCAAGACAGGTCAATACTCAACTCCAGGAAATACAGAGAACACCACAAAGATACTCTGCAAGAAGAGCAACCCCAAGGCACATAATCGTCAGATTCACCAGGGTTGAAATGAAGGAGAAAATACTAAGGGCAGCCAGAGAGAAAGGTCGGGTCACCCACAAAGGGAAGCCCATCAGACTCACAGCAGATCTCTCGGCAGAGACTCTACAAGCCAGAAGAGAGTGGGGCCAATATTCAACATCCTTAAAGAAAAGAACTTTCAACCCAGAATTTCATATCCAGCCAATCTGGGCGTCCACACAGAGACCCAATTAAAAAAATCAGCAACTACTAAGACGACAGGTGGATAAATCCATAAAGATGGGAAGAAACCAGCGCAAAAAGGAGGAAAACACGAAACCAAAACACCTCACCTCCTACAAAGGACCAAAACTCCTCACCAGCAAGGAACAAAGCTGGATGGAGAATGAGTGTGACGAAATGATGGAATCAGACTTCAGAAAGTGGATAATGAGAAACTTCAGTGAGCTAAAAGAACATGTTCTAAATCAGTGCAAAGAAACTAAGAACCTTGAAAAAGATTTGAAAAAGATACGAGGAAATGATAACAAGAATGGACAACTTAGAGAGGAATATGAATGAATTGAAGGAGCTGAAAACACAACACGAGAACTTCATGAAGCATGCACAAGTTTCAACAGCCGAATTGACCAAGCAGAAGAAAGAATATCAGAAGTTGAAGATCAACTCAATGAAATAAATGAGAAACCAAGATTAGAAGAAAAGCGCAAAAAGGAATGAACAAAATCTCCAAGAAATGTGGGACTATGTGAAGAGACCCAACCTACGTTTGATAGGTGTACCAGAATGTGATGAAGAGAATGAATCCAAGCTGGAAAATACTCTTCAGGATATTATCCAGGAAAATTTCCCAACCTAGCAAGACAGGTCAATACTCAACTCCAGGAAATACAGAGAACACCACAAAGATACCTGCAAGAAGAGCAACCCCAAGGCACATAATCGTCAGATTCACCAGGGTTGAAATGAAGGAGAAAATACTAAGGGCAGCCAGAGAGAAAGGTCGGTCACCCACAAAGGGAAGCCCATCAGACTCACAGCAGATCTCTCGGCAGAGACTCTACAAGCCAGAAGAGAGTGCCAATATTCAACATCCTTAAAGAAAAGAACTTTCAACCCAGAATTTCATATCCAGCCAAACTGAGCTTCATAAGTGAAGGAAAAATAAAATCCTTCATGAACAAGCAAGTACTCAGAGATTTTGTCACCACTAGGCCTGCTTTACAAGAGCTCCTGAAAGAGGCACTACACATAGAAAGAAACAACCAGTACCAGCCATCCTAAAAGCATACCAAATGCTAAAGAGCATCAACAAAATGAAGAATCTACATGAACCAATGGGCAAAACAGCCAGCTAGCATCAAAATGGCAGTATCAAATTCACACATAACAATATTAACCCTAAATGTAAATGGGCTAAATGCACCAATCAAAAGACACAGACTGGCAAATTGGATAAAAGCCAAAACCCATCGGTGTGCTGTATCCAGGAAACCCACCTCACATGCAAGGATACACAAAGGCTCAAAATAAAGGGATGGAGGAAGATTTACCAAGCAAATGGAGAGCAAAAGCAGGAGTTGCAATTCTCATCTCTGATAAAATAGACTTTAAAGCAACAAAGATCAAAAGGGACAAAGAAGGTCATTACATAATGGTAAAAGGATCGATACAACAAGAAGAGCTAACGATTCTAAATATATATGGACCCAATGCAGGAGCACCCAGATATATAAGGCAAGTTCTTAATGACTTACAAAGAGACTTAGACTCCCACACAATAATAGTGGAGACTTTAACACTCCACTGTCAATATCAGACAGATCAACCAGACAGAAAATTAACAAGGATATCCAGGACTTGAACTCAGACCTGGAACAAGCAAACCTGATAGACATTTACAGAACTCTCCACCCCAAATCCACAGAATATACATTCTTCTCAGCACCACATCACACCTACTCCAAAATTGACCACATAATTGGAAGTAAAGCACCTCAGCAAATGCAAAACAACTGAAATCATAACAAACAGTCTCTCAGACCATAGTGCAATCAAGTTGAACTCAGAATTCAGAAAATAACTCAGAACCGCACAGCTTCATGGAAACTGAACAACTGGTTTTGAATGTTGATTGATAAACAATGAAATGAAGGCAGAAATAAAGAAGTTCTTGAAACCAACGAGAATGAAGACACAACGTACCAGAATCTCTGGGACACATTTAAAGCAGTCTGTAGAGGAAAATATATAGCAATAAGTGCCCACATGAGAAGAGTGGAGAGATCCAAAATTGACACCCTATCAAAATTGAAAGAGCTAGAGGAGCAAGATCAAAAAGCTCAAAACCTAGCTGAAGACAAGAAATAACTAAGATCAGAGCAGAACTGAAGGAGATAGAGACAAGAAAACCCTTCAAAAATCAATAAATCCAAGAGCTGGTTTTTCAAAAGATCAACAAAATAGACAGACCACTAGCCAGACTGATAAAAAGAAAAGAGAGAACAACCAAATAGATGCAATAAAAACGATAAAGGGAAATCACCACAGATTCCACAGAAATTCAAACCATCATCAGAGAATACTACAAACAACTCTATGCACATAAACTAGTAAACCAGGAAGAAATGGATAAATTCCTGACGCCTGTGTCCTCCCAAGCCTAAACCAGGAGGAAGCCAAACTATGAATAGACCAATAACAAGGTCTGAAGTTGAGGCAGCAATTAAGAGCCTACCACACAAAAAAGCCCAGGTCCAGATGGGTTCACAGCTGAATTCTACCAGACACACAAAGAGGATCTGGTACCATTCCTTCTGAAACTATTCCAAATAATCCAAAAGAGGGAACCCTTCCCAAATCATTTTATGAGACCAACATCATCCTGATACCAAAACCTCAGAGACTCAACAAGAAAAGAAAACTTCAGGCCAATATCCATGATGAACATAGATGCAAAATCTTCAATAAAATACTGGCAAACCGATTGTAACAGCAGATTAAAAACTTATCCATGATGATCAAGTAGGATTCATCCCAGGGATTCAAGGCTCGTTCAACATATGCAAGTCTAGAAATGTAATTTACCACATAAACAGAAGCAAAACAAAACTCACATGATTATCTCAATTGATGCAGAGAAGGCATTTGACAAAATTCAACAGCCCTTTATGCTAAAAACCTTCAATACACTTGGTATTGATGGAACAAATCTCAAAGTAATAAAAGCTATTTATGACAAACCCACAGCCAATATCATACTTAATGGGCAAAAACTGGAAGCATTCCCTTTGAAATCTGGCACTAGGCAAGTATGCCCTCTCTCACCACTCCTATTCAACAAAGTACTGAAAGTTCTAGCCAGGGCAATCAGGCAAGAAAAAGAAATAAAGGGTATTTAAATAGGAAAGGTGGAAGCCAAACTGGCTCTATTTGCAGACGACATGACAGTATTCCTAGAAGACCCCATCACCTCAGCCCAAAAACTTTTGAAACTGATAAGCAACTTCAGCAAACTCTCAGGATATAAAATCAATGTGCAAAAATCACAAGCATTCCTATACAACAGTAACAGTCTTCAAGAGGACCAAATCAAGAACGAACTGTCATTCACAATTGCCACAAAGAAAATAAAATGCCTAGAAATACAACTCACAAGAAACGTAAGAAACCTCTTTAAGGAAAACTACAAACCACTGCTCAACGAAATAAGAGAGGACACAAACAGATGGAGAAACACTCCATGTTCTTGGTCAGGAAGAATCAATATCATGAAAATGGCTATACTGCCCAAACAAATAGACACAATCAATGCTATCCCCATCAAACTACCAATGAATTTCTTCACAGAACTGAAAAAACCACCATGAACTTCATACGGAACCAAAAGAAAGCCCGCATACCCAAGTCAATTCTAAGCAAAAAGAACACAGGAGGAGGCATCACACTACCAGACTTCAAACTATACTACAAGGCTACAGTAATCAAAACAGCATGTTACTGGTACCAAAACAGAGATATAGACCAAAGGAACAGAACAGAGGCATCAGAGGCAACACAACATATCTACAACCATATAGTTTTTGATAAACCTGACAAAAACAACCATGGGGAAAGGATTCCCTATTTAATAAATGATGTTGGGAAAACTGGCTAGCCGTGTGCAGAAAGCAGAAACTGGACCCCTTCCTGACACATTACACTAAAATTAACTCCAGATGGATTAAAGACTTAAACATAAAACCTGGCACCATAAAAACCCTAGAAGAAAATCTAGGCAAAATCATTCAGGACATAGGAGTAGGCAAGGACTTCATGAACAAAACACCAAAAGCATTGGCAACAAGAGCCAAAATAGACAAATGGGACCTAATCAAACTCCACTGCTTCTGCATGGCAAAAGAAACAGTCACTAGAGTGAATTGGCAACCATCAGAATGGGAAAAGATCTTTGCGGTTTACGCATCTGACAAAGGGCTGATATCCAGAATTTACAAAGAACTCAAACAGATTTACAGAAAATAAACAAACAAGCCCATTCAAAAATGGGCAAAGGATATGAACAGATACTTTACAAAAGAAGACGTACATGAGGCCAACAAATCCATTAAAAAATGCTCATCATCACTGGTCATTAGAGAGATGCAAATCAAAACCACATTTAGATACCATCTCACGCCAGTTAGAATGGCGATCATTAAAAAATCTGGAGACAGCAGATGCTGGAGAGGATGTGGAGAATTAGGAACACTCGTACACTGTTGGTGGGAGTGTAAATTAGTTCAACCATTGTGGAAGACAGTGTGGCGATTCCTCAAGTATCTAGAAAAAGAAATTCCATATGACCCAGCAATCCCATTACTGGGTATATATCCAAATGACTATAAATCATTCTACTATAAGGACACATGCACACGAATATTCATTGCAGCACTGTTTACAATAGCAAAGACCTGGATCCAACCCAAATGCCCATCGATGATAGACTGGACTGGGAAAATGTGGCACATATACACCATGGAATATTATGCAGCAATCAAAAATGATGAGTTTGTGTCCTTTGTAAGGACATGGATGAATCTGGAAAACATCATTCTCAGCAAACTGACGCAAGAACAGAAAAGGAAAGACCGCATATAATCACTCATAGGTGGGTGAGAAAAATGAGAACACATGGACACAGAGAGGGGGTCTACTACACACTAGGGTCTATTGGGGGAATGGGGGAGGGACAGTGTGGGGGAGCTGGTGAGGGATAACCTGGGGAGAAATGCTAAGTGTGGGTGAAGGGGAGGAAGGCAGCAAAACACACTGCCATGTGGGTACCTATGCAACTATCTTGCACGTTCTGCACATGTACCCCAAAACCTATAATGCAATAAAAATTAAAAGAAAAGAAAAAACTTCAAAAAAATATAAGTAAAAATAAAAATAAAAGAAATAGAAATTCAATTTGACCCAGCAATCCCATTATTAGGTATGTATCCAAATGACTATAAATCGTTCTACTATAAGGACACATGCATACGAATGTTCATTGCAGCACTGTTTACAATAGCGAAGACCTGGAACCAATCTAAATGCCCATCGATGATAGACTGGATCTGCACAATGTGGCCTATATACATCATGGAATACTATGTAGCAATCAAAAATGATGAGTTTATGTCCTTTTTAAGGACATGAATGAATCTGGAGAACATCATTCTCAGCAAACTGACACAAGAACAGAAAAACAAATACTGAATATTCTCACTCATAGGCGGATGAGAGAAATGAGAACACATGGACACAGGGAGGGTGTCTACTACACACTGGTGTCTATTGGGGGAAATGAGGGAGCGACAGTGGGGGGGCTAGGTAGGGATAGCCTGGGGATAAATGCCCAGTGTGGGTGAAGCGGAGGAAGACAGCAAAACACACTGACAGGTGTGTACCAATGCAACTATCTTACACGTTCCGCAAATGTACCCCTAAACCTATATTGCAATAAAAATTACAAAAAGAGAGATGACTGATTCTGCAACAGAAGAAAAAGTTAAAATATAAAAAAAAAAGAATATTTTTTACATGAACACTTGTTCAGGGCCTCTGTGAATAATACATATTACACCTTTCAGAATAGTCAAGGATCTACTTCAAATGGCTTCAGATTCAGAGTCTCTGTAAATAATGCACACCTGGGCAATAGACATGAGTCTCTGTTTTATTCCCACTTAGTCAGTCTTATTCAATAATACACACCTGGGGAAGAGTTAAGAGTCTACTTCATGTAGCCAATCATTTAGAGCCTCAGTGAATAATGCACACCAGGGTACTAGTCTGAAGCCTTTTTTATATGGCCACTCATTTAGTGCTTCACGGAATGATTCACACCTGGGGAATCATCAAAATTCTATTCCACACAACTACTCATTTAGAACCGTATTGAATAATGCACAATGGAGCCATAGTCAGGTGTCTATTTTATATGGCCTCTTATTCAAAGCTTAAGTGAACAATTAACTTCTATTGAGTAATCAGGACGCTGTTTAAGATAGCTACGAATTAAGTGCCTTTCTAAAATATACACCCCTGGGTGATAGTAAAGAATCTATTTTATCTGACCTATAATTTTGGGAATCACTGAGTAATACCCACCTGGGGGAGTGTCAGAATTCTATTTGGTATGGATACTCATACAGAATTTATTTGAATAACGCATACATGGAGAAGAATTAGGTGTGTATGTTATATGGCTACACATTCAGAGCTTCAGTGCATAGTAAATAGCTGTGAAGTAGTCAGGACCCTATTTAAGGTAGCCACAAATTAAGCAGCTCCGTGAATGGTACACACATGTGTGATAGTCAGGAAACTATTTGATATGGACACTCATACAGAACCTCTTCGAATACTGCACATGTGGGGAATAATCACTAGTCTATTTTATATGGTGATTTGTTTGGAAAGTCAAAAAATAACACACACCTGTGGAGTTAAATGTGGTTTATATCATAAGGCCATTCTTTCAGTGTTTCAGGGAATAATATGTATATCTGATAAGTCAGGAATCTCTTTCACATGGCCACTCGTTCAGGGCCTCTGCGAATAATACTACCCTCAGAAATAGTCAAAGGGCTACTTCAAATGACTACACATTCAGAGTCTCTGTACATAATGCACACCTGGGCAATACATAAGAGTCTTTTTCTTATTCCCACTTAGTCAGAGTCTCATTCAGTAATACACACCTGGGGAAGAGTTAAGAGTATACTTCATGTAGCCACTCATTTAGAGCCTCAGTGAATAATGCACACCAGGGTAATGGTCGAGCATTTTTTACATGGCCACTCATTTTGTGCCTCCCTGAATAATACACACCTGGGGAATTCTCAGGATACTTTTTCATACTACCACTCATTTAGAAACTTATTGAACAATTCACAATTGAGCAATCGTCAGGTGTCTATTTTATATGGCCTCTCATTCAAAGATCAGTGATTAATGAACTTCTATAGAGTAATCAGGACAGTGTTTAAGATAGACATGAATTAAGTATCTCCCTGAGTGATACACACCTGGGTGATTGAAGTCTATTTCATATGAACTCCAATTCTGATTATCACTGAGTAATACACACCTGGTGGGGTGTCAGGAGTCTATTTGGTATGGACACTCGTTCAGAACCTGTTTGAATAATGCACACATGAAAAATAATGAGGAGTCTATGTCATATGACTACTCATTCAGACAAACAGTGAATAACGCAAATGTGGAGTAATTAGAAGTATATTTCATATGGCTACTCATTCACAGCCTCACTGAATATTACACACTTGTGATATAGTCTGAATTCTAATTTTTAGGGCCACTCATTCAGAGAATCACTGAATAATGCACACCTGCAGAATAGTCTGAAGTCTCTTTCCTATGGCCACTCGATGAGAGCCTCACTAAATGTAAACACCGGAAGAAATAGTCAGGATTTGCTTTTATCCCCTCATTCCGATTCTCACTAAATAATGCACAACTGTGGTATAGTTGGGAGACTTTTTTATGTGGCCTTTAATTCGGAATGTCACTGAATAATGTGGTGTAGTCAGGAGTCTATTTCATATAGACGCATATTTAGAGCCTCAGTGAATAAGACAGACCCTTGCTATAGTAAGAAATCTAATTAATATGGCCACATCTTCTGAGCCTCACTGAATAATACACACCTGGAGAATAATTTGCAGTCTATTTTCGATAGACATTCATTCAGAGCCTTGGTGAATAATGCACACCTGTGGAGTAGCCAGGAGTCTATTATATTTGGACACTAATTCATAGCCTCAGTGGATAATATGCACTTGTGGATTAGTCAGGATTTTATTTCATATGGCCACTGGCTCACAGCCTCACTGAATATTACACACTTGTGATATAGTCTGGAGTCTATTTTTATGGCCACTCATTCAGAGAATCACTGAATAATGCACACCTGCAGAATAGTCTGAAGTCTCTTTCCTATGGCCACTGATGAGAGCCTCACTAAATGTAAACACCGGAAGAAATAGTCAGGATTTGCTTTTATCCCCTCATTCCGATTCTCACTAAATAATGCACAACTGTGTATAGTTGGGAGACTTTATGTGGCCTTTAATTCGGAATGTCACTGAATAATGTGGTGTAGTCAGGAGTCTATTTCATATAGACGCATATTTAGAGCCTCAGTGAATAAGACAGACCCTTGCTATAGTAAGAAATCTAATTAATATGGCCACATCTTCTGAGCCTCACTGAATAATACACACCTGGAGAATAATTTGCAGTCTATTTTCGATAGACATTCATTCAGAGCCTTGGTGAATAATGCACACCTGTGGAGTAGCCAGGAGTCTATTATATTTGGACACTAATTCATAGCCTCAGTGGATAATATGCACTTGTGGATTAGTCAGGATTTTATTTCATATGGCCACTGGCTCATAACCTAAGTGAATAATGCACAAATGTAAAGTACTCAGCAGTCTGTTTCATATAGCCACACATTCAGAGATTCACTGAATAATACAAATACTTAAGATAGACAGCATCCTATTTTATATGGTCACACAGGAAAAGCCTCACTGAATAATAAACACCTGGGGAAGTGTTAGGAGTCTACTTTATATAGCCTCTCATTTACAGCCTCAGCGAATAATGCACACGTGTAGAATAGACACTAGTCTATTTTATATGGCCACAAAATCAAAGCATGTGTGAGTAATACACAACTTTGAAATAGTCACTATTTTTTATAGACACATTTTTAGAGCCTAACTAAATATTATACAACTTGGGGAAACATAGGATTCTATTTCGTATAGACACTCATTTAAAGACGAATATAAAAGCACACGCCTAAAAAGAATTCAGAAGTTTCTATTTTATGGCCACACATTCAGAGCCTCAGAGAATAATACAGACCTATTGAAAAGTTAGGGATGTATTTCACATGGCCACTTATTCAGAACGTCAGTGAAGAATCATATATATCTTGAAAATACTCAGGATTCTGTTATATGTAGCCATTTATTCAGAGACTCACTGAATAACGCACACTGGGGAATAATCTGGAGACTATCTGATATGACCCTTCACCCCGTGACTCAGTGGAAAATGTAGAGCTGAGAAATACTCAAGAGGATAGAGCCAGGAGTCTATTTTATGCGGGCATTTATTCAGAAACTCACTGAAGAATACACACCTTTGGAATAGTCAGGGTCCAGGTCATATGGCCACCCAATCACAGCATTACCGAATAATGAACGATGGGCCAATAGTAAGAAGTCTATTTTATATGGCCACTCATTCAGAGCTTCAGTGCATGATAAGCAGCTGTAGAGTAGTCAGGACCCTCTTTAAGGTAGACCCAAATTAAGCAGCTTCATGATTAATACACACAAGTGTGATAGTCAGAAGAGTATTTGATATGGACACTCATTAAGAATCTCTTTGAAGACTGCACATGTGGGAAATATTCTCTAGTCTATTTCATATGATGATTCGTTTGGAGAGTCATAAATTAACGCACACCTGTGGAGTAAAATGGGGTCTATTTTATAATGCCACTCTTTCAGTGTTTCAGTGAATCATATGTATATCTGATAAGTCAGTAATCTCTTTCACATGGCCACTAGTTCAGGGCCTCTGTGAACAATACTCTTCTCGGAAATAGTCAGGGGTCTACTTCAAATGTATACATATTCCGAGTCTCTGTAAGTAATGCACACATGGGCAATACAAAATAGTCTCTTTTATATGCCCACTTAGCGTCTCATTCTATAATACACACCTCGTAAAGATTTAAGAGTTTACTTTATGTACCCACTCATTTAGTGCCTCAGTGATTAATACACACCAGAATAACAGACGAGCAGTTTTTATATGACCACTCTTTCTGAGCCTCCCTTAATAATACAGACCTGAGAAATCCTCAAAATTCTGTTTCATATTACCAATCATTTAGAACCTTTTTTAATAATTCACAATGGAGCAATAGTCAGTTGTCTATTTTATATGGCCTCTAATTCAAAGTTTCAGTGAATAATGAACTTCTATGGAGTAATCAGGACGCTGTTTAAGATAGCCACGAATTAAATGCCTTTCTGAATGATACACACCTGGGTGATAGGAGACTATTTTATATGAAATCTAATTCTAGGCATCGCTGAGTAATACACAGCTGGGGGAGTGTCAGGAGTGTATTTGGTATGGACAACCATAAAGAACCTGTTTCAATAATGGACACATGGAGATTGAGGAGTCTATGTCATTTGGCTACGCATTTAAAAAAAAAACAGTGAATGTGGGGGACTCGCAAGACAGCGTCGTAGAAGTGACTCAGGATTGCAGCTCTCAGTGAAGGCACATAGGGTGAGTCCTAGCCACATTATCGGATGGACATTTTTGCCCACAGAGCATTGAAAGTCCCAGGTGTGGGAGAGACACGGGACTCTAGTACAGCCGGGTACCACAGCCAGTTTGTGCAGCTGCTTTGGCCAGCGCCACAGCGGTACCCGGCATGGAACTCACTGGTCTGGGTGCCCTGTTAAACTGGCCATCTGATATTTGGAAGGGCACATTGGCATGTCCATCTGATTGAATGGGACTTGGACAATGAGCCAGACCAGAAGATCCCTGGAAAGCCTTATCTGAGCCAGTGCAGTGGGCAGCTTCACAGGAGATCACACAGATCCCAGTGCCCTATTGGCAGGATACTGGGGTTCCAGTGAGAGAGTAGACATTTCAGCTTGCTGAGAGGAAGAGAGAGGACAAACTCTGAGGCAGGGAGCTGGGTGATCAGGCTCGGCCGGTACCACACTCATGGGGACAAAAAGGGCGGCGATTAGAGGCTCTTGGGGCTGAGAGTTTTGTTGCTGGCATCTAGGACGGTGCAGCCCGGTGGGGGAGGGGCGTCCACCATTAGTGACGCAATCCACCCCTACTGAAGTACCACCGAGGGATGACACAGACTGCCATTGAGGAGGCAACCTGCCATAACAGAGAGATTCCACCAGGAGGGGGGAGTGCTCCACAGCAGAAGGGAGCCCAGCAGCAACAGGGCGAACCCGCGCTAGCTGGGCAGAGCCCCAGCAGGCAAATAGTAAATCGACTGCCTCCTAGTGGGGCAGGACAGTGCAATAGATACTCATAAAGAAAGTCCCAGCTCCCTGAGACAGAGCATCTAAGAGGGAAAAAAAAAGGTGGTGTTTTATGAGTTCTGTTGCAGCAGACATAAACAACCTCCCAAAAATCCTGAATGAACAACGGAGCTCACAGCTCAGCACTGGAGCTCCTATAAAGCACAGACCGTCTCCTCAAGCGGCTCCCTGACCACTGTATATCCAAAGAGTCACCCTCCCAAAAAAACTAATCAGACTGATATTTGGCGGGCATCATTCTGGAACAAAGACAGCAGCAGAAGAAACTGGTATCATCCCTCACTGTTCTGCAGCTGCTACAGGTATACCCAAGGCAAGCAGGGCCTGGAGTGGACCTCAGCACTCATACAGCAGAGGGGCTAGACCATTAGAAGGAAAACTAAGTAAAAGAATTACTTCATCATCAACAATCTCAGCGTCCACACAGAGACCCAATTGAATAATCAGCAACTACTAAGACGACAGGTGGATAAATCCATAAAGATGGAAAGAAACAAGCGGAAAAAGGAGAAAAACACCCGAAGAAAAAACACCTCACCTCCTACAAAGACCAATACTTCTCAACAGCAAGGGAACAAAGCTGGACAAACAATGAGTGTGATGAAATGAAGGAATCAGATTTCAGAAAGTGGATAATGAGAAACTTCAGTGAGGTAAAAGATCATGTTGTAAATCAGTGCAAAGAAACTAAGAATCTTCAAAAAAGATTTGAAAAAAGATTTGAGGAATTAATAACAAGAATAGACAACTTAGAGAGGAATATGAATGAATTGAAGGAGCTGAAAAACACAACACGAGAACTTTGTGAAGCATGCACAAGTTTCAACAGCCGAATTGACCAAGCAGAGAAAGAATATTAGAAGTTGAAGATCAAGTCAATGAAATAAAACGAGAAACCACGATTAAAGAAAAAAGCACAAAAAAGAATGCACAAAATCTCCAGGACATGTGGGACTATGTGAAGAGACCCAATATACGTTTGACAGGTGTACCAGAATGTGATTAAAAGAATGAATCCAAGCTGGAAAACACTCTTCAGGACATTATTCAGAAAAATTGCCCCAACCTAGCAAGACAGGTCAATACTCAACTACAGGAAATACAGAAAACACCATAAAGATACTTCGCAAAAAGAGCAACCCCAAGGCACATAATCGTCAGATTCAACAGGGTTGAATTGAAGGAGAAAATACTAAGGGCAGCCAGAGAGAAACGTCGGGTCACCCACAAAGAGAAGCCCGTCAGACTCACAGCAGATCTCTCGGCAGAGACTCTACAAGACAAAAGAGAGTGGGGGCAAATATTAAACACCCTTAAAGAAAATAACTTCCAACCCAGAATTTCATATCCTGCCAAACTAAACTTCATAAACGAAGGAAAAATAAAATCCTTTATAAACAAAAAAGTACTCAGGGATTTTATAACCATCAGGCCTGATTTACAAGAGCTCCTGAAGGAGGCACTACACATAGAAAAAACAACTAGTACCAGCCATCCTAAAACCATACCAAATGCTAAAGAGCATCAACAAAATGAATAATCTACATGAACCAATGGGCAAAGCAGCCGGCTAGCATCAAAATGGTAGTACCAAATTCACACATAACAATATTAACCCTAAATGTAAATGGGCTAAATGAACAAATGAAAAGACACAGACTGGCAAATTGGATAAAAAACCAAAACCCATCGGTGTGCTGTATCCAGCAAACCCACCTAACACACAAGGATACACAAAGGCTCAAAATAAAAGGATGGAAAAAGATTTACCAAGCAAATGGAGAGCAAAAAAGCAGGAGTTGCAATTCTCTCTGATAAAATAGACTTTAAAGCAACAAAGATCAAAAGGACAAAGAAGGTCATTACATAAGGGTAAAAAGATCGATACAACAAGAAGTGATAACGATTCTAAATAAATATCGACCCAATGCAGGAGCACCCAGATATATAAGGCAAGTTCTTAATGAATTACAAAGAGACTTAGACTCCCACACAATAATAGTGGGAGATTTTAACACTACACTGTCAATATCACACAGATCAACCAGACAGAAAATTAACAAGGATATCAAGGGCTTGAACTCAGACCGGGAACAAGCAAACCTGATAGACATTTACAGAACTCTCCACGCCAAATCCTCAGAATATACATTCTTCTCAGCACCACATCACACCTACTCCAAAATTGACCACATAATTGGAAGTAAAGCACTCCTCAGAAAATGCAAAACAACAAAAATCATAACAAACAGTCTTTCAGACCGTAGTGCAATCAATTTGGAACTCAGAATTCAGAAAATAACTCAGAACTGCACAGCTTCATGGAAATTGAACAACTGGCTCTTAAATGTTGATTGGATAAACAAAGAAATAAAGGCAGAAATAAAGAAGTTCTTTGAAACCAACGAGAATGAAGACACAACGTACCATAATCTCTGGGAAACATTTAAAGCAGTCTGTATAGCAAAATAAATAGCAATAAGTGCCCACATGAGAAGAGTGGCGAGATCCAAAATTGACACCCTATCATCAAAATTGAAAGAGCTAGAGGAGCAAGATCAAAAAAGCTTAAAACCTACCCGAAGACAAGAAATAACTAAGATCAGAGCAGAACCGAAGGAGATAGAGACAAGAAAACCCTTCAAAAATCAATAAATCCAAGAGGTGGTTTTTCAAAAAGATCAACAAAATAGACAGATCACTCGCCAGACTGATAAAAAAGAAAAGAGAGAACAACCAAATAGATGGAATAAAAAATGATAATGGGGAAATTACCACAGATTCCACAAAATTCAAACCATCATTAAAGAATACTACAAACAACTCTATGCAAATAAACTAGTAAACCAGGAAGAAATTAAAAAATTCCTGGAAGCCTGTGTCCTCGCAAGCCTAAACCAGGAGGAAGCCAAAACTATTAATAGACAAATAACAAGGTCTGAAGTTGAGGCAGCAATTAAGACTTCAAACTATACTACAAGGCTACAGTAATCAAAACAGCATGGTACTGGTACCAAAACAGAGATATAGACCAATGGAACAGAACAGAGGCATCGGAGGCAACACAACACATTTACAACCATATTATCTTTGATAAACCAGACAAAAACAGGCAATGGGGAAAGGATTCCCTATTTAATAAATGGTGTTGGGAAAACTGGCTAGCCATGTGCAGAAAGCAGAAACTGGACCCCTTCCTGACACCTTACACTAAAATTAACTCCAGATGGATTAAAGACTTAAACCTAAGACCTGACACCATAGAAACCCTAGAAGAAAATCTAGGCAAAACCATTCAGGACATAGGAGTAGGCAAGGACTTCATGAACAAAACACCAAAAGCATTGGCAACAAAAGCCAAAATAGACAAATGGGACCTAATCATACTCCACAGCTTCTGCACGGCAAAAGAAACAGTCACTAGAGTGAATCGGCAACCATCAGAATGGGAAAAATCTTTGCAGTTTACACATCTGACAAAGGGTTGATATCC
Source organism: Saguinus midas (assembly GCA_021498475.1). Lineage (NCBI taxonomy): Eukaryota > Metazoa > Chordata > Mammalia > Primates > Cebidae > Saguinus > Saguinus midas. The sequence continues at coordinate 25,913,595 of CM038401.1, forward strand.
AGAATTTACAAAGAACTCAAACAGATTTACAGGAAAAACAAGCCCATTCAAAATGGGCAAAGGATATGAACAGAAACTTTACAAAAGAAGACATACATGAGGCCAACAAACATATGAAAAGTGCTCATCGTCATTGGTCATTAGAGAGATGCAAATCAAAACCACATTGAGATACCATCTCACGCCAGTTAGAATGGCGATCATTAAAAATCTGGAGACAGCAGATGCTGGAGAGGATGTGGAGAAATAGGAACACTCTTACACTGTTGGTGGGAGTGTAAATTAGTTCAACCATTGTGGAAGACAGTGTGGCGATTCCTCAGGGACCTAGAAATAGAAATTCCATTTGACCCAGCAACCCCATTACTGGGTATCTATCCAAAGGACTATAAATCGTTCTACTATAAGGACACATGCACACGAATGTTCATTGCAGCACTGTTTACAATAGCAAAGACCTGGAACCAACCCAAATGCCCAACAATGATAGACTGGACTGGGAAAATGTGGCACATATACACCATGGAATATTATGCAGCAATCAAAATGATGAGTTTGTGTCCTTTGTAGGGACATGGATGAATCTGAGAACATCATTCTCAGCAAACTGACACAAGAACAGAAAAGAAATACCGCATATACTCACTCATAGGTGGGTGAGAAAATGAGAACACATGGACACAGAGAGGCGGTCTACTATACACTGTGGACTGTTGGGGGAATGGGGGAGGGACAGCGGGGGCTGGGGGATAGCCTGGGGATGAATGCCAAGTGTGGGTGAGGGGGAGGAAAGCAGCAGAGCACACTGCCATGTGTGTACCTATGCAACTATCTTGCTCGTTCTGCACATGTACCCCCAAACCTATAATGCAATAAAAATTAAAAAAAAAAAAGAAACAAAATACAAAAAAAAAAGAACCTACAACACAAAAAAAGCCCAAGTCCAGATGGGTTGACTGCTGAATTCTACCAGACACACAAAGAGGATCTGGTACTATTCCTTCTGAAACTATTCCAAATTATTCAAAAAGAGGGAACCCTTCCCAAATCATTTTAAGAGACCAACATCATCCTGGTACCAAAACCTGGCAGAGACTTAACAAGAAATAAAAACTTCAGGCCAGTAACCATGATGAACATAGATGCAAAAATCTTCAATAAAATACTGGCAAACCGATTGCAACAGCACATTAAAAAACTTACCCATCATGATCAAGTAGGTTTCACCCCGGGGATGCAAGGCTGGTTCAACATATGCAAGTCTCTAAATGTAATTCACCACATAAACAGAAGTAAAAACAAAAACCACATGATTATCTCAATTGACACAGAGAAGGCAGTTGACAAAATTCAAGAGCTCTTCATGCTAAAAACACTCAATAAACTTGGTATTAATGGAACATATCTCAAAGTAATAAAAGCTATTTAAAACAAACCAACAGCCAATATCATATTTAATGGGCAAAAACTGGAAGCATTCCCTTTGAAATCAGGCACTAGACAAGGATGCCCTCTCTCACCACTACTATTCAACATAGTACTGGAAGTTCTAGCCAGAGCAATCAGGCAAGAAAAAGAAATAAAGTGTATTCAAATAGGAAAGGTGGAAGCCAAATTGTCTCTATTTGCAGACGACATGATAGTATACCTAGAAGACCCCATCATCTCAGCACAAAAGTTCCTGAAACTGATAAGCAACTTCAGTAAATCTCAGGATATAAAATCAATGTTCAAAAATCACAAGCATTCCTATACACCAATAACAGACTTAAAGAGAAACAAAGGAAGAACGAACTACCATTCACAATTGCTACAAAGGAAATAAAAAACCTAGGAATACAACTCAAAAGGAACGTAAGGGACATTTTTTTTTTTAATTTTTATTGCATTATATTTTGGGGTACATGTGCAGAATGAGCAAGATAGTTGCATAGGTACACTCATGGCAGTGTGCTCTGCTGCTTTCCTCCCCCTCACCCACAATTGGGACATTTTTAAAAAAAACTACAAACCACTGCTCAACGAAATAAGAGAGGACACAAACAGATTGAGAAACATTCCATATTCGTGGTTAGGAAGAATCAATATTGTGAAAATGGCTATACTGCCCAAAGTAATTTACACAATCAATGCTATCCCCATCAAACTACCATTGAATTTCTTCACAGAACTGGAAAAAACCACCATGAATTTCATATGAAACCAAAAAGGAGCCCGCATAGTCAAGTCAATTCTAAGCAAAAAGAACACAGTAGAAGGCATCACACTACCAGACTTCAAACTATACTACAAGGCAACACTAATTAAAACAGCATGGTACTGGTACCAAATCAGAGATATAGACCAATAGAACAGAACAGAGGCATCAAAGGCAACACAACATATCTACAATCATATTATCTTTGATAAACCAGAAAAAAACAAGCAATGGGGAAAGGATTCCCTATTTAATAAATGGTGTTGAGAAAACTGGCTAGCCATTTGCAGAAAGCAGAAATTGGACCCCTTCCTGACACCTTACACTAAAATTAACTCCAGATGTATTAAAGACTTAAACATAAGACCTGGCACCATAAAAACCCTAGAAGAAAATCTAGGCAAAACCATTCAGGATATAGGAGTAGGCAAGGAATTCATGAACAAAACACCAAAAGCATTGGCAACAAAAGCCAAAATAGACAAATGGGACCTAATTAATCTCCACAGCTTCGGCACGGCAAAGAAAACAGTCACTAGAGTGAATCAGCAACCATCAGAATGGGAAAAAATCTTTGCAGTTTACACATCTGACAAAAGGCTCATATCCAGAATTTACAAAGGACACAAACAGATTTACAGGAAAAAAACAAAGAAGCCCATTCAAAAATGGGCAAAGGATATGAAGAGGCACTTTACAAAAGAAGTCATACATGAGGCCAACAAACATATAAAAAGTCCTCATCATCGCTGGTCACTAGAGAGCTGCAAATAAAAACCACATTGAAATACCATCTCACGCCAGTTAGAATGGCGATCATTAAAAAATCTGGAGACAGCAGATGCTGGAGAGGATGTGGAGAAATAGAAACACTCGTACACTGTTGGTGGGAGTGTAAATTAGTTCAACCATTGTGGAAGACAGTGTGGCAATTCCTCAAGGAACTAGAACTAGAAATTCCATTTGACCTAGAAATCCCATTACTAGGTATATATCCAAAGGAATATAAATCGTTCTTCTATAAGGACACATGCGCACGAATGTTCATTGCAGCACTGTTTACAATAGCAAAGGACTGGAACCAACCCAAATGCCCAACGATGATAGATTGGACTAAAAAATGTGGCAGATATACATCATGGAATATTATGCAGCCATCAAAATGATGAGTTTGTGTCCTTTGTAAGGACATGGATGAATCTGGAGAACATCATTCTCAGCAAAGTCACAAAAGAACAGAAAAAGAATTACCGCATGTACTCACTCCTGGGTGGGTGAGAAAATGAGAACACATGGACACAGAGAGGGGTCTACTACACACTGGGGTCGATTGGGGAATGGGGAGGGACAGCGGTGGGGGATGGGAGAGATAGCCTGGGGATGAATGTCAAGTGTGAGTGACAAGAAGGAAGGCAGCAATACACACTGCCATGTGTGTACCTATGCAACTATCTTGCAAGTTCTGCAACTGTATCCCAAAACCTATAATGCAATAAAAACTTAAAAAGTCTTCAATAAAATACTGTCAAACCGATTGCAACAGCACATTAAAAACTTATCCATCATGATCAAGTAGGATTCATCCCGGAGATGCAAGGCATTGGCAACAAAAGCCAAAATAGACAAATGGGACCTAATTAATCTCCACAGCTTCGCACGGCAAAGAAAACAGTCACTAGAGTGAATCAGCAACCATCAGAATGGGAAAAATCTTTGCAGTTTACACATCTGACAAAGGCTCATATCCAGAATTTACAAAGGACACAAACAGATTTACAGGAAAAATAAAGAAGCCCATTCAAAATGGGCAAAGGATATGAAGAGGCACTTTACAAAAGAAGTCATACATGAGGCCAACAAACATATAAAAAGTCCTCATCATCGCTGGTCACTAGAGAGCTGCAAATAAAACCACATTGAAATACCATCTCACGCCAGTTAGAATGGCGATCATTAAAAATCTGGAGACAGCAGATGCTGGAGAGGATGTGGAGAAATAGGAACACTCTTACACTGTTGGTGGGAGTGTAAATTAGTTCAACCATTGTGGAAGACAGTGGCAATTCCTCAAGGAACTAGAACTAGAAATTCCATTTGACCTAGAAATCCCATTACTAGGTATATATCCAAAGGAATATAAATCGTTCTTCTATAAGGACACATGCGCACGAATGTTCATTGCAGCACTGTTTACAATAGCAAAGGACTGGAACCAACCCAAATGCCCAACGATGATAGATTGGACTAAAAAATGTGGCAGATATACATCATGGAATATTATGCAGCAATCAAAATGATGAGTTTGTGTCCTTTGTAAGGACATGGATGAATCTGGAGAACATCATTCTCAGCAAAGTCACAAAAGAACAGAAAAGAATTACCGCATGTACTCACTCCTGGGTGGGTGAGAAAATGAGAACACATGGACACAGAGAGGGGGTCTACTACACACTGGGGTCGATTGGGGGGAATGGGGGAGGGACAGCGGTGGGGGATGGGGAGAGATAGCCTGGGGATGAATGTCAAGTGTGAGTGACAAGAAGGAAGGCAGCAATACACACTGCCATGTGTGTACCTATGCAACTATCTTGCAAGTTCTGCAACTGTATCCCAAAACCTATAATGCAATAAAAACTTAAAAAAGTCTTCAATAAAATACTGTCAAACCGATTGCAACAGCACATTAAAAAACTTATCCATCATGATCAAGTAGGATTCATCCCGGAGATGCAAGGCATTTTCAACAAAGACAAGTCTATAAATGTAATTTACCACATATACTGAAGCATAAACAAAAACCGCATGATTATCTCAATTGATGCAGAGGAGGCATTTGATAAAATTCAACAGCCCTTTATGCTAAAAACACTCAAAAAAATAGGTATTGATGGAACATATCTCAAAGTAATAAAAGCTATTTACGACAAACCAACAGCCAATATCATACTGAATGGGCAAAAACTGGAAACATTCCCTTTGAAATCCGGCACTAGACAAGGATGCCCTCTCTCTCCACTCCTATTCAACATAGTACTGGAAGTTCTAGCCAGAACAATCAGGCAAGAAAAAGAAATAAAGGGTATTCAAATAGGAAAGGTGGAAGCCAAATTGTCTCTATTTGCAGACGACATGATAGTATAACTATAAGACCCCATCACCTCAGCCCATATGTCCTGAAAGTGATAAACAACTTCAGCAAAGTCTCAGGATATAAAATCAACGTGCAAAAATCACAAGCATTCTTATACACCAATAAAAGACTTAAAGAGAACCAAATCAAGAACGAACTGCCATTCACAATTGCTACAAAGAAAATAAAATACCTAGAAATACAACTCAATAGGAATGTAAGAAAACTCTTTAAGGAAAACTGCAAACCACTGCTCAACGAAATAAGACAGGACACAAACAGATGGAGAAACATTCCATGTTCGTTGTTAGGAAGAATTAATATCGTGAAAATGGCTATAATGCCGAAAGTACTTTACACAATCAATGCTATCCCCATCAATCTACCACTGAGTTTCTTCACAGAACTGAAAAAGCCACCATGAACTTCATATGGAACCAAAAGAAAGCCCGCATAGCCAAGTCAATTCTAAGCAAAAAGAACACAGCCGGAGGCATCACACTACCAGACTTCAAACTATACTACAAGGCTACAGTAATAAAAACAGCATGTTACTGGTACCAAAACAGAGATATACACCAATGGAACAGAACAGAGGCATCAGAGGTAACACAACATATCTACAACCATATTACCTTTGATAAAGCAGACAAAAAACAGGCAATGGGGAAAGGATTCCCTATTTAATAAATGGTGTTGAGAAAACTGGCTAGCCATGTTAAGAAAGCAGAAACTGGACCCCTTTCTGACACCTTACCCAAAAATTAATCCCAGATGGATTAAGGACTTAAACATAAGACTTGACACCATAAAAACCCTAGAAGAAAATCTAGGCAAAACCATTCAGGACATAGGAGTAGGCAAGGACTTCATGAACAAAACACCAAAAGCATTGGCAACAAAAGCCAAAATAGACAAATGGGACCTAATCAAACTCCACAGCTTCTGCCTGGCAAAGAAAACAGTCACTAGAGTGAATAGGCAACCATCAGAATGGGATAAAGTCTTTGCAGGTTACACATCTGACAAAAGGCTGATATCCAGAATTTACAAAGAACTCAAACAGATTTACAGGAAAAAAAAAAAAAACAAACAAGCCCATTCAAAAATGGGCAAAGAATATGAAGAGACACTTTACAAAAGAAGACATACATGAGGCCAACCATCATATGAAAAAATCCTCATCATCACTGTTCATTGGAGAGATGCAAATCAAAACCACATTGAAATACCATCTCATGCCTGTTAGAATGGCGATCATTAAAAAATCTGGAGACAGCAGATGCTGGAGAGGATGTGGAGAAATAGGAACACTCTTACACTGTTGGTGGGAGTGTAAATTAGTTCAACCATTGTGGAAGACAGTTTGGCGATTCCTCAAGGAAGTAGAAATAAAATTCCATTTGACCCAGCAATCCGATTACTGGGTATATATTCAAAGGAGTATAAACCGTTCTACTATAAGGACACCTGCACACGAATTTTCATTGCAGCACTATTTGCAATAGCAAAAAACTGGAACCAATCCAAATGCCCAACGATGATAGACTCGACTGGGAAAATGTGGCACATATACACCATGGAATATTATGCAGCAATCAAAAATGATGAGTTTGTGTCCTTTAGTAAGGACATGAATGAATCTGGAGAAGAAAATTCTCAGCCCCCTAACACAAGAACAGAAAAGGAAATACCGCATATACTCACTCATAGGTGGGTGAGAAAAATGAGAACACATGGACACAGAGAGGGGGTCTACTACACACTGGGGTCTATTGGGGGGAATGGGGGAGGGACAGCGCGGGGGCTGGGGAGGAATAGCCTGAGGATGAATGCCAAGTGTGGGTGAACGGGAGGAAGGCATCAATACACACTGCTATGTTTGTACCTATGCAACTATATTGCACGTTTGGCACACATAAACCAAAACCTATAATGCAATAAAAATTAAAAAAGAAATCTTCAATAAAATATTGGCAAACCGATTGCAACAGCACATTAAAAAACTAATCCATCATGATCAAGTAGGATTCATCCTGGTGATGCAAGTCATGTTCAACATACACAAGTCTATAAATGTAATTCACCACATAAACAGAAGCAAAACCAAAAACCACATGATTATCTCAATTGACGAGAAGGCATTTGACAAAATTCAACAGCCCTTTATACTAAAAACCCTCAATAAACTTGGTATTGATGGAACATTTCTCAAAGTAATAAAAGCTATTTACGACAAACCAACAGCCAAAATCATACTTAATGGGCAAAAACTGGAAGCATTCCCTTTGAAATCCGGCACTAGACAAGGATGCCCTCTCTCCACTCCTATTCAACATAGTACTGGAAGTTCTAGCCAGAACAATCAGGCAAGAAAAAGAAATAAAGTGTATTCAAATAGGAAATGTGGTAACCAAATTGTCTCTATTTGCAGACGACACGATAGTATACCTATAAGACCCCATCACCTCAGCCCAAAATTCCTGAAAGTGATAAGCAACTTCAGCAAAGTCTCAGGATATAAAATCAACGTGCAAAAATCACAAGCATTCTTATACACCAATAAAAGACTTAAAGAGAACCAAATCAAGAACGAACTGCCATTCACAATTGCTACAAAGAAAATAAAATACCTAGGAATACAACTCACAAGGAACGTAAGGGATCTTTTTAAGGAAAACTCCAAACCACTGCTCAACGACATAAGAGAGGACACAAACAGATGAAGAAACATTCCATGTTCGTGGTTAGGAAGAATGAATATCGTGAAAATGACTATACTGCCCAAAGTTATTTACACAATCAATGCTATCCCCATCAAACTGCCATTGAATTTCTTCACAGAACTGAAAACCACCATGAATTTCATATGAAACCAAAAAGAGCCCGCATAGCCAAGTCAATTCTAAGCAAAAGAACACAGCGGAGGCATCACACTACCAGACTTCAAACTATACTACAAGGCTACAGTAATCAAAACAGCATGGTACTGGTACCAAAACAGAGATATAGACCAATGGAACAGAACAGAAGCATCGGAGGCAACACAACATATCTACAACCATATTATCTTTGATAAACCAGACAAAACAAGCAATGGGGAAAGGATTCCTATTTAATAAATGGTGTTGGGAAAACTGGCTAGCCATGTGCAGAAAGCAGAAACTGGACCCTTCCTGACACCTTACACTAAAATTAACTCCAGATGGATTAAAGACTTAATCATAAGACCTGGCACCATAAAAACCCTAGAAGAAAATCTAGGCAAAACCATTCAGGACATAGCAGTAGGCAAGGACTTCATGAACAAAACACCAAAAGCATTGGCATCAAAAGCCAAAATAGACAAATGGGACCTAATCAAACTCCACAGCTTCTGCACGGCAAAAGAAACAGTCACTAGAGTGAATCGGCAACCATCAGAATGGGAAAAATTTTTGCAGTTTACATCTGACAAAGGGCTGATATCCAGAATTTACAAAGAACTCAAACAGATTTACAGGAAAAACAAGCCCATTCAAAATGGGCAAAGGATATGAACAGACACTTTACAAAACAAGACATACATGAGGCCAACAAACATATGAAAAAATGCTCATCATCACTGGTCATTAGAGAGATGCAAATCAAAACCACATTGAAATACCATCTCATGCCAGTTAGAATGGCGATCATTAAAAAATCTGGAGACAGCAGATGCTGGAAAGGATGTGAAGAAATAGGAACACTCTTACACTGCTGGTGGGAGTGTAAATTAGTTCAACCATTGTGGAAGACAGTGTGGCGATTCCTCATGGACCTAGAAATAGAAATTCTATTGGACCCAGCAATCACATTACTGGTTTTATATCCAAAGGACCATAAATCGTTCTGCTATAAGGACACATGCACACGAATGTTCATTGCAGCACTGTTTACAATAGCAAAGAACTGGAACCAACCAAAATGCCCATCGATGATAGACTGGACTAGGAAAATGTGGCACATATACACCATGGAATATTATGCAGCAATAAAAAATGATGAGTTTGTGTCCTTTGCAAGAACATGGATGAATCTGGAGAACATCATTCTCAGCAAACTGACACAAGAACAGAAAAAGAAATGCCGCATATACTCACTCATAGGCGGGTGAGAAAAATGAGAACACATGGACACAGAGAGTGGGTCTACTACACACTGGGGTCGATTGAGGGAATGCGGGAGGGACACCTGGGGAGGGATAGCCTGGGGATGAATGCCAAGTGTGGGTGAAGGAGGAAGGCACACATACACTGCCATGTGTGTACCTATGCAACTATCTTGCACGTTCTGCACCTGTACCCCAAAACTTATAATGCAATAAAAATTAAAGAAAAGAAAGAAAAACAGTGAATAATGCACATGTGGAGTAATTAGAAGTCTGTTTTGTATGGCTGCTCTTTCACAGCCTCACTGAATATTACACACTTGTGATATAGTATTGAGTCTATTTTTATGGCCACTGATTCAGAGAATCACTGAATAATGCACACCTGTGGAATAGTCAGGAGACTTTTCATGTGGCCTCTCATTCAGAGTCTCACTAAATAATGCACACCTGTGGAATAGTCAGGAGACTTTTCATGTGGCCTCTCATTCAGAGTCTCAATAAATAATGCACATCTGTGGAATAGTCAGGAGACTTTTTCATGTGGCCTCTCATTCTTAGTGTCACTGAATAATGTGGTGTAGTAAGGAGTCTATTTCATGTAGACACATATTCAGAGCCTAACTGAATAACATACACCTTGGGAAAGTCAGGATTCTATTTCATACTACCACTCATTTAGAGCCTCAGTGAATAATGCACACATGGAGAATAATGAGGAGTCTATTTCATATGGCCACTCATTCAGAGAATCACTGAATAATGCACACCTGTGGAGTAGCCAGGAGTCTATTTCATATAGCCACTCATTCAGAGATTCACTGAATAATGTGGTGTAGTCAGGAGTCTATTTTATGGCCACTCATTCAGAGAATCACTGAATAATGTGGTGTAGTCAGGAGTCTATTTTATGGCCACTCATTCAGAGAATCACTGAATAATGCACAAATGTAAAGTACTCAGCAGTCTATTTCATATAGCCACTCATTCAGAGAATCACTGAATAATGCACAAATGTAAAGTACTCAGCAGTCTATTTCATATAGCCACTCATTCAGACAAACAGTGAATAATGCACATGTGGAGTAATTAGAAGTCTGTTTCATATGGCCCTCTTTCACAGCCTCACTGAATATTACACACTTGTGATATAGTATTGAGTCTATTTTATGGCCACTCATTCAGAGAATCACTGAATAATGCACACCTGTGGAATAGTCAGAAGTCTCTTTCCTATGGCCACTCATTCAGAGCCTCAGTGAATAATGCACACCTGTGGAATAGTCAGGAGACTTTTCATGTGGCCTCTCATTCAGAGTCTCACTAAATAATGCACACCTGTGGAGTAGTCAGGAGTCTATTTTATATGGCCACTCATTCAGAGAATCACTGAATAATGTGGTGTAGTCAGGAGTCTATTTCATGTAGACACATATTCAGAGCCTCAGTGAATAAGACAGACCCTTGATATAGTAAGGAATCTAATTAATATGGCCACATCTTCTGAGCCTCACTGAATAATACACACCTGGAGAATAATTTGGAGTCTATTTTCGATGGACATTCATTCAGAGCCTCAGTGAATAATGCACACCTGTGGAGTAGCCAGGAGTCTATTTCATTTGGACACTCATTCATAGCCTCAGTGGATAATATGCACGTGTGGGTTAGTCAGGATTCCATTTCATATGGCCACTGACTCATAACCTCAGTGAATAATGCACAAATGTAAAGTACTCAGCAGTCTATTTCATATAGCCACTCATTCAGAGATTCACTGAATAATACAAATATTTAAGATAGACAGCATCCTGTTTCATATGGTCACACAAGAAGAGCCTCACTGAGTAATACACACCTGGAGAATAATTTGAGTCTATTTTATATGGCCTCTCATTCAGAGTCTCACTAAATAATGCACACCTGTGGAATAGTCAGGAGACTTTTCATGTGGCCTCTCATTAGCAGTGTCACTGAATAATGTCTTGAGGTCAGGAGTCTATTTCATGTAGACACAAATTCGAGCCTCAGTGAATAAAAAGACCCTTGATACAGTATCTAATCTAATTAATATGGCCACATCTTCTGAGCCTCACTGAACAATGCACACCTAGAGAATAACTTGGAGTCTAATTTCGATGGACATTCATTCAGAGCCTCGGTGAATAATGCACACCTGTGGAGTAGTCAGGAGTCTATTTCATTTGGACACTCATTCATAGCCTCAGTGGATAATATGCACGTGTGGATTAGTCAGGATTCCATTTTATATGGCCACTGACTCATAACCTCAGTGAATAATGCACAAATGTAAAGTACTCAGCAGTCTATTTCATATAGCCACTCATTCAGAGATTCACTGAATAATACAAATATTTCAGATAGACAGCATCCTGTTTCATATGGTTACACAAGAAGAGCCTCACTGAATAATACACACCTGGAGAATAATTTGAGTCTATTTTATATGGCCTCTCATTCAAAGTTTCAGTGAATAATGCACACGTGTGGAATAGACGCCAGTCTATTTAATACGGCCACAAAATCAAAGCCTGAGTAATACACAACTTTGGAATAGTCACTAGTCAATTTTACATGCCCAAATATTCAGAGTCAGAGTCAATAATACACACCTGTGGAGTAGCCAGGAGTCTATTTCATATGGCCACTTATTCAGAACCTCAGTGAAGAATCATATATATCTGGAAAATACTCAGGATTCTATTTCATATGGCCTCTCATTCAAAGTTTCAGTGAATAATGCACAAATGTAAAGTACTCAGCAGTCTATTTCATATAGCCACATATTCAGAGCCTAACTGAATAACATACACCTTGGGAAAGTCAGGATTCTATTTCATATAGCCACTCATTCAGAGATTCACTGAATAATACACACCTGGGTGATAGTCAGGAGTCTATTTTATGGCCACTCTTTCAGAGCCTCACAGAATAATACAGACCCATGGAAAAGTCAGGAGTGTATTTCCCATGGCCACTTATTTAGAAACTCAGTGAAGAATCATATATATCTGGAAAATACTCAGGATTCTATTATATATAGCCACTTATTCAGAGACTCACTGAATAATGCACACCTGGGGAATAGTCTGGAGACTATTTGATATGACCGTTCACCCAGTGACTCAGTGGAAAATGCAGAGCTGAGAAATAGTCAAGAGGATAGAGTCAGGAGTCTATTTTATGTGGTCACTCGTTCAGAAACTCACTGAAGAATACACACCTTGGGAATAGTCAGAGTCCAGGTCATATGGCCACTCAATCACAGCATTACCGAATAATGCACAATGGGGCAATAGTAAGGAGTCTATTTCATATGGCCTCTCATTCAGAGCTTCAGTGCATAATAAACAGCTGTGGAGTAGTCAGGACCCTATTTAAGGTAGCCCCAAATTAAGCAGCTCCGTGAATGATACACACATGTGTGATAGTCAGGAGACTATTTGATATGGACACTCATACAGAACCTCTTTGAATACTGCACATGGGGAATAATCACTAGTCTATTTCATATGGTGATTTGTTTGGAGAGTCAAAAAATAACGCACACCTGTGGAGTAAAATGGGGTCTATTTCATAAGGCCACTCTTTCAGTGTTTCAGTGAATAATATGTATATCTGATAAGTCAGGAATCTCTTTCACATGGCCACTCATTCAGGGCCTCTGTGAATAATACTCCCCTCAGAAATAGTCAAGGGTCTACTTCAAATGGCTACACATTCAGAGTCTCTGTAAGTAATGCACACCTGGGCAATACACAAGAGTCTCTTTTATGCCCACTTAGTCAGAGTCTCATTCAATAATACACACCTGGGAAGAGTTAAGAGTCTACTTCATGTAGCCACTCATTTAGAGCCTCAGTGAATAATGCACACCAGGGTAATAGTCGAGCATTTTTATATGGCCACTCATTCTGTGCCTCCTGAATGATACACACCTGGGAATCCTCAGGATTCTATTTTATACTACCACTCATTTAGAACCTTATTGAATAATTCACAATGGAGCAATAGTCAGGTGTCTATTTTATATGGCCTCTCATTCAAAGTTTCAGTGAATAATGAACTTCTATGGAGTAATCAGGACGCTGTTTAAGATAGCCACAAATTAAGTGCCTTCCTGAATGATACACACCTGGGTGATAGTCAGGAGTCTATTTCATATGAACTCTAATTCTGCATATCGCTGAGTAATACACACCTGGGTGATAGTCAGGAGACTATTTGATATGGACACTCATACAGAACCTGTTTGAATAATGCACACATGGAGAATAATGAGGAGTCTATGTCACATGGCTACTCATTCAGACAAACAGTGAATAATGCACACCTGTGGAATAGTCAGGAGTCTATTTCATATGGCCACTCATTCAGAGCCTCAGTGAATAATGCACACCTGTGGAATAGTCAGGAGTCTATTTTATATGGCCACTCATTCAGAGACTCACTGAATAATACACACCTGGGTGATAGTCAGGAGTCTATTTCATATGGCCACTCATTCAGAGCCTCAGTGAATAATGCACACCTGTGGAATAGTCAGGAGTCTATTTTATATGGCCTCTCATTCAGAGTCTCACTAAATAATGCACACCTGTGGAATAGTCAGGAGTCTATTTTATATGGCCACTCATTCAGAGAATCACTGAATAATGCACACCTGTGGAATAGTCAGGAGTCTATTTCATATAGCCACTCATTCAGAGCCTCAGTGAATAATACACACCTGGGTGATAGTCAGGAGTCTATTTTATATGGCCACATCTTCTGAGCCTCACTGAATAATGCACACCAGGGTAATAGTCGAGCATTTTTATATGGCCACTCATTCAGAGAATCACTGAATAATGCACACCTGTGGAATAGTCAGGAGTCTATTTCATATGGCCACTCATTGAGAGCCTCACTAATGTACACACCTGGGAAATAGTCAGATTTAAATTTTTATTTTTATTGCATTATAGGTTTGGGGTACATGTGCAGAACGAGCAAGATAGTTGCATAGGTACACACATGGCAGTGTGTTTTGCTGCTTTCCTCCCCTCACCCACACTTGGCATTCATCCCCAGGCTATCCCCCAGCCCCCCGCTGTCCCTCCCCATTCCCCCAACAGTCCCCAGTGTATAGTAGACCGCCTCTGTGTCCATGTGTTCTCATTTTTCTCACCCACCTATGAGTGAGTATATGGTATTTCTTTTCTGTTCTTGTGTCAGTTTGTTGAGAATGATGTTCTCAGATTCATCCATGTCCCTACAAAGGACACAAACTCATCATTTTTGATTGCTGCATAATATTCCATGGTGTATATGTGCCACATTTTCCCAGTCCAGTCTATCATTGTTGGGCATTTGGGTTGGTTCCAGGTCTTTGCTATTGTAAACAGTGCTGCAATGAACATTCGTGTGCATGTGTCCTTATAGTAGAACGATTTATAGTCCTTGATAGATACCCAGTAATGGGATTGCTGGGTCAAATGGAATTTCTATTTCTAGGTCCCTGAGGAATCGCCACACTGTCTTCCACAATGGTTGAACTAATTTACACTCCCACCAACAGTGTAAGAGTGTTCCTATTTCTCCACATCCTCCAGCATCTGCTGTCTCCAGATTTTTAATGATCGCCATTCTAACTGGCGTGAGATGGTATCTCAATGTGGTTTTGATTTGCATCTCTAATGACCAATGACGATGAGCACTTTTTCATATGTTTGTTGGCCTCATGTATGTCTTCTTTTGTAAAGTTTCTGTTCATATCCTTTGCCCATTTTTGAATGGGCTTGTTTGTTTTTTTCCTGTAAATCTGTTTGAGTTCTTTGTAAATTCTGGATATCAACCCTTTGTCAGATGTGTAAACTGCAAAGATTTTTTCCCATTCTGATGGTTGCCGATTCACTCTAGTGACTGTTTCTTTTGCCGTGCAGAAGCTGTGGAGTTTGATTAGGTCCCATTTGTCTATTTTGGCTTTTGTTGCCAATGCTTTTGGTGTTTTGTTCATGAAGTCCTTGCCTACCCTATGTCCTGAATGGTTTTGCCTAGATTTTCTTCTAGGGTTTTTATGGTGTCAGGTCTTACGTTTAAGTCTTTAATCCATCTGGAGTTAATTTTAGTGTAAGGTGTCAGGAAGGGGTCCAGTTTCTGCTTTCTGCACATGGCTAGCCAGTTTTCCCAACACCATTTATTAAATAGGAATCCTTTCCCATTGCCTGTTTTTGTCTGGTTTATCAAAGATAATATGGTTGTAGATGTGTTGTGTTGCCTCCGATGCCTCTGTTCTGTTCCATTGGTCTATATCTCTGTTTTGGTACCAGTACCATGCTGTTTTGATTACTGTAGCCTTGTAGTATAGTTTGAAGTCTGGTAGTGTGATGCCTCCCGCTGTGTTCTTTTGCTTAGAATTGACTTGGCTATGCGGGCTCTTTTTGGTTCCATATGAAATTCATGGTGGTTTTTTCCAGTTCTGTGAAGAAATTCAATGGTAGTTTGATGGGGATAGCATTGATTGTGTAAATTACTTTGGGCAGTATAGCCATTTTCACGATATTGATTCTTCCTAACCACGAACATGGAATGTTTCTCCATCTGTTTGTGTCCTCTTATTTCGTTGAGCAGTTGTTTGTAGTTTTCCTTAAAGAGGTCCCTTACATTCCTAGTGAGTTGTATTCCTAGGTATTTTATTTTCTTTGTAGCAATTGTGAATGGCAGTTCATTCTTGATTTGGTTCTCTTTAAGTCTGTTATTGGTGTATAGGAATGCTTGTGATTTTTGAACATTGATTTTATATCCTGAGACTTTGCTGAAGTTGCTTATCAGTTGCAGGAGCTTTTGGGCTGAGGTGATGGGGTCTTCTAGGTATACTATCATGTCGTCTGCAAATAGAGACAATTTGGCTTCCACCTTTCCTATTTGAATACCCTTTATTTCTTTTTCTTGCCTGATTGCTCTGGCTAGAACTTCCAGTACTATGTTGAATAGAAGTGGTGAGAGGGCATCCTTGTTCAGTGCCAGATTTCAAAGGGAATGCTTCCAGTTTTTGCCCATTAAGTATGATATTGGCTGTTGGTTTGTCATAAATAGCTTTTATTACTTTGAGATATGTTCCATCAATACCAAGTTTATTGAGGGTTTTAGCATAAAGGGCTGTTGAATTTTGTCAAATGCCTTCTGCATCAATTGAGATAATCATGTGGTTTTTGTTTTTGCTTCTGTTTATGTGGTGAATTACATTTATAGACTTGCGATGTTGAACCAGCCTTGCATCCCCGGATGAATCCTACTTGATCATGATGGATAAGTTTTTAATGTGCTGTTGCAATCGGTTTGCCAGTATTTTATTGAAGATTTTGCATCTATGTTCATCATGGATATTGGCCTGAAGTTTTCTTTTTCTTGTTGAGTCTCTGCCAGGTTTTGGTATCAGGATGATGTTGGTCTCATAAAATGATTTGGGAAGGGTTCTCTTTTGGATTATTTGGAATAGTTTCAGAAGGAATGGTACCAGATCCTCTTTGTGTGTCTGGTAGAATTCAGCTGTGAACCCATCTGACCTGGGCTTTTTTGTGTGGTAGGTTTAATTGCTGCCTCAACTTCAGACCTTGTTATTGGTCTATTCATAGTTTTGGCTTCCTCCTGGTTTAGGCTTGGGAGGACACAGGCGTCCAGGAATTTATCCATTTCTTCCTGATTTACTAGTTTATGCATAGAGTTGTTTGTAGTATTCTCTGATGATGGTTTGAATTTCTGTGGAATCTGTGGTGATTTCCTTTATCGTTTTTTATTGCATCTATTTGGTTGTTCTCTCTTCTTTTTATCAGTCTGGCTAGTGGTCTGTCTATTTTGTTGATCTTTTCAAAACCAGCTCTTAGATTTATTGATTTTTGAAGGGTTTTTCTTGTCTCTATCTCCTTCAGTTCTGCTCTGATCTTAGTTATTTCTTGTCTTCGGCTAGGTTTTGAGCTTTTTGATCTTGCTCCTCTAGCTCTTTCAATTTTGACGATAGGGTGTCAATTTTGGATCTCTCCACTCTTCTCATGTGGGCACTTATTGCTATATATTTTCCTCTACAGACTGCTTTAAATGTGTCCCAGAGATTCTGGTACGTTGTGTCTTCATTCTCATTGGTTTCAAAGAACTTTATTTCTGCCTTCATTTCATTGTTTATCCAATCAACATTCAAGAGCCAGTTGTTCAGTTTCCATGAAGCTGTGCGGTTCTGAGTTATTTTCTGAATTCTGAGTTCCAACTTGATTGCACTATGGTCTGAGAGACTGTTTGTTATGATTTCAGTTGTTTTGCATTTGCTGAGGAGTGCTTTACTTCCAATTATGTGGTCAATTTTGGAGTAGGTGTGATGTGGTGCTGAGAAGAATGTATATTCTGTGGATTTGGGGTGGAGAGTTCTGTAAATGTCTATCAGGTTTGCTTGTTCCAGGTCTGAGTTCAAGTCCTGGATATCCTTGTTAATTTTCTGTCTGGTTGATCTGTCTGCTATTGACAGTGGAGTGTTAAAGTCTCCCACTATTATTGTGTGGGAGTCTAAGTCTCTTTGTAAGTCATTAAGAACTTGCCTTATATATCTGGGTGCTCCTACATTGGGTCCATATATATTTAGAATCGTTATCTCTTCTTGTTGTATCGATCCTTTTACCATTATGTAATGACCTTCTTTGTCCCTTTTGATCTTTGTTACTTTAAAGTCTATTTTATCAGAGATGAGAATTGCAACTCCTGCTTTTTTTTGCTCTCCATTTGCTTGGTAAATCTTCCTCCATCCCTTTATTTTGAGCCTTTGTGTATCTTTGCATGTGAGGTGGGTTTCCTGGATACAGCACACCGATGGGTTTTGGTTTTTATCCAATTTGCCAGTCTGTGTCTTTTGATTGGTGCATTTAGCCCATTTACATTCAGGGTTAATATTGTTATGTGTGAATTTGATACTGCCATTTTGATGCTAGCTGGCTGTTTTGCCCGTTGGTTCATGTACATTCTTCATTTTGTTGATGGTCTTTAGCATTTGGTATGCTTTTAGGATGGCTGGAACTGGTTGTTTTTCTATGTGTAGTGCCTCTTTCAGGAGCTCTTGTAAAGCAGGCCTAGTGGTGACAAAATCTCTGAGTACTTGCTTGTTCGTGAAGGATTTTATTTTTCCTTCACTTATGAAGCTCAGTTTGGCTGGATATGAAATTCTGGGTTGAAAGTTCTTTTCTTTAAGGATGTTGAATATTGGCCCCACTCTTCTGGCTTGTAGAGTCTCTGCCGAGAGATCTGCTGTGAGTCTGATGGGCTTCCTTTGTGGGTGACCTGACCTTTCTCTGGCTGCCCTTAGTATTTTCTCCTTCGTTTCAACCCTGGTGAATCTGACGATTATGTGCCTTGGGGTTGCTCTTCTTGCAGAGTATCTTTGTGGTGTTCTCTGTATTTCCTGGAGTTGAGTATTGACCTGTCTTGCTAGGTTGGGGAAATTTTCCTGGATAATATCCTGAAGAGTGTTTTCCAGCTTGGATTCATTCTCTTCATCACATTCTGGTACACCTATCAAACGTAGGTTGGGTCTCTTCACATAGTCCCACATTTCTTGGAGATTTTGTTCATTCCTTTTTGTGCTTTTTTCTTTAATCTTGGTTTCTCGTTTTATTTCATTGAGTTGATCTTCAACTTCTGATATTCTTTCTTCTGCTTGGTCAATTCGACTGTTGAAACTTGTGCATGCTTCGCGAAGTTCTCGTGTGGTGTTTTTCAGCTCCTTCAATTCATTCATATTCCTATGTTGTCCATTCTCGTTATCAATTCCTCGAATCTTTTTTCAAATCTTTTTTCAAGGTTCTTAGTTTCTTTGCACTGGTTTAGAACATGTTCCTTTAGCTCACTGAAGTTTCTCATTATCCACTTTCTGAAGTCTGATTCCGATTTGTCACATTCATTCTCCGTCCAGCTTTGTTCCTTGCTGGTGAGGAGTTTTGGTCCTTTTGGAGGTGAGGTGTTTTGGTTTCGCCTTTTTTGCGCTGGTTTCTTCCCATCTTTATGGATTTATCCGCCTGTCGTCTTAGTAGTTGCTGATTTTTCAATTGGGTCTCTGTGTGGACACTGAGATTGTTGATGATGAAGTATTTCTGTTACTTAGTTTTCCTCTAATGATCTATCCTCTCTGCTGTATGAGTGCTGAGGTCCACCCAGGCCCTGCTTGTCTGGGGTATACCTGCAGCAGCTGCAGAACAATGAGGATGATACCAGTTTCTTCTTCTGCTGCCCTTGTTCCAGAATGATGCCAGCCAAATGTCAGTCTGATTAGTCCTTTCTGGGGTGACTCTTGATATACAGGGTCAGGAGCTGCTTGAGGAGACAGTCTGTGCTTTATAGGAGCTCCAGTGCTGAGCTGTGAGTTGTTCATTCAGGGTTGTTGGGAGGTTGTTTATGTCTGCTGCAATAGAACTCATAAACACCACTCTTTTTTTTTTTTCACCCTTAGATGCTCTGTCTCAGGGAGTTGGGGCTTTCTTTATGAGTATCTGTTGCACTGTCCTGCCCCACTAGATGGCAGTCTATTCACTATTTGTGACCTGCTTGGGTCTGCTGCTGGGCTCTTCTGCTGTACAGAGTCTCTGTTATGGCAGGTTGCCTGGCAATGGCAGGCACCAGCCCTGTTTTCAAATAGTGGATTGCGCCCAGCCCCTCCCACTGGGCTGCACTGTCCTAGATGCAGCAGCAAAACCTCAGCCCCAAGCCTCCATCCTGCTTGTCCTGTGAGGGTGGGACCCGCCGAGCCTGATCACCCAGCTCCCTGCCTCAGAGTCCGTCTCTCTCTCTCTTCCTAAGCTGAAAGGTCGACTCTCTCACTGGCGCCCCAGGAGCCTGCCGATAGGGCACTGGGATCCGTGCGATCTCTGTGCCACTGCCCACTGCACCAGGCTCAGATCACGCTTCCCAGGAAACTCCTGGTCTGGCTCATTGTCCAAGTCCCATTCAATCAGATGGACATGCCAATCTGCCCTTCCAAATCTCAGATTGCCGGTTTAACAGGGCACCCAGAAGGAGTTCTGTCCTGTGCTCATTCACCAAAAATGTACCTCAATTTGCCACTATGTCTCTTACACTCAAAATTCAAAGCCTGAGTGAGTAATACACAACTTTGAATAGTCACTAGTCTATTTTATATGGCCACTGACTCATAACCTCAGTGAATAATGCACAAATGTAAAGTACTCAGCAGTCTATTTCATGTAGACACATATTCAGAGCCTAACTGAATAACATACACCTTGGGAAAGTCAGGATTCTATTTGTATAGCCACTCATTCAGAGAATCACTGAATAATGCACATGTGGAATAGACACTAGTCTATTTCATATGGCCACTCATTCAGAGCCTCACAGAATAATACAGACCTATGGAAAAGTCAGGAGTGTATTTCACATGGCCACTTATTCAGAGACTCACTGAATAATACACACCTGGGAAGTGTTAGGAGTCTACTTTATATAGCCTCTCATTTACAGCCTCAGGGAATAATGCACACCTGTGGAGTAGCCAGGAGTCTATTTCATATAGCCACTCATTCAGAGCCTCAGTGAATAATGCACACCTGTGGAGTAGCCAGGAGTCTATTTCATGTAGACACATATTCAGAGCCTCAGTGAATAATGCACACGTGTGGAATAGACACTAGTCTATTTCATATAGCCACTCATTCAGAGCCTCAGTGAATAATGCACAAATGTAAAGTACTCAGCAGTCTATTTCATATGGCCAAAGTTTCAGAGCCTCAGTGAATAATGCACAAATGTAAAGTACTCAGCAGTCTATTTCATATGGCCAAAGTTTCAGAGCCTCAGTGAATAATGCACACCTGTGGAGTAGCCAGGAGTCTATTTCATATAGCCACTCATTCAGAGAATCACTGAATAATGTGGTGTAGTCAGGAGTCTATTTCATATGGCCAAAGTTTCAGAGCCTCAGTGAATAATGCACAAATGTAAAGTACTCAGCAGTCTATTTCATATAGCCACTCATTCAGAGCCTCAGTGAATAATGCACACGTGTGGAATAGACACTAGTCTATTTTATATGGCCACTGACTCATAACCTCAGTGAATAATGCACACCTGTGGAGTAGCCAGGAGTCTATTTCATATGGCCAAAGTTTCAGAGCCTCAGTGAATAATGCACACGTGTGGAATAGACACTAGTCTATTTTATATGGCCACTGACTCATAACCTCAGTGAATAATGCACACCTGTGGAATAGTCAGAGTCCAGGTCATATGGCCACTCATTCAGAGCCTCACAGAATAATACAGACCTATGGAAAAGTCAGGAGTGTATTTCACATGGCCACTTATTCAGAGACTCACTGAATAATGCACACCTGTGGAGTAGCCAGGAGTCTATTTTTATGGCCACTCATTCAGAGCCTCAGTGAATAATGCACACCTGTGGAATAGTCAGAGTCCAGGTCATATGGCCACTCATTCAGAGAATCACTGAATAATGCACACCTGTGGAGTAGCCAGGAGTCTATTTTTATGGCCACTCATTCAGAGCCTCAGTGAATAATGCACACCTGTGGAGTAGCCAGGAGTCTATTTCATATGGCCACTCATTCAGAGCCTCAGTGAATAATGCACACGTGTGGAATAGACACTAGTCTATTTTATATGGCCACAAAATCAAAGCCTGAGTGAGTAATACACAACTTTGGAATAGTCACTAGTCTATTTTATATGGCCACTGACTCATAACCTCAGTGAATAATGCACACCTGTGGAATAGTCAGAGTCCAGGTCATATGGCCACTGACTCATAACCTCAGTGAATAATGCACACGTGTGGAATAGACACTAGTCTATTTCATATGGCCTCTCATTCAGAGTCTCACTAAATAATGCACACCTGTGGACTAGTCAGGAAACAATTTCATATGGCCACTCATTCAGAGAATCACTGAATAATG
This sequence comes from Saguinus midas, assembly GCA_021498475.1. Lineage (NCBI taxonomy): Eukaryota > Metazoa > Chordata > Mammalia > Primates > Cebidae > Saguinus > Saguinus midas. The sequence continues at coordinate 25,936,019 of CM038401.1, forward strand.
TGGTGTAGTCAGGAGTCTATTTCATGTAGACACATATTCAGAGCCTCAGTGAATAAGACAGACCCTTGCTATAGTAAGGAATCTAATTAATATGGCCACATCTTCTGAGCCTCACTGAATAATACACACCTGGAGAATAATTTGAGTCTATTTTCGATGGACATTCATTCAGAGCCTCAGTGAATAATGCACACCTGTGGAGTAGCCAGGAGTCTATTTCATTTGGACACTCATTCATAGCCTCAGTGGATAATATGCACGTGGATTAGTCAGGAGTCTATTTTATATGGCCACTGACTCATAACCTCAGTGAATAATGCACAAATGTAAAGTACTCAGCAGTCTATTTCATATAGCCACTCATTCAGAGATTCACTGAATAATACAAATATTTAAGATAGACAGCATCCTGTTTCATATGGTCACACAAGAAGAGCCTCACTGAGTAATACACACCTGGGAAGTGTTAGAGTCTACTTTATATAGCCTCTCATTTACAGCCTCAGGAATAATGCACACGTGTGGAATAGACACTAGTCTATTTTATATGGCCACAAAATCAAAGCCTGAGTGAGTAATACACAACTTTGGAATAGTCACTAGTCTATTTCATGTAGACACATATTCAGAGCCTCACAGAATAATACAGACCTATGGAAAAGTCAGGAGTGTATTTCACATGGCCACTTATTCAGAACCTCAGTGAAGAATCATATATCTGGAAAATACTCAGGACGCTATTACATATGGCATCTATTTCAGAGCTTCAGTGAATAAGGAACACCTGTGTTGCAGTCAGAATTCTATTTCGTATAGCCACATATTCAGAGCCTAACTGAATAACATACACCTTGGAGAAAGTCAGGATTCTATTTCATATAGCCACTCATTTAGAGCCGAATGTATAAACGCACGCCTGAGGAGTATTCAGGAGTCTCTATTTTATGGCCACTCATTCAGAGCCTCACAGAATAATACAGACCTATGGAAAAGTCAGGAGTGTATTTCACATGGCCACTTATTCAGAACCTCAGTGAAGAATCATATATATCTGGAAAATACTCAGGATTCTATTATATATAGCCACTTATTCAGAGACTCACTGAATAATGCACACCTGGGGAATAGTCTGGAGACTATTTGATATGACCGTTCACCCAGTGACTCAGTGGAAAATGCACAGCTGAGAAATAGTCAAGAGGATAGAGTCAGTAGTTCATTTTATGTGGTCACTCGTTCAGAAACTCACTGAAAAATGCACACCTTGGGAATAGTCAGAGTCCAGGTAATATGGCCACTCATTCACAGCATTACCGAATAATGCACAATGAGGAAATAGTAAGGAGTCTATTTCATATGGCCTCTCATTCAGAGCCTCAGTGAATAATGAACTTCTATGGAGTAATCAGGACGCTGTTTAAGATAGCCACAAATTAAGTGCCTTCCTGAATGATACACACATGTGATAGTCAGGAGACTATTTGATATGGACACTCATACAGAACCTCTTTGAATACTGCACATGTGGGGAATAATCACTAGTCTATTTCATATGGTGATTCGTTTGGAGAGTCAAAAAATAATGCACACCTGTGGAGTAAAATTGGGTCTATTTCATAAGGCCACTCTTTCAGTGTTTCAGTGAATAATATGTATATCTGATAAGTCAGGAATCTCTCATGGCCACTCGTTCAGGGCCTCTGTGAATAATACTCCCTCAGAAATAGTCAAGAGGATAGAGTCAGGAGTCTATTTCATATAGCCACTCATTCAGAGAATCACTGAATAATGCACACCTGGGCAATACACAAGAGTCTCTTTTTATGCCCACTTAGTCAGAGTCTCATTCAATAATACACACCTGGGAAGAGTTAAGAGTCTACTTCATGTAGCCACTCATTTAGAGCCTCAGTGAATAATGCACACCAGGGTAATAGTCGAGCATTTTTATATGGCCACTCATTCTGTGCTTCCTGAATGATACACACCTGGGTGATAGTCAGGAGTCTATTTCATATAGCCACTCATTCAGAGCCTCACAGAATAATACAGACCTATGGAAAAGTCAGGAGTGTATTTCACATGGCCACTTATTCAGAACCTCAGTGAAGAATCATATATATCTGGAAAATACTCAGGACGCTATTACATATGGCATCTATTTCAGAGCTTCATTGAATAAGAACACCTGTATTGTAGTCAGAATTCTATTTCATAGCCACATATTCAGAGCCTAACTGAATAACATACACCTTGGGAAAGTCAGGATTCTATTTGTATAGCCACTCATTTAGAGCCGAACATAAAATCGCATGCCTGAGGGGTATTTGGGAGTCTCTATTATATGGCAAAAAATTCAGAGCCTCACAGAATAATACAGGACTATGGAAAAGTCAGGAGAGTGTTTCACATGGCCACTTATTTAGAACCTCAGTGAAGAATCATATATCTGGAAAATACTCAGGATTCTATTATATATAGCCACTTATTCAGAGACTCACTGAATAATGCACACCTGGGGAATAGTCTGGAGACTATTTGATAAGACCGTTCACCCAGTGACTTAATGGAAGATGCACAGCTAAGAAATAATCAAGAAAATAGAGTCAGGAGAATATTTTATGTGGCCACTCGTTCAGAAACTCACTGAAGAATGCACAACTTGGGAATAGTCAGAGTCCAGGTCATATGGCCACTCAATCACAGCATTACCGAATAATGCACAATGGGGCAATAGTAAGGAGTCTATTTCATATGGCCACTCATTCAGAGATTCACTGAATAATACACACCTGTGGAGTAGCCAGGAGTCTATTTCATATAGCCACTCATTCAGAGAATCACTGAATAATGCACACCTGTGGAATAGTCAGGAGACTATTTGATATGGACACTCATACAGAACCTCTTGAATACTGCACATGGGGAATAATCACTAGTCTATTTCATATGGTGATTCGTTTGGAGAGTCAAAAATAATGCACACCTGTGGAGTAAAATGGGTCTATTTCATAAGGCCACTCTTTCAGTGTTTCAGTGAATAATATGTATATCTGATAAGTCAGGAATCTCTTTCACATGGCCACTTTCAGGGCCTCTGTGAATAATACTCCTCAGAAATAGTCAAGGGTCTACTTCAAATGGCTACACATTCAGAGTCTCTGTAAGTAATGCACACCTGGGCAATACACAAGAGTCTCTTTTTATGCCCACTTAGTCAGAGTCTCATTCAATAATACACACCTGGGAAGAGTTAAGAGTCTACTTCATGTAGCCACTCATTTAGAGCCTCAGTGAATAATGCACACCAGGGTAATAGTCGAGCATTTTTATATGGCCACTCATTCAGAGCCTCACAGAATAATACAGACCTATGGAAAAGTCAGGATTCTATTTCATACTACCACTCATTTAGAACCTTATTGAATAATTCACAATGGAGCAATAGTCAGGTGTCTATTTTATATGGCCTCTCATTCAAAGTTTCAGTGAATAATGAACTTCTATGGAGTAATCAGGACGCTGTTTAAGATAGCCACAAATTAAGTGCCTTCCTGAATGATACACACCTGGGTGATAGTCAGGAGTCTATTTCATATGAACTCTAATTCTGTATCGCTGAGTAATACACACCTGTGGAGTAGTCAGGAGTCTATTTGGTATGGACACTCATACAGAACCTGTTTGAATAATGCACATGGAGAATAATGAGGAGTCTATGTCATATGGCTACTCATTCAGACAAACAGTGAATAACGCACATGTGGAGTAATTAGAAGTCTGTTTCATATGGCCCTCTTTCACAGCCTCACTGAATATTACACACTTGTGATATAGTCTGGAGTCTATTTTTTATGGCCACTCATTCAGAGAATCACTGAATAATGCACACCTGCAAAATAGTCAGAAGTCTCTTTCCTATGGCCACTCCTTGAGAGCCTCACTAAATGTACACACCTGGGGAATCCTCAGGATTCTATTATATATAGCCACTTATTCAGAGACTCACTGAATAATACACACCTGTGATAGTCAGGAGACTTTTCATGTGGCCTCTCATTCGGAGTGTCACTGAATAATGTGCTGTAGTCAGGAGTCTATTTCATGTAGACACATATTCAGAGCCTCAGTGAATAAGACAGACCCTTGCTATAGTAAGGAATCTAATTAATATGGCCACATCTTCTGAGCCTCACTGAATAATACACACCTGGAGAATAATTTGGAGTCTATTTTCGATGGACATTCATTCAGAGCCTCTGTGAATAATGCACACCTGTGGAGTAGCCAGGAGTCTATTTCATTTGGACACTCATTCATAGCCTCAGTGGATAATATGCACGTGTGGATTAGTCAGGATTCCATTTCATATGGCCACTGACTTGTAACCTCAGTGAATAATGCACAAATGTAAAGTACTCAGCAGTCTATTTCATATAGCCACTCATTCAGAGATTCACTGAATAATACAAATATTTAAGATAGACAGCATCCTGTTTCATATGGTCACACAAGAAGAGCCTCACTGAGTAATACACACCTGGGAAAGTGTTAGGAGTCTACTTTATATAGCCTCTCATTTACAGCCTCAGGAATAATGCACACGTGTGGAATAGACACTAGTCTATTTTATATGGCCACAAAATCAAAGCCTGAGTGAGTAATACACAACTTTGAATAGTCACTAGTCTATTCCATATGCCCAAATATTCAGAGTCAGAGTCAATAATACACACCTGTGGACTAGTCAGAAACAATTTCATATGGCCAAAGTTTCAGAGCCTCAGTGAATAATACATACCTGGGGAATACTCAGGACGCTATTACATATGGCATCTATTTCAGAGCTTCATTGAATAAGAACACCTGTATTGTAGTCAGAATTCTATTTCATATAGCCACATATTCAGAGCCTAACTGAATAACATACACCTTGGGAAAGTCAGGATTCTATTTCGTATAGCCACTCATTTAGAGCCGAATGTAAAAACACACGCCTGAGGAGTATTCAGGAGTCTCTATATTATGGCCACTCATTCAGAGCCTCACAGAATAATACAGACCTATGGAAAAGTCAGGAGTGTATTTCACATGGCCACTTATTCAGAACCTAAGTGAAGAATCATATGGAAAATACTCAGGATTCTATTATATATAGGCACTTATTCAGAGACTCACTGAATAATGCACACCTGGGGAATAGTCTGGAGACTATTTGATATGACCGTTCATTCAGTGACTCAGTGAAAAATGCGCAGCTGAGAAATAGTCAAGAAAATAGAGTCAGGAGTCTATTTTAAGTGGTCACATAATCAGAAACTTAGGAAGAATACACACCTTGGGAATAGTCAGAGTCCAGGTCATATGGCCCCTCAATCACAGCATTACCGAATAATGCACAATGGGGCAATAGTAAGGAGTCTATTTCATATGGCCTCATTCAGAGCTTCAGTGCATAATAAACAGCTGTGGAGTAGTCAGGACCCTATTTAAGGTAGCCCCAAATTAAGCAGCTCCGTGAATGATACACATGTGTGATAGTCAGGAGACTATTTGATATGGACACTCATACAGAACCTCTTCGAATACTGCACATGTGGGAATAATCACTAGTCTATTTCATATGGCCACTCATTCAGAGATTCACTGAATAATACACACCTGTGGAGTAAAATGGGTCTATTTCATAAGGCCACTCTTTCAGTGTTTCAGTGAATAATATGTATATCTGATAAGTCAGGAATCTCTTTCACATGGCCACTCATTCAGGGCCTCTGTGAATAATACTCCTCAGAAATAGTCAAGGGTCTACTTCAAATGGCTACACATTCAGAGTCTCTGTAAGTAATGCACACCTGGGCAATACACAAGAGTCTCTTTTTATGCCCACTTAGTCAGAGTCTCATTCAATAATACACACCTGGGTGATAGTCAGGAGTCTATTTCATATGGCCACTCATTCAGAGCCTCACTGAATATTACACACTTGTGATATAGTCTGAGTCTATTTTATGGCCACTCATTCTGTGCCTCCTGAATGATACACACCTGGGTGATAGTCAGGAGTCTATTTCATATAGCCACTCATTTAGAACCTTATTGAATAATTCACAATGGAGCAATAGTCAGGTGTCTATTTTATATGGCCTCTCATTCAAAGTTTCAGTGAATAATGAACTTCTATGGAGTAATCAGGACGCTGTTTAAGATAGCCACAATTAAGTGCCTTCCTGAATGATACACACCTGGGTGATAGTCAGGAGTCTATTTCATATGGCCTCTCATTCAGTGTCACTGAATAATGCACACCTGTGGAGTAGCCAGGAGTCTATTTGGTATGGACACTCATACAGAACCTGTTTGAATAATGCACACATGGAGAATAATGAGGAGTCTATTTCATATAGCCACTCATTCAGACAAACAGTGAATAATGCACATGTGGAGTAATTAGAAGTCTGTTTCATATGGTGATTCATTTGGAGAGTCAAAAATAATGCACACCTGTGGAGTAAAATGGGTCTATTTCATAAGGCCACCCTTACAGTGTTTTAGTGAATAATATGTGTATCTGATAAGTCAGGAATCTCTTTCACATGGCCACTCATTCAGGGCCTCTGTGAATAATACTCCCCTCAGAAATAGTCAAGGGTCTACTTCAAATGGCTACAGATTCAGAGTCTCTGTAAGTAATGCACACCTGTGGAATAGTCAGAAGTCTCTTTCCTATGGCCACTCATTCAGAGCCTCACAGAATAATACAGACCTATGGAAAAGTCAGGAGTGTATTTCACATGGCCACTCATTTAGAGCCTCAGTGAATAATACACACCTGGGTGATAGTCAGGAGTCTATTTTATGGCCACTCATTCTGTGCCTCCTGAATGATACACACCTGGGGAATCCTCAGGATTCTATTTCATACTACCACTCATTTAGAACCTTATTGAATAATTCACAATGGAGCAATAGTCAGGTGTCTATTTTATATGGCCTCATTCAAAGTTTCAGTGAATAATAAACTTCTATGGAGTAATCAGGACGCTGTTTAAGATAGCCACGAATTAAGTGCCTTCCTGAATGATACACACCTGGGTGATAGTCAGGAGTCTATTTTATATGAACTCTAATTCTGGGTATCGCTGAGTAATACACACCTGGGGGAGTGTCAGGAGTCTATTTGGTATGGACACTCATACAGAACCTGTTTGAATAATGCACACATGGAGAATAATGAGGAGTCTATGTCATACGGCTACTCATTCAGACAAACAGTGAATAATGCACATGTGGAATAGACACTAGTCTATTTCATATGGCCACTCATTCAGAGAATCACTGAATAATGCACACCTGTGGAGTAAAATGGGTCTATTTCATAAGGCCACTCTTTCAGTGTTTCAGTGAATAATATGTATATCTGATAAGTCAGGAATCTCTTTCACATGGCCACTCATTCAGGGCCTCTGTGAATAATACTCCCTCAGAAATAGTCAAGGGTCTACTTCAAATGGCTACACATTCAGAGTCTCTGTAAATAATGCACACCTGTGCAATAGACAGAAGTCTCTTTTTTATGCCCACTTAGTCAGAGTCTCATTCAATAATATACACCTGGGAAAGAGTTTAGAGTTCACTTCATGTAGCCACTCATTTAGAGTCTCAGTTAATAATGCACACCTGGGTGATAGTCAGGAGTCTATTTTATGGCCACTCATTCTGTGCCTCCTGAATGATATTCACCTGGGGAGTCATCAGGATTCTATTTCATACTACCACTCATTTAGAACCATATTGGATAATGCACAATGGAGCAATAGTCTGGTGTCTATTTTATATGGCCTCTCATTCAGAGCTTCAGTGAATAATGAACTTCTATGGCATAATCAGGATGCTGTTTAAGATAGCCACGTATTAAGTGCCTCCCTGAATGATACACACCTGGGTGATAATCAAGAGTCTATTTAATATGGCCACTCATTCAGAGATTCACTGAATAATACACACCTGGGGAGTGTCAGGAGTCTATTTGGTATGGACACTCATACAGAACCTGTTTGAATAATGCACACATGGAGAATAATTAGGAGTCTATGTCATATGGCTACTCATTCAGACAAACAGTGAATAATGCACATGTGAGTAATTAGAAGTCTGTTTCATATGGCCCTCTTTCACAGCCTCACTGAATATTACACACTTGTGATATAGTCTGAGTCTATTTTATGGCCACTCATTCAGAGAATCACTGAATAATGCACACCTGTGGAATAGTCAGAAGTCTCTTTCCTATGGCCACTCATTCAGAGATTCACTGAATAATACACACCTGGGGAAATAGTCAGGATTTACTTTATCCCTCATTCAGAGTCTCACTAAATAATGCACACCTGTGGAATAGTCAGGAGACTTTTTCATGTGGCCTCTCATTCAGTGTCACTGAATAATGCACAAATGTAAAGTACTCAGCAGTCTATTTCATGTAGACACATATTCAGAGCCTCAGTGAATAAGACAGACCCTTTCTATAGTAAGGAATCTAATTAATATGGCCACATATTCTGAGCCTCACTGAATAATACACACCTGGGGAATAATTTGGAGTCTATTTTCGATGGACATTCATTCAGAGCCTCGGTGAATAATGCACACCTGTGGAGTAGCCAGGAGTCTATTTCATGTAGACACATATTCAGAGCCTCAGTGAATAATGCACACCTGTGGAATAGTCAGAGTCCAGGTCATATGGCCACTGACTCTAACCTCAGTGAATAATGCACAAATGTAAAGTACTCAGCAGTCTATTTCATATAGCCACTCATTCAGAGATTCACTGAATAATAAAAATATTTAAGATAGACAGCATCCTGTTTCATATGGTCACACAAGAAGAGCCTCACTGAGTAATACACACCTGGGGAGTGTCAGGAGTCTATTTCATATAGCCACTCATTTAGAGCCTCAGTGAATAATGCACACCTGTGGAGTAGCCAGGAGTCTATTTCATATGGCCTCTCATTCAGTGTCACTGAATAATGTGTAGTCAGGAGTCTATTTCATGTAGACACATATTCAGAGCCTCACTGAATAATACACACCTGGGTGATAGTCAGGAGTCTATTTTATATGGCCACTCATTCAGAGATTCACTGAATAATACACACCTGGAGAATAATTTGGAGTCTATTTTCGATGGACATTCATTCAGAGCCTCAGTGAATAATGCACACCTGTGGAGTAGCCAGGAGTCTATTTCATATGGCCACTCATTCAGAGCCTCAGTGAATAATGCACACCTGTGGAATAGTCAGATTCCATTTCATATGGCCACTGACTCTAACCTCAGTGAATAATGCACAAATGTAAAGTACTCAGCAGTCTATTTCATATAGCCACTCATTCAGAGATTCACTGAATAATAAAAATATTTAAGATAGACAGCATCCTGTTTCATATGGTCACACAAGAGAGCCTCACTGAGAATACACACCTGGGAAGTGTTAGGAGTCTACTTTATATAGCCTCTCATTTACAGCCTCTGAATAATGCACATGTGGAATAGACACTAGTCTATTTTATATGGCCACAAAATCAAAGCCTGAGTGAGTAATACACAACTTTGGAATAGTCACTAGTCTATTCCATATGCCCAAATATTTAGAGTCAGAGTCAATAATACACACCTGTGGACTAGTCAGAAAACAATTTCATATGGCCAAAGTTTCAGAGCCTCAGTGAATAATACACACCTGTGGAGTAGCCAGGAGTCTATTTCATATGGCCACTCATTCAGAGAATCACTGAATAATGCACACCTGTGGAGTAGCCAGGAGTCTATTTCATGTAGACACATATTCAGAGCCTAACTGAATAACATACACCTTGGGAAAGTCAGGATTCTATTTGTATAGCCACTCATTTAGAGCCGAATGTAAAATGCACGCCTGAGGAGAATTCAGGAGTCTCTATTTTATGGCCACACATTCAGAGCCTCACAGAATAATACAGACCTATGGAAAAGTCAGGAGTGTATTTCACATGGCCACTTATTCAGAACCTCAGTGAAGAATCATATATATCTGAAAATACTCAGGATTCTATTTGTATAGCCACTCATTCAGAGCCTCACTGAGTAATACACAACTTTGGAATAGTCACTAGTCTATTTCATATAGCCACTCATTTAGAGCCTCAGTGAATAATGCACAAATGTAAAGTACTCAGCAGTCTATTTCATATAGCCACTCATTTAGAGCCTCAGTGAATAATGCACACCTGTGGAATAGTCAGGAGACTATTTGATATGGACACTCATACAGAACCTGTTTGAATAATGCACACATGTGGAATAGACACTAGTCTATTTCATATAGCCACTCATTTAGAGCCTCAGTGAATAATGCACACCTGTGGAATAGTCAGGAGACTATTTGATATGGACACTCATACAGAACCTGTTTGAATAATGCACAAATGTAAAGTACTCAGCAGTCTATTTCATATAGCCACTCATTTAGAGCCTCAGTGAATAATGCACACATGTGGAATAGACACTAGTCTATTTTATATGGCCACTCATTCAGAGAATCACTGAATAATGCACAAATGTAAAGTACTCAGCAGTCTATTTCATATGGCCACTCATTCAGAGAATCACTGAATAATGCACAAATGTAAAGTACTCAGCAGTCTATTTCATATAGCCACTTATTCAGAGACTCACTGAATAATGCACACCTGGGGAATAGTCAGAGTCTCTATTTTATGGCCACTCATTCAGAGCCTCACAGAATAATACAGACCTATGGAAAAGTCAGGAGTGTATTTCACATGGCCACTTATTCAGAACCTCAGTGAAGAATTATATATATCTGAAAATACTCAGGATTCTATTATATAGCCACTTATTCAGAACCTCAGTGAAGAATTATATATATCTGAAAATACTCAGGATTCTATTTGTATAGCCACTCATTCAGAGCCTCACAGAATAATACAGACCTATGGAAAAGTCAGGAGTGTATTTCACATGGCCACTTATTCAGAACCTCAGTGAAGAATTATATATATCTGAAAATACTCAGGATTCTATTATATATAGCCACTTATTCAGAACCTCAGTGAATAATATGTATATCTGATAAGTCAGGAATCTCTTTCACATGGCCACTTATTCAGAACCTCAGTGAAGAATTATATATATCTGAAAATACTCAGGATTCTATTATATATAGCCACTTATTCAGAACCTCAGTGAATAATATGTATATCTGATAAGTCAGGAATCTCTTTCACATGGCCACTTATTCAGAACCTCAGTGAAGAATTATATATATCTGAAAATACTCAGGATTCTATTTGTATAGCCACTCATTTAGAGCCTCAGTGAATAATATGTATATCTGATAAGTCAGGAATCTCTTTCACATGGCCACTTATTCAGAACCTCAGTGAATAATATGTATATCTGATAAGTCAGGAATCTCTTTCACATGGCCACTTATTCAGAGACTCACTGAATAATGCACACGTGTGGAATAGACACTAGTCTATTTTATATGGCCAAAGTTTCAGAGCCTCAGTGAATAATGCACACGTGTGGAATAGACACTAGTCTATTTTATATGGCCACTCATTCAGAGCCTCAGTGAATAATGCACACGTGTGGAATAGACACTAGTCTATTTCATATAGCCACTCATTTAGAGCCTCAGTGAATAATGCACACCTGGGGAATAGTCTGAGACTATTTGATATGGACACTCATACAGAACCTGTTTGAATAATGCACACGTGTGGAATAGACACTAGTCTATTTTATATGGCCTCTCATTCAAAGTTTCAGAGCCTCAGTGAATAATGCACACGTGTGGAATAGACACTAGTCTATTTTATATGGCCACTCATTCAGAGCCTCAGTGAATAATATGTATATCTGATAAGTCAGGAATCTCTTTCACATGGCCACTTATTCAGAACCTCAGTGAATAATGCACAATGGGGCAATAGTAAGGAGTCTATTTCATATGGCCACTCATTCAGAGCCTCAGTGAATAATATGTATATCTGATAAGTCAGGAATCTCTTTCACATGGCCACTCATTCAGAGCCTCAGTGAATAATGCACACGTGTGGAATAGACACTAGTCTATTTCATATGGCCACTCATTCAGAGCCTCACAGAATAATACAGACCTATGGAAAAGTCAGGAGTGTATTTCACATGGCCACTTATTCAGAACCTCAGTGAATAATGCACAAATGTAAAGTACTCAGCAGTCTATTTCATATGGCCACTCATTCAGAGATTCACTGAATAATACAAATATTTAAGATAGACAGCATCATGTTTTTTATGGTCACACAAGCAGAGCCTCACTGAGTAATACACACCTGGGGAAATTTTAGGAGTCTACTTTATATAGCGTCTAATTTACAGCCTCAATGAATAATGCACACGTGTGGAATAGACACCAGTCAATTTTATATGGCCACAAAATCAAAGCCTGAGTGAGGAATACGCTACTTTGGAATAGTTACTAGCCTGTTCCATATGCCCAAATATTCAGATTCAGTGTCAAGAATGCACACCTGGGTGATAGTCAGGAGTCTATTTTATATGGCCACATCTTCTGAGCCTCACTGAATAATACACACCTGGGTGATAGTCAGGAGTCTATTTCATATGGCCACTCATTCAGAGCCTCAGTGAATAATGCACACCTGGGGAATCCTCAGGATTCTATTATATAGCCACTTATTCAGAGACTCACTGAATAATACACACCTGGGAAGAGTTAAGAGTCTACTTCATGTAGCCACTCATTTAGAGCTGAATGTAAAACGCACGCCTGAGGAGTATTCAGGAGTCTATTTTATGGCCACTCATTCACAGCCTCACAGAATAATACAGACCTATGAAAATGTCGGGAGTGTATTTCACATGGCCACTTAATCAGAACCTCAGTGAAGAATTATATATATCTGAAAAATACTCAGGATTCTATTATATGTAGCCACTTATTCAGAGACTCACTGAATAATGCACACCTGGGGAATAGTCTGACTATTCTTTGATATGACCGTTCACCCAGCGATTCACTGGAAAATGCAGAGCTGAGAAATAGTCAAGAGGATAGAGTCAGGAGTCTATTTTTTGCAGTCACCCATTCAGAAACTCACTGAAGAATACACAACTTGGGAATAGTCAGAGTCCAGGTCATATGGCCACTCAATCACAGCATTATTGCATAATGCACAATGGGGCAATAGTAAAAAGTCTACTTTATATGGCCTCTCATTTAGAGCTTCAGTGCATAATAAACAGCTGTGGAGTATTCAGGACCCTATTTTAGGTAGCCCCAAATTAAGCAGCTCCATGAATGTTACACATATGTGTGATAGTCAATAGACTATTTGATATGGACACTCATACAGAACCTTTTGGAATACTGCACATGTGGGGAATAATCACTAGTCTATTTTATATGGTGATTCGTTTGTAGAGTCAAAAAATAACGCACACCTGTGGAGTAAAGTGGGGTCTATTTCATAAGGGCACTGTTTCAGGGTTTCAATAAATAACATGTATATCTGATAAGTCAGGAATCTCTTTCACATGGTCATCCATTCAGGGCCTCTGTGAATAATACTTTCCTCAGAAATAGTCAAGAATCAACTTTAAATGGCTACACATTCAGAGTCTCACTAAATAATGCACACGTGTGGAATAGACACTAGTCTATTTTATATGGCCACTCATTCAGAAACTCACTGAAGAATACACACTTGGGAATAGTCAGAGTCTACTTCATGTAGCCACTCATTTAGAGCCTCAGTGAATAATACACACCTGGGTGATAGTCAGGAGTCTATTTTATATGGCCACTCATTCTGTGCCTCTGAATGATACACACCTGGGGAATCCTCAGGATTCTATTTCATACTACCACTCATTTAGAACCTTATTGAATAATTCACAATGGAGCAATAGTCAGGTGTCTATTTTATATGGCCTCTCATTCAAAGTTTCAGTGAATAATAAACTTCTATGGAGTAATCAGGACACTGTTTAAGATAGCCAATTAAGTGCCTTCCTGAATGATACACACCTGGGTGATAGTCAGAGTCTATTTCATATGAACTCTAATTCTGGGTATCTGAGTAATACACACCTGGGTGATAGTCAGGAGTCTATTTTTATGGCCACTCATTCAGAGCCTCAGTGAATAATACACACCTGGAGAATAATTTGGAGTCTATTTTTATGGCCACTCATTCAGAGCCTCAGTGAATAATGCACATGTGGAATAGACACTAGTCTATTTTATATGGCCACATCTTCTGAGCCTCACTGAATATTACACAGTTGTGATATAGTCTGAAGGTTAATTTTTATGGCCACTCATTCAGAGAATCACTGAATAATGCACACCTGTGGAATAGTCAGAAGTCTCTTTCCTATGGCCAGTCATTGAGAGCCACACTAAATGTACACACCTGGGGAAATAGTCAGGATATATTTTATCCTCATTCAGAGTCTCACTAAATAATGCACACCTGTGGAATAGTCAGGAGACTTTTCATGTGGCCTCTCATTCGTAGTGTCCCTGAATAATTTGGTGTAGACAGAAGTCTATTTCATTTAGACACATATTCAGAGCCTCAGTGAATAAGAGAGACCCTTGCTATAGTAAGAAATCTAATTAATATGGCCACATCTTCTGAGCCTCACTGAATAATACACACCTGGAGAATAATTTGGAGTCTATTTTTATGGACATTTATTCAGAGCCTCCGTGAATAATGCACACCTGTGGAGTAGCCAGGAGTCTATTTCATTTGGACACTCATTCATAGCCTCAGTGGATAATATGCACGTGTGGATTAGTCAGGATTCCATTTTATATGGCCACTGACTCGTAACCTCAGTGAATAATGCACAAATGTAAAGTACTCAGCAGTCTATTTCATATAGCCACTCATTCAGAGATTCACTGAATAATAAAAATATTTAAGATAGACAGCATCCTGTTTCATATGGTCACACAAGAGAGCCTCACTGAGTAATACACACCTGGGAAGAGTTAAGAGTCTACTTCATGTAGCCACTCATTTAGAGCCTCAGTGAATAATGCACATGTGGAATAGACACTAGTCTATTTTATATGGCCACAAAATCAAAGCCTGAGTGAGTAATACACAACTTTGAATAGTCACTAGTCTATTCCATATGCCCAAATATTCAGAGTCAGAGTCAATAATACACACCTGTGGACTAGTCAGAAACAATTTCATATGGCCAAAGTTTCAGAGCCTCAGTGAATAATACATACCTGGGGAATACTCAGGACGCTATTACATATGGCATCTATTTCAGAGCTTCATTGAATAAGGAACACCTGTATTGTAGTCAGAATTCTATTTTCTATAGCCACATATTCAGAGCCTAACTGAATAACATACACCTTGGGAAATGTCAGGATTCTATTTCGTATAGCCACTCATTTAGAGCCGAATGTATAAACGCACACCTGAGAAGTATTCAGGAGTTTCTATTTTATGGCCACGCATTCAGAGACTCACAGAATAATACAGACCTATGGAAAAGTCAGGAGTGTATTTCACATGGCCACTTATTCAGAACCTCAGTGAAGAATCATATATATCTGGAAAATACTCAGGATTCTACTGTATATAGCCACTTATTCAGAGACTCACTGAATAATGCACACCTGGGGAATAGTCTGGAGACTATTTGATATGACCATTCACCCAGCGACTCAGTGGAAAATGCACAGCTGAGAAATAGTCAAGAGGATAGAGTCAGGAGTCTATTTTATGTGGTCACTCATTCAGAAACTCACTGAGGAATACCCATCTTGGGAATAGTCAGAGTCCATGTCATATGGCCATTCAATCAAAGCGTTACCGAATAATGCACAATGGGGCAATAGTATGGAGTCTATTTAATATGGCCTATCTTTCAGAGCTTCAGTGTGTAATAAACAGCTGTGGAGTATTCAGGACCCTATTTCAGGTAGCCCCAAATTAAGCAGCTCCGTGAATGATACACATATGTGTGATAGTCAGGAGACTATTTGATATTGACACCCATACAAAACCTCTTCGAATACTGCACATGTGGGAATAATCACTAGTCTATTTCATATGGCCACTCATTCAGAGCCTCACAGAATAATACAGACCTATGGAAAAGTCAGGAGTGTATTTCACATGGCCACTCATTCAGAGCCTCAGTGAATAATATGTATATCTGATAAGTCAGGAATCTTTTCACATGGCCACTCATTCAGGGCCTCTGTGAATAATACTCCCTCAGAAATAGTCAAGAGGATAGAGTCAGGAGTCTATTTCATATGGCCACTCATTCAGAGCCTCAGTGAATAATGCACAATGGGGCAATAGTAAGGAGTCTATTTTATGGCCACTCATTCAGAGCCTCACAGAATAATACAGACCTATGGAAAAGTCAGGAGTGTATTTCACATGGCCACTCATTCAGAGCCTCACAGAATAATACAGACCTATGGAAAAGTCAGGAGTGTATTTCACATGGCCACTTATTCAGAGACTCACTGAATAATACACACCTGGGGAATCCTCAGGATTCTATTTTTAATTTTTATTTTATTGCATTATAGGTTTGGGGTACATGTGCAGAACGTGCAAGATAGTTGCATAGGTACACATGGCAGTGTGTTTGCTGCCTTCCTCCCTTCACCCACACTTGGCATTCATCCCAATCCCAGACTTGTCCTCCCCATTAATAGACCCCAGTGTACAGTAGACCGCCTCTCTGTGTCCATGTGTTCTCATTTTCTCACCCACCTATGAGTGAGTATATGTATTTCTTTTTCTGTTCTTGTGTCAGTTTGCTGAGAATGATGTTCTCCAGATTCATCCATGTCCTACAAAGGACAAAACTCATCATTTTTGATTGCTGCATAATATTCCATGGTGTATATGTGCCACATTTTCCCAGTCCAGTCTATCATCGTTGGGCATTTGGGTTGGTTCCAGGTCTTTGCTATTGTAAACAGTGCTGCAATGAACATTCGTGTGCATGTGTCCTTATAGTAGAACGATTTATAGTCCTTGATATATACCCAGTAATGGGATTGCTGGGTCAAATGGAATTTCTATTTCTAGGTCCTGAGGAATCGCCACACTGTCTTCCACAATGGTTGAACTAATTTACACTCCCACCAACAGTGTAAGAGTGTTCCTATTTCTCCACATCCTCTCCAGCATCTGCTGTCTCCAGATTTTTAATGATCGCCATTCTAACTGGCGTGAGATGGTATCTCAATGTGGTTTTGATTTGCATCTCTAATGACCAGTGATGATGAGCATTTTTTCATATGTTTGTTGGCCTCATGTATGTCTTCTTTGTAAAGTGTCTGTTCATATCCTTTGCCCATTTTTGAATGTTTGTTTGTTTTTTTTCCTGTAAATCTGTTTGAGTTCTTTGTAAATTCTGGATATCAGCCCTTTGTCAGATGTGTAAACTGCAAAGATTTTTCCCATTCTGATGGTTGCCGATTCACTCTAGTGACTGTTTCTTTTGCCGCAGAAGCTGTGGAGTTTGATTAGGTCCCATTTGTCTATTTTGGCTTTTGTTGCCAATGCTTTTGGTGTTTTGTTCATGAAGTCCTTGCCTACTCCTATGTCCTGAATGGTTTTGCCTAGATTTTCTCTAGGGTTTTTATGGTGTCAGGTCTTATGTTTAAGTCTTTAATCCATCTGGAGTTAATTTTAGTGTAAGGTGTCAGGAAGGGGTCCAGTTTCTGCTTTCTGCACATGGCTAGCCAGTTTTCCCAACACCATTTATTAAATAGGAATCCTTTCCCATTGTTTGTTTTTGTCTGGTTTATCAAAGATATATGGTTGTAGATATGTTGTGTTGCCTCCGATGCTCTGTTCTGTTCCATTGGTCTATATCTCTGTTTTGGTACCAGTACCATGCTGTTTTGATTACTGTAGCCTTGTAGTATAGTTTGAAGTCTGGTAGTGTGATGCCTCCCGCTGTGTTCTTTTGCTTAGAATTGACTTGGCTATGGCTTTTTTGGTTCCATATGAAATTCATGGTGGTTTTTTCCAGTTCTGTGAAGAAATTCAATGGTAGTTTGATGGGGATAGCATTGATTGTGTAAATTACTTTGGGCAGTATAGCCATTTTCACGATATTGATTCTTCCTAACCACGAACATGGAATGTTTCTCCATCTGTTTGTGTCCTCTTATTTCGTTGAGCAGTGGTTTGTAGTTTTCCTTAAAGAGGTCCCTTACATTCTTGTGAGTTGTATTCTAGGTATTTTATTTTCTTTGTAGCAATTGTGAATGGCAGTTCGTTCTTGATTTGGTTCTCTTTAAGTCTGTTATTGGTGTATAGGAATGCTTGTGATTTTGCACATTGATTTTATATCCTGAGACTTTGCTGAAGTTGCTTATCAGTTTCAGGAGCTTTTGGGCTGAGGTGATGGGGTCTTCTAGGTATACTATCATGTCGTCTGCAAATAGAGACAATTTGGCTTCCACCTTTCCTATTTGAATACCCTTTATTTCTTTTTCTTGCCTGATTGCTCTGGCTAGAACTTCCAGTACTATGTTGAATAGAGTGGTGAGAGGGCATCCTTGTCAGTGCCGGATTTCAAAGGAATGCTTCCAGTTTTGCCCATTAAGTATGATATTGGCTGTTGGTTTGTCAAATAGCTTTTATTACTTTGAGATATGTTCCATCAATACCAAGTTTATTGAGGGTTTTAGCATAAAGGGCTGTTGAATTTTGTCAAATGCCTTCTCTGCATCAATTGAGATAATCATGTGGTTTTTGTTTTTGCTTCTGTTTATGTGGTGAATTACATTTATAGACTTGCGTATGTTGAACCAGCCTTGCATCCCCGGGATGAATCCTACTTGATCATGATGGATAAGTTTTTTAATGTGCTGTTGCAATCGGTTTGCCAGTATTTTATTGAAGATTTTTGCATCTATGTTCATCATGGATATTGGCCTGAAGTTTTCTTTTCTTGTTGAGTCTCTGCCAGGTTTTGGTATCAGGATGATGTTGGTCTCATAAAATGATTTGGGAAGGGTTCTCCCTTTTTGAATTATTTGGAATAGTTTCAGAAACTATGGTACCAGATCGTCGTTGTGTGTCTGGTAGAATTCACCTGTGAACCCATCTGGACCTGGAATTTTTTTGTGTGGTAGTTTCTTAATTGCTGCCTCAACTTCAGACCTTGTTATTGGTCTATTCATAGTTTCTGCTTCCTCCTGGTTTAGGCTTGGGAGGACACAGGTGTCCAGGAATTTATCCATTTCTTCCTGGTTTACTAGTTTATGTGCATAGAGTTGTTTGTAGTATTCTCTGATGATGGTTTGAATTTCTGTGGAATCTGTGGTGATTTTCCCATTATCGTTTTTTATTGCATCTATTTGGTTGTTCTCTTTTCTTTTTATCAGTCTGGCTAGTGGTCTGTCTATTTTGTTGATCTTTTCAAAACCAGCTCTTAGATTTATTGATTTTTGAAGGGTTTTTCTTGTCTCTATCTCCTTCAGTTCTGCTCTGATCTTAGTTATTTCTTGTCTTCAGCTAGGTTTTTAGCTTTTGTGATCTTGCTCCTCTAGCTCTTTCAATTTTGACGATAGGGTGTCAATTTTGGATCTCTCCACTCTTCTCATGTGGGCACTTATTGCTATATATTTTCCTCTACAGACTGCTTTAAATGTGTCCCAGAGATTCTGGAATGTTGTGTCTTCATTTTCGTTGGTTTCAAAGAACTTTATTTCTGCCTTCATTTCATTGTTTATCCAATCAACATTCAAGAGCCAGTTGTTCAGTTTCCATGAAGCTGTGCGGTTCTGAGTTATTTTCTGAATTCTGAGTTCCAACTTGATTGCACTATGGTCTGAGAGACTGTTTGTTATGATTTCAGTTGTTTTGCATTTGCTGAGGAGTGCTTTACTTCCAATTATGTGGTCAATTTTGGAGTAGGTGTGATGTGGTGCTGAGAAGAATGTATATTCTGTGGATTTGGGGTGGAGAGTTCTGTAAATGTCTATCAGGTTTGCTTGTTCCAGGTCTGAGTTCAAGTCCTGGATATCCTTGTTAATTTTCTGTCTGGTTGATCTGTCTGCTATTGACAGTGGAGTGTTAAAGTCTCCCACTATTATTGTGTGGGAGTCTAAGTCCTTTGTAAGTCATTAAGAACTTGCCTTATATATCTGGGTGCTCCTACATTGGGTCCATATATATTTCGAATCGTTAGCTCTTCTTGTTGTATCGATCCTTTTACCATTATGTAATTTCCTTCTTTGTCCCTTTTGATCTTTGTTGCTTTAAAGTCTATTTTATCAGAGATGAGAATTGCAACTCCTGCTTTTTTTGCTCTCCATTTGCTTGGTAAATCTTCCTCCATCCTTTATTTTGAGCCTTTGTGTATCTTTGCATGTGAGGTGGGTTTCTGGATACAGCACACCGATGGGTTTTGGTTTTTATCCAATTTGCCAGTCTGTGTCTTTTGATTGGTGCATTTAGCCCATTTACATTTAGGGTTAATATTGTTATGTGTGAATTTGATACTGCCATTTTGATGCTAGCTGGCTGTTTTGCCCGTTGGTTCATGTAGATTCTTCATTTTGTTGATGGTCTTTAGCATTTGGTATGCTTTTAGGATGGCTGGTACTGGTTGTTTCTTTCTATGTGTAGTGCCTCTTCAGGAGCTCTTGTAAAGCAGGCCTAGTGGTGACAAAATCTCTGAGTACTTGCTTGTTCGTGAAGGATTTTATTTTTCCTTCACTTATGAAGCTCAGTTTGGCTGGATATGAAATTCTGGGTTGAAAGTTCTTTTCTTTAAGGATGTTGAATATTGGCCCCACTCTCTTCTGGCTTGTAGAGTCTCTGCTGAGAGATCTGCTGTGAGTCTGATGGGCTTCCCTTTGTGGGTGACCTGACCTTTCTCTCTGGCTGCCCTTAGTATTTTCTCCTTCATTTCAACCCTGGTGAATCTGACGATTATGTGCCTTGGGGTTGCTCTTCTTGGAGTATCTTTGTGGTGTTCTCTGTATTTCCTGGAGTTGAGTATTGACCTGTCTTGCTAGGTTGGGGAAATTTTCCTGGATAATATCCTGAAGAGTGTTTTCCAGCTTGATTCATTCTCTTCATCACATTCTGGTACACCTATCAAACATAGGTTGGGTCTCTTCACATAGTCCCACATTTCTTGGAGATTTTGTTCATTCCTTTTGTGCTTTTTCTTTAATCTTGGTTTCTCGTTTTATTTCATTGAGTTGATCTTCAACTTCTGATATTCTTCTTCTGCTTGGTCAATTCGCTGTTGAAACTTGTGCATGCTTCAAGTTCTCATGTTGTGTTTTTCAGCTCCTTCAATTCATTCATATTCCTCTCTAAGTTGTCCATTATTGTTATCAATTCCTCGAATCTTTTTTCAAATATTTTCTCAAGGTTCTTAGTTTCTTTGCACTGGTTTAGAACATGCTCTTTTAGCTCACTGAAGTTTCTCATTATCCACTTTCTGAAGTCTGATTCCGTCATTTCTTCCCACTCATTCTCCATCCAGCTTTGTTCCCTTGCTGGTGAGGAGTTTTGGTCCTTTTTGGAGGTGAGGTGTTTTGGTTTCGGGTGTTTTCCTCCTTTTTGTGCTGGTTTCTTCCCATCTTTATGGATTTATCCGCCTGTCATCTTCGTCGTTGCTGATTTTTCAATTGGGTCTCTGTGTGTACGCCCAGATTGTTGATGATTAAGTATTTCTGTTACTTAGTTTTTCTTCTAATGGTCTAGCCCCTCTGCTGTATGATGCTGAGGTCCCCTCCAGGCCCTGGTTGTCTGAGTTATACCTGTAGCAGCTGCGGAACAGTGAGGGATGATTCCAGTTTCTTCTTCACTATCTTTGTTCCAGAATGATACCCTTCAAATGTCAGTCTGATTAGTCCTTTTTTTGGAGTGACTTTTTGGATATACAGGGGTCAGGGAGCTGTTTGAGGAGATGGTCTGTGCTTTATAGGAGCTCCAGTGCTGAGCTGTGAGCTCCGTTGTTCCTTCAGGGTTGTTGGGAGGTTGTTTATGTCTGCTGCAATAGAACTCATAAAACACCACCCTTTTCTTTTTTTCCCTTTTAGATGCTCTGTCTCAGGGAGTTGGTGCTATCTTTTGAGTATCTGTTGCACTGTCCTGCCCCACTAGGAGGCAGTCTATTCACTATTTGCCTGCCTGGGATTTTACCTGCTAGCGCGGGTCCGTCCTGTTGCTGCTGGGCTCCCTTCTGCTGTGGAGCACTCCCCCATCCTGGTGGAGTCTCTCTGTTATGGCAGGTTGCCTTGGCAATGGCAGTCTGTGTCATCCCTGGGTGGTACTTCAGTAGGGGTGGATTGCGTCAGTAATGGCGGATGCCTCTCCCTCACTGGGCTGCACCGTCCTAGATGCCAGCAGCAAAACTCTCAGCCCCAAGCACTTTCAGTCACTGCCCTGTTTGTCCCCGTGAGGGTGGGACCCTCTGAGCCCAATCACCCAGCTCCCTGACTCAGAGTCTGTCCTCTCTCTCTCTCTCTTTCTCTCAGCAAGCTGAAAGGTTGAGTGTCTCACTGGCGCCCCAGTAGCCTGCCTATAGGGCACTGGGATCTGTGTGATCTCCCGTGCCACTGCCCACTGCACCGGCTCATATCACGCTTCCCAGGAATCTCCTGGTCTGGATCATTTTCCAAGTCCTGTTCAATCAGATGGACATGCCAATCTGCCCTCCCATATCTCAGATTGCCGGTTTTCCAGGGCATTCAGACCAGTGATTTTCATGCTGGGTCCCGCTGTGGCATAGACCGAAGCGGCCATGCAAGCTGGCTGCGCTAGCCGGCTGTACTAGCGTCCCGTGTCTCTCCCACACCTGGGACTTTCAACGCTCTGTGGGCAAAAACTTTCATCCGAGAATGTGGCTAGGACTCACCCCTGAGCCTTCACTGAGAGCTGCAATCCTGAGTCACTTATATGACGCCATCTTGCAAGTCCCCCCAGGATACAATTTCATTCTACCATTCATTTAGAACTTTATTGAATAAATCACAATGGAACAATATTCGGATGTCTATTTTATATGGCCTGTCATTCAAAGTTTCAGTGAATAATGAACTTCTATGGAGTAATCAGGACGCTGTTTAAGATCACCTGAATTAATTACCTTCCTGAGTGATACACAACTGGGTGATATTCAGGAATTATTTTATATGAACTCTAATTTTAAAAATCGATGAGTAAAACACAGCTGGAGGAGTGTCTAGAGTCTATTTGGTATTGATACTCATACAGAACCTGTTTGAATAATGCACACATGGAGAATAATGAGGAGTCTATGTTATATGGCTACTCATTCAGACAAACAGAGAATAAAACACGTATGTGGAGTAATTAGAAGTCTGTTTCATATGGCCCCTCTTTCACAGCCTCACTGAGCATCACACACTTGTGATAAAGTCTGAAGTCTATTTTTTATGGCCACTCATTCAGAGAATCACTGAATACTGCACACCTGCGAAATAGTCAGAAGTCTCTTTCGTATGACCACTCATTGAGCACCTCACTAAATGTACACACCTGGGGTAATAGTCAGGATTTACTTTATCCTCTCATTCAGAATCTCACTAAATAATGCACACCTGTGGTATAGTCAGGAGACTTTCATGTGGCCTCTCATTCGGAGTGTCACTGAATTATATGCTGTAGTCATTAGTCTATTTCATGTAGACAGGTATTCAGAGCCTCAGTGAATAAGACAGACACTTTCCATAGTAAGGAATCTTATCAATATGGCCACATCTTCTGAGCCTCACTGAATAATACACACCTAAGGAATAATTTGGAGTCTATTTTCAATGGACATTTATTCAGAGCCTCGGTGAATAATGCACACCTGTGGAGTAGCCAGAAGTCTATTTCATTTGGACACTCATTCATAGCCTCAGTGGATAATATGCATGTGTGGATTAGTCAGAATGCCATTTCATATGGCCACTGACTCATAACCAAAGTGAATACTGCACAAATGTAAAGTACTGAGCAGTCTATTTCATATAGCCACTCATTCAGAGATTCACTGAATAATACAAATATTTAAGATAGAGAGCATCCTTTTACATATGGTCACACAAGAAGAGGCTCAGTGAGTAATACACACCTGGGGAAGTGTAAGAAGTCTACTTTATATAGACTCTCATTTACAGCCTCAACAAATAATGCACACGTGTGGAATAGACACTAGTCTAATTTATATGGCCACAAAATCAAAGCCTGAGTGAGTAATACACAACTTTAGTATAGTCACCAGTCTATTCCATAGGCCCAAATATTCAAAGTCAGAGTCAATAATACACACCATAGACTAGTCAGGATACAATTTCATATGGCCAAAGTTTCCGAGCCTCAGTGAATAATACATACCTGGTGAATATTCAGGACGCTATTATATATGGCATCACTTTCAAAGCTGTACTGAATAAGGAACTCCCGTATTGTAGTCAGAATTCTATTTCATATAGCCACATATTCAGAGCCTAACTGAATAACATACACCGTGGGGAAATTCAAGTTTCTATTTCATATAGCCACTCATTTAGAGCCAAATGTAAAAACTCACGCCTGAGGAGTATTCAGGAGTCCCTATTTCATGGCCACTCATTCAGAGCCTTACAGAATAATACAAACCTATGGAAAAGTCAGGAGTGTATTCCATATGGCCACCTATTCAGATCCTCAGTGAAGAATCATATATATCTGGAAAATACTCAGGATTCTATTATATAGAGCAACATATTCAGAGACTCACTGAATAATGCACACATGGGGAATAGTCTGAAGAATATTTGATATGACCGTTCACCCAGTGACTCAGTGAAAAATGCACAGCTGAGAAATATTCAAGAGGATAGAGACAGGAGTCTATTTTATGTGGTCACTCATTCAGAAACTCACTGAAAAATACACACCTTGGAAATAGTCAGAGTCCAGGTCATATGGCCACTCAATCACAGCATTACCGAATAATGCACAATGGGGCAATAGTAAGGAGTCTATTTTATATGGCCTTTCATTCAGAGCTTCAGTGCATAATAAACAGCTGTGGAGTAGTCAGGACCCGATTTAAGGTACCCTCAAATTCAGCAGCCCCGTGAATGATACACACATGTGTGATAGTCAGAAGACTATTTGATATGGACACTCATACAGAACCTCTTCAAATAATGCACATGTGGAAAATAATCACTAGTCTATTTCATATGATGATTCGTTTGGAGAGTCAAAAAATAACGCACACCTGTGGCGTAAAATGGGGTCTATTTTATAATGCCACTCTTTCAGTGTTTCAGTGAATAATATGTACATCTGATAAGACAGGAATCTTTCTCACATGGCCACTCGTTCTAGGCCTCTGTGAATAATAATCCCCTCAGAAATAGTCGAGGGTCTACTTCAAAGTGCTACACATTCAGAGTCTCTGTGATTAATGCACACCTAGGCAATACACAAGAGTCTCTTTTTTATGCCTAATTCGTCAGAGTCTCATTCAGTAATACACACCTGGGAAAGATTTAAGAGTCTACTTCATGTAACCACTCATTTAGAGCCTCAGTGAATAATACACACCAGGGTAATAGTCGAGTATTTTTTATATGGCCACTCATTCTGTGCCTCCCTGAATAATACACACCTGGGGAATCCTCATGATTTTATTTTATACCACCACTCATTTATAACCTTATTGTATAATTCAAAATGGAGCAATAGTCAGGTGTCTATTTTATATGGCCCCTCATTTAAAGTTTCAGTGAATAATGTACTTCTATGGGGTAATAAGGATGCTGTTTAAGATAGCCACGAATTAAGTGCCTTTCTGAATGATACACACGTGGGTGAGAGAAGTATATTTTATGTGAACTCTAATTCTGGGTATCACTGAGTAATACACACCTGATGGAATGTCAGGAGTCTATTTGGTATGGTCACTCATACAGAACCTGTTTGAATAATTCAAAATGGAGCAATAGTCAGTTGTCTATTTTATATGGCCTCTCATTCAAAGTTTCAGAGAATTATGAACTACTATGGAGTAATCAAAATGCTGTTTAAGATAGCTATGAATTAAGTGCCTTTTTGAATGATACACACCTGGGTGGTAGTCAGGAGTCTCTTTCATATGAATTCTAATTCTGGGTATCACTGAGTAATACACACTTGTGGGAGTGTCAGTAGTCTTTTTGGTATAGACACGTATACAGAACCTGTTTGAATAATGGAAACATGAAGAATAATGAGGAGTCTATGTCCTCATTGTTTAATGTTCTGTAATTCTGTGAAAGAGGGGTCATATAAAACAGACTTTTAATTACTCCACATGTGCGTTATTCACTGTTTGCCTGAATGAGTAGCCGTATTACATAGATTCCTCATTATTCAAAATTTGTCAATAATTCAAACAGGTTCTGTATGAGTGACCATACCAAATAGACTCCTGACACTCCATCAGGTGTGTATTACTCAGCGATACCCAGAATTAGAGTTCACATACCTGGGGAATACTCAGGACGCTATTACATATGGCATCTCTTTCAGAGCTTCATTGAATAAGGAACACTTGTATTGTAGTCAGAATTCTATTTTGTATACCCACATATTCAGAGCCTATCTGAATAACATAGACTTTGGGGAAAGTAAGGATTCTGTTTTGTATAGCCACTCATTTAGGGCCAAATGTAAAAATGCATGCCTGAGGAGTATTCAGGAGTCCCTATTTTATGGCCACTTATTCACAGATTCACAGAATAATACAGACCTATGGAAAAGTCAGGAGTGAATTTCACATGGCCACTTATTCAGAACCTCAGTGAAGAATCATATATATCTGGAATATACTCAAGATTCTATTATATATAGCCATTTATTCAGAGACTCACTGAATAATTCACACCTGGAAAATAGTCTGGAGGGTATTTGATATGACTGTTCACCCAGTGACTCATTGGAAAATGCAGAACTGAGACATAGTCAAGAGGATAGAGTCAGGAGTCTATTTTATGTGATCACTTGTTCAGAAACTCACTGAAGAATACACACCTTGAAAATAGTCGGAGTCCAGGTCTTATGACTACTCAATCACAGCATTACCGTATAATGCACAATAGGGCAATAGTAAAGAATCTATTTCACATCGCCTCCCATTCAGAGCTTCAGTGCATAATAAACAGCTGTGGAGTAGTCAGGACCCTATTTAAGTTAGCCCCAAATTAAGCAGCTCTGTGAATGATACACACATGTGTGATAGTCAGAAGACTATTTGATATGGGCCCTCATAAAGAACCTCTTAGAATACTGCTCATGTGGGGAATAATCACTAGTCTATTTCATATGATGATTTGTTTGGAGAGTCAAAAAATAACACACACCTGTGGAGTAAATTGTGGTCTTTTACATAAGGCCACTCTTTCAGTGTTTCAGTGAATAATATGTATATCTGATAAATTAGGAGTCTCTTTCACATGGCCACTCGTTCAGGGCCTCTGTGAATGATATTCCCCTCAGAAATAGTCAAGGGTCTACTTCAATGGCTACACATTCAGAGTCTCTGTAAGTAATACACACCTGGGCAATAGACAAGAGTCTCTTTTTTATGCCCACTTAGTCAGATTCTCATTCAATAATACACACCTGGGGAAGTGTCAAAAGTCTACTTCATGTAGCCACTCATTTAGAGCCTCAGTGAATAATGCACACCAGCATAATAGTCGAGCACTTTTTATATGGACACTCAGTCTGTGACTTCCTGAATAATACACACCTGGGAAATCCTCAGAATTCTATTTCATACTACCACTCATTTAGAATTTTATTGAATAATTCACAATAGAGCAATAGTCAGGTGCCTATTTTATATGGCCTCTCATTCAAAGTTTCAGTGAATAATGAACTTATATGGAGTAATCAGGACACTGTTTAAGATACCCACGAATTAAGTACCTTCCTGAATGATACACACCTGGGTGATAGTCAGGAGTCTATTTCATATGAATTTTAATTCTGGTTATCGCTGAGTAATACACACCTGGAGGAATGTCAGGAGTCTATTTGGTATGGACACTCATACAGAACATGTTTGAATAATGCACACATGGAGAATAATGAGGAGTCTGTATCATACAGCTACTCATTCAGACAAACAGTGAATAACACACATATGGAGTAATTAGAAGTCTGTTTCATATGGCCCCACTTTCACAGCCTCACTGAACATTACACACTTGTGATATAGTCTGGAGTCTATTTTTTATGGCCACTCATTGAGAGAATCACTAAATAATGCACACCGGCTGTATAGTCAGAAGTCCTTTGTTTATGGCCACTCATTGAGGGCCTCATTAAATGTACACACCTGGGGAAATATTCAAGATATATTTTTATCCTTCCATTCAGAGTGTCACTAAATAATGCACACCTTTGGAATAGTCAGAAGCCTTTTTTTATCTGGCCTCTCATTCGAAGTGTCACTGAAAAATATTCTGTAGTCAGGAGTCTATTTCATGTAGACACATATTCAGAGCCTTAGTGAATAAGACAAACCCTTGCTCTAGTAGGAAATCTAATCAATATGGCCACATCTTCTGAGCCTCATTGAATAATACACACCTGGAGAATCATTTTGAGTCTACTTTCGATGGACATTCATTCAGAGCCTCTGTGAATAATGCACACCTGTAGTATAGCGAGAAGTCTATTTCATTTTGACATTCATAGCCTTGGTGGATAATATGCACGTGTGGATTAGTAAGGATTCCATTTCTTTTTTTAATTTTAAATTCTTTTTGCATTTTAAGTTTTGGGGTAGATGTGCAGAACGTGCAAGATAGTTGCATAGGTACACACATGGCAGTGTGTTTTGCTGCCTTCCTCCACTTCACCCACCCTTGGAATTTTTCTCCAGGCTATTCCTCCCAACTCTTCCCGCCTCTGTCCCTCCCCCATTTCCCCAATAGTTTCCAGTGTGTAGTAGACACCCTCCCTGTGTCCATGTGTTCTCATTTCTCTCACCCACCTATGAGTGAGTATATGCGGTATTTCCTTTTCTGTTCTTGTGTCAGTTTGCTGAGAATGATGTTCCCCAGATTCATCCATGTTCTTACAAAGGACACAAACTCATCATTTTTGATTGCTGAATAATATTCCATGGTGTATATGTGTCACATTTTTCCAGTCCAGTCTATCATCGATGGGCATTTGGGTTAGTTCCAGGTCTTTGCTATTGTAATCAATGCTGCAATAAACATTCGTGTGCATGTGTCCTTATAGTAGAATGATTTATAGTCCTTTGGATATATACCCAGTAATGAAATTGCGGGGTCAAATAAAATTTCTATTTGCAGGTTTTTGAGGAATTGCCACACTGTCTTCCACAATGGTTGAACTAATTTACACTCCCACCAACAGTGTAAGAGTGTACTTATTTCTCCACATCCTCTCCAGCATCTGTTGTCTCCAGCTTTTTTAATGATTGCCATTCTAACCAGCGTGAGATGGTATCACAATGTGGTTTTGATTTGCATCTCTCTAATGACCAGTGATGATGAGCATTATTTCATGTGTTTGTTGGCATCATGTATGTCTTCTTTCATAAAGTGTCTGTTTTATCCTTTGCCAATTTTTGAATGGGCTTGTTTGTTTGTTTTTTTCCCTGTGAATCTGTTTGAGTTCTTTGTAAATTCTGAATATCAGCTTTTTGTCAGATGTGAAAACTGCAAATATTTTTTCCCATTCTGATGGTTGCCAATTCACTCTAGTGACTGTTTCTTTTGTGGTGCAAAAGCTGTTGATTTTGATTAGGTCCCATTTGTCTATTTTGGCTTTTGTTGCCAATGCTTTTGGTGTTTTGGTCATGAAGTTTTTGCCTTCTCCTATGTCCTGAATGGTTTTGCCTAGATTTTCTTCAAGGGTTTTTATGGTTCCAGGTCTCATGTTTAAGTCTTTAATCCATCTGGAGTTAATTTTAGTGTAAGGTGTCAGGAAGGGGTCCAGTTTCTGCTTTCTGCACATGGCTAGCCAGTTTTCCCAACACCATTTATTAAACAGAAAATCCTTTTCCCATTGCTTGTTTTTGTCAGGTTTATCAAAGATTATATTGTTGTAGATATGTTGTGTTGCCTTCGATGCGGATGTTCTGTTCCATTGGTTTTTATCTCTGTTTTGGTACCAGTACCATGCTGTTTTGATTTGCGACAAGAAGGCTTGTAGTATAGGTTGAAGTCCTGTAGTGTGATGCCTTCCGCTGTGTTCTTTTTGCTTAGAATTTACTTGGCTATGCGGGCCCTCTTTTAGTTCCATATAAAGTTCATGGTGGTATTTCCAGTTCTGTGAAGAAATTCAATGGTAGTTTGATGGGGATAGCATTGATTGTGTAAATTACTTTGGGCAGTATAGTCATTTTCACGATATTGATTCTTCGTAACCACGAACATGGAATGTTTCTCCATCTGTTTGTGTCCCCTCTTATTTCGTTGAGCACTGGTTTGTATTTTTTCTTGAAAAGGTCCCTTAAGTTTCTTGTGAGTTATATTTTTAGGTATTTTATTTTCTTTGAAGGAATTGTGAATGGCAGTTAGTTTGTGATTTGGTTCTCTTTAAGTCTGTTATTGGTGCATAAAAATGCTTGTGATTTTGCACATTGATTTTATATCCTGAGACTTTGCTGAAGTTGCTTATCAGTTTCAGGAGTTTTTGGGCTGAGGCGATGGGGTCTTCTAGGTATTCTATCATGTCATCTGCAAATAGAGACAATTTGGCTTCCACCTTTTCTACTTGAATATCCTTTATTTTTTTTTCTCATTGCTCTGGCTAGAAGTATCAGTACCATGTTGAATAGGAGTGGTGAGAGAGGGCATCCTTGTCTAGTGCCGGATTTCAAAGGGAATGCTTCCAGTTTTTGCCCATTAAGTATGATATTGGCTGCTGGTTTGTCATAAATAGATTTTATTACTTTGAGATATGTTCCATCAATACCAAGTTTATTGGGGGTTTTTACATAAAGGGCTGTTGAATTTTGTCAAATGCCTTCTTTGTGTCAATTGAGATAATCCTGTGGTTTTTGTTTTGGTTCTGTTTATGTGGTGAATTACATTTATGGACGTGTGTATGTTGGACCAGTCTTGCATCCTCGGGATGAATCCTACTTGATCATGATGGATAAGTTTTTTAATGTGCTGTTGCAATCGGTTTGCCAGTATTTTATTGAAGATTTTTGCATCTATGTTCATCATGGATATTGGCCTGAAGTTTTCTTTTTTTGGTGAGTCTCTGCCGGGTTTTGCTATCAGGATGATATTGGTCTCATAAAATGATTTGGGAAGGGTTTTCTCTTTTTGAATTATTTGGAATAGTTTCAGAAAAAATGGCACCAGCTCCTCTTTGTGTGTCTGGTAGAATTTAGCTGTGAACCCATCTGGACCTGGGCTTTTTTTGTGTGGTACGCTCTTAATTGCTGCCTCAACTTCAGACCTTATTATTAGTCTATTCACAGTTTCGGCTTCCTCCTGGCTTAGGCTTGGGAGGACACAGGCGTCCAGGAATGTATTCTTTTTTTTCTGGTTAACTAGTTTATGTGCATAGAGTTTTTTGTAATCTCTGAGTTCGTGCTTGATGGCAAAAGATTTTATTCTTCCTTCACTTGTGAAGCTCAATTTGGCTGGATATGAAATTCTGGGTTGAAAGTTCTTTTCTTCTTTTTTATTAATTTTTTATTGTATTATAGGTTTTGGGGTACATGTGCAGAACGGGCAAGATAGTTGCAGAGGTACACACATGTCAGTGTGCTTTACTGCCTTCCTTCCCTTCACCCACACTTGGCATTTATCCCCAGGCTATCACTCCCTAGCCCCCCCACCACTGTCCCTGCCTTCTTCCCCCAATAGACCCCAGTGTGTAGTAGACACCCTCCTTGTGGCCATGTGTTCTCATTATTCTCATCTGCCTATGAGTAAGAATATGTGGAATTTCTTTCTGTTCTTGTGTCAGTTTGCTGAGAATGATGTTCTCCAGATTCATCCATGTCCTTACAAAGGCACAAACTCATCATTTTGGATTGCTGCATAATATTCCATGGTATATATGTGCCACATTTTCCCATCCAGTCTATCATCGATGGGCATTTGGAAGGTTCCAGGTCTTTGGTATTGTAAACAGTGCTGCAATGAACATTCGTGTGCATGTGTCCTTATAGTAGAAGGATTTATAGTCCTTTGAATATACACCCAGTAATGGGATTGCTGGGTCAAATGGAATTCCTACTTCTAGGTCTTTGAGGAATCGCCACACTGTCTTCTACAAAGGTTTAAGTAATTTACACTCCCACCAACAGTGTAAGAGTGTTCCTTTTTCTCCAGATCCTCTCCAGCATCTGCTGTCTCCAGATTTTTTAATGATCGCCATTCTAACTGGCGTGAGATGGTATCTCAATGTGTTTTTGATTTGCATCTCTCTAATGACCAGCGATAATGCGCATTTTTTTTCATGTGTTTGTTGGCCTCATGTATGTCTTCTTTTGTAAAGTGTCTGTTCATATCCTTTGCACATATTTGAATGGGCTTGTTTGTTTTTTTTTTCTGTAAATCTGTTTGAGTTCTTTGTATATTCTGGATATCAGCCCTTTGTCAGATGCGTAAACTGCAAAGATTTTTTTTCCATTCTGATGGTTGCCGATTCACTCTAGTGATGGTTTCTTTTGCGGAGCAGAAGCTGTGGAGTTTGATTAGGTCACATTTGTCTGTTTTGGCTTTTGTTGCCAATGCTTTTGGCGTTTTTTCATGAAGTCTTTGCCTACTC
Organism: Saguinus midas; assembly: GCA_021498475.1. Lineage (NCBI taxonomy): Eukaryota > Metazoa > Chordata > Mammalia > Primates > Cebidae > Saguinus > Saguinus midas. Next base: position 25,968,905 of record CM038401.1, read on the forward strand.
CTATGTCCAGAATGATTTTGCTTAGATTTTCTTCTAGGGTTGTTATGGTGTCAGGTCTTATGTTTAAGTCTTTAATCCATCTGGAGTTAATTTTAGTGTAAGGTGTCAGGAACGGGTCCAGTTTCTGCTATCTGCACATGGCTAGCCAGTTTTTCCAACACCATTTATTAAACAGGGAATCCATTCCTCATGGCTTGTTTTTGTCAGGTTTATCAAGGATTATATGGTTGTAGATATGCTGTGTTGACACCGATGCCTCTGTTCTGTTCTATTGGTCTATAGCTTTGTTTTGCTACCAGTACCATGCTGTTTTGATTACTGTAGCATTGAAGTATAGTTTGAAGTCTGGTAGTGTGATGCCTTCCGCTGTGTTCTTTTTGCTTAGAATTGACTTGGCTTTGCGGGCTCTCTATTGGTTCCATATGAAGTTCATGGTGTTTTTTTTCCAGTTCTGTGAAGAAATTCAATGGTAGTTTGATGGGGATAGCATTGATTGTGTAAATTACTATGGGCAGTATAACCATTTTCACGATATTGATTCTTCCTAGTCATGAACATGGAATGTTTCTCCATCTGCTTGTGTTTTCTCTTATTTCGTGGAGCAGTGGTTTGTAGTTTTTCTTGAAGAGGTCCCTTATATTCCTTGTGAGTTGTATTACTAGGTATTTTATTTTCTTTGTAGCAATTGTGAATGGCAGTTCGTTCTTGATTTGGTTCTCCTTTAGTCTGTTATTGGTGAATAGGAATGCTTGTAATTTTTGCACATTGATTTTATATCCTGAGACTTTACTGAAGTTGCTTATCAGTTTCAGGAGGTTTTGGGCGGAGGTGATGGGGTCTTCTAGGGGTCTATACTATCCTGTCGTCTGCAAATAGAGACAATTTGGCTTCCAACTTTTCTATTTGAATACCCTTTATTTCTTTTTCTTGCCTAATTCCTCTGGCTAGAACTTCCAGTACTATGTTGAAAAGGAGTGGTGAGAGAGGGCATCCTTGTCTAGTGCCAGATTTCAAAGGGAATGCTTCCAGTTTTTGCCAATTCAGTATAATATTGGCAGTTGGTTTGTCATGAATAGCTTTTATTACTTTGAGATATGTTCTATCAATACCAAGTTTATTGAGGGTTTTTAGCATAAATTGCTGTTGAATTTTGTCAAATGCCTTCTCTGCGTCAATTGAGATAATCATGTGGTTTTTCTTTTTGCTTCTGTTTATGTGATGAATTACATTTATAGACTTGCGTGTGTTGAACCATCCTTGCATCCCCGGGATGAATCCTATTTGATCATGATGGATAAGTTTTTTAATGTGCTGTTGCAATCGTTTTGCCAGTATTTTATTGAAGATTTTTGCATCTATGTTCATCATGGATATTGGCCTGAAGTTTTCTTTACTAGTTGAGTCTCTGCCGTGTTTTGGTATCAGGATGATTTTGGTCTCATGAAATGATTTGGGAAGGGTTTCCTCTTTTTGAGTTATTTGAAATAGTTTCAGAAGAAATATTACAAGCTCCTCTTTGTGTGTGTTGTAGAATTCGGTTGTGAACCTATCTGGACCTGGGCTTTTTTTGTGTGGTAGGCTCTTAATTGCTGCCTCAACTTTAGACCTTGCTATTGCACTATTCAGAGTTTCAGCTTTTTTTTGGTTTAGGCTTCGGAGGACACAGGTGTCCAGGAATTTATCCATTTCTTCCTGGTTTACTAGTTTATGTGAATAGAGTTGTTTGTAGTATTCTCTGATGATGGTTTGAATTTCTGTGGAATCTGTGGTGATTTCCCCTTTATCATTTTTTATTGCATCTATTTGGTTGTTCTCTCTTTTCTTTTTTGTCAGTCTGGCTAGTGGTCTATTTTGTTGATATTTTCGATAAACCAGCTCTGGAATTTATTGATTTCTGAAGCGTTTTTCTTGTCTCTATCTCCTTCAATTCTGCTCTGATCTTAGTTATTTCTTGTTTTCGGCTAAGTTTTGAGCTTTTTTGATCTTGCTCCTCTAGCTCTTTCAATTTTGATGATAGGGTGTCCATTTTGGATCTCTCCACTCTTCTCATGTGGGCATTTATTGCTATATATTTCCCTCTACAGACTGCTTTAAGTGTGTTCCAGATATTCTGGTACGTTGTGTCTTCGTTCTCTTTGGTTTCAATGAACTTCTGTATTTCTGCCTTCATTTCACTGTTTATCCAATCAACATTCAAGAGCCCTTTGTTCAGTTTCCATGAAGCTGTGTGGTTCTGAGTTAGTTTCTGATTTCTGAGTTCCAACTTGATTGCACTATGGTCTGAGAGACACTTTGTTATAATTTCAGTTGTTTTGCATTTGCTGAGGAGTGCTTTACTTCCAATTATGTGGTCAATTTTGGAGTAGGTGTGATGTGGTGCTGAGAAGAATGTATATTCTGTGGATTTGGGGTGAAGAGTTCTCTAAATATCTGTCAGGTTTGCTTGTTCCAGGTTTGAGTTCAAGTCCTCGATATCCTTGTTAATTTTCTGTCTAGTTGATCTGTCTGATATTGACAGTGGAGTGTTAAAGTCTCCCACTATTATTGTGTGGGAGTCTCAGTCTCTTTGTAAGTCATTAAGAACTTGCCTTATATATCTTGGTGCTCCTGCATTGGGTCCATATATATTTAGAATCGTTAGCTGTTTTTGTTGTATCGATCTTTTTTTTATTATGTAATGACCTTCTTTGTTTCTATTGATCTTTGTTGCTTTAAAGTCTATTTTATCAGAGACGAGAATTGCAACCCCTGCTTTTTTTGCTCTCCATTTGCTTGGTAAATATTCCTTCATTCCTTTATTTTGAGCCTTTGTGTATCCTTCCATGTTAGGTCGGTTTCCTGGATACAGCACACCGATGGGTTTTGGCTTTTTGTCCAATTTGCCAGTCTGTGTCTTTTGATTGGTGCATTTAGCCCATTTACATTTAGGGTTAATATTGTTATGTGTGAATTTAAAACTGCCATTTTGATGCTTGCAGGCTGTTTTGTTCATTGGTTCATGTAGGTTCTTCATTTTGTTGATTTTCTTTGGCATTTGGTATGTTTTTACATCGCTGGTACTGGTTGTTTCTTTCTATGTGTAGTGCCTCTTTCAGGAGCTCTTGTAAAGCAGGCCTAGTGGTGACAAAATCTCTGAGCACTTGCTTGTTCATGAAGGATTTTATTTTTTCTTCACTTTTGAAGCTCAATTTGGCTGGATATGAAATTCTGGGTTGAAAGTTCTTTTCTTTAAGAATGTTGAATATTGGTCTCTACTCTCTTCTGGCTTGTAGAGTTTCTGCCGAGAGGTCTGCTGTGAGTCTGATGGGCTTCCCTTTGTGGGTGATCCGATCCTTCTCTCTCTTGCTGCCCTTAGTATTTTCTTCTTCATTTCAACCCCGGTGAATCTGACGATTATGTGCCTTGGGGTTGCTCTTCTTGCAGAGTATCTTTGTGGTGTTCTCTGTATTTGCTGGAGTTAAGTATTCACCTGTTTTGCTAGGTTGGTAAAATTTTTGTCTATAATAGCCTGAAGAGTGTTTTCCAGCTTGGTTTCATTCTCTTCATTACATTCCGGTACACCTATCAAACGTAGGTTGGGTGTCTTCACATAATCCCACATTTATTTGAGATTTTGTTCATTCCTTTTTGAGCTTTTATTTCTAAACATGGTTTCAAGTTTTATTTCATTGAGTTTATCTTCGACTTCTGATATTCTGTCTTCTGCTTGGCATTCGGCTGTTGAAACTTGTGCATGCTTCGTGAAGTTCTTGTGTTGCGTTTTTCAGCTCCTTCAGTTCATTCATATTTCTAAGTTGTCCATTCTTGTTATCATTTCCTGGAATCTTTAAAAAATCTTTTTTCAAGGTTCTTAGTTTATTTGCATTGATTTAGAACATGTTCTTTTAGCTTACTGAAGTTTCTCATTATCCACTTTCTAACGTCTGATTCCATTATTTTTTCACACTCATTCTCCATCTAGCTTTGTTCCATTGCTTGTGAGGAGTTTTAGTCCTTTGTAGGAGGTGAGGTGCTTTGGTTTCGGGTGTTTTCCTCTTTTTTTTGCTGGTTTCTTCACATCTGTGTGGATTTATTCACCTGTCGTCTAAGTAGTTGCTGATTTTTCAATTGGGTTTCTGAGTGGATGCCTAGATTGTTGATTATGAAGTATTTCTGTTACTTAGTTTTCTCTCTAATGGTCTAGCCCCTCTGCTGTATGAGTGCTGAGGTCCACTCCAGGCTCTTCTTGTCTGGGGTACACCGGTAGCAGCTGCATAACAGTGAGGGGTTTTACCAGTTTCTTCTTCTGCTATCTTTGTTCAAGAATGATGTCAGCCAAATGTCAGTCTGATTAGTTTTTTTTTTTGAGTTGACTTTTTGGATATACAGGGATCAGGGAACTGCTTGAGGAAATGGTCTGTTCTTTATAGGAGCTCCAGTGCCAAGCTGTGAGCTCCATTATTCATTCAGGGTTATTTTGCACCTGTGCTTTGGTCTTCTGCAGCAGAACTTATAACCCTCCTCTTTTTTTCCTTCAGATGCTCTGTCTCAGAGAGTTTGGGCTTACTTTTGTTTTTACTGAAATTTAAAAATTTTATTTTAAAATTACATAGTATATTGCATAATGAAGGTTGGACTTCTAGCATACCTATCACCGAATTAGTGAAGACTGTACTCAATAGGTAATTTATCAGCCTTTACACTCACCCCCGACTCTCCCCTTTTGCTGTCCCTAGTGTTTATTATTTTCTTTTTTTTTAATTTTTATTGCATTTTAGGTTTTGGAGTACATTTACAGAACATGCAAGATAGTTGCATAGGTACACACATGGGAGTGTGTTTTGCTGCCTTCCTTCTCTTAACCCACATTTGGCATTTCTCCCCAGGCTATCCCTCCCCAGCTGCTTCTCCCACTGTCCCTCACCTATTCACCCCAATAGACCCTAGTGTGTACTACCCCTTCCCTTTGTCCATGTGTGCTCATTTTTCTCACCCACCTCTGAGTGAGAATATATGCTTTTTTTGTTCTTGTGTCAGTTTGCTGATAATGACATTCTCCAGATTCATTTATGTTCTTACAAATCAATGTGCAAAAATCACAAGCACTCCTATACACCAATAACAGACTTAAAGAGAATAAAATCAAGAAAGAACTGCCATTCACAATTGCTACAAAGAGAATAAAATACCTAGGAATACAACTTACAAGGAATGTAAGGGACCTCTTCAAGGAAAACTACAAACCACTGTTCAACGAAATAAGAAAGGAAACAAACAGATGGAGAAACATTCCATGTTCATGGTTAGAAAGAATCAATATAGTTAAAATGGCTATACTGCCCAAAGTAATCTAAAGAATCAATGCTATCCCCATCAAGCTACCATTGAATTTTCTCACAGAACTGGAAGAAACCACCATGAACTTCATATGGAACCAAAACGGACCTCGCATAGCCAAGTCAATTTTAAGCTAAAAGAACACAGCGGGAGGCATCACACTATGAGACTTCAAACTATACTACAAGGCTACAGTAATCAAAACAGCATGGTACTGGTACCAAAACAGAGATATAGACCAATGAAACAGAACAGAGGCATCGAAGGCAACACAACATATCTACAACCATATAATCTTTGATAAACCTGACAAAAACAAGCAATGGGGAAAGGATTTCCTGTTTAACAAATGGTGTTGGAAAAACTTGTTAGCCATGTGCAGAAAGCAGAAACTGGACCCCTTCCTGACACCTTACACTAAAGTTAACTCTAGATGGATTAAAGACTTAAATGTAAGACCTGGCACCATAAAAACCCTAGAAGAAAATCTAGGCAAAACCATTCAGGACATAGGAGTAGGCAAGGACTTCATGAACAAAACACCGAAAGCATTGGCAACAAAAGCCAAAATAGACAAATGGGACCTAATCAAACTCCACAGCTTCTGCACGGCAAAAGAAACAGTCACTAGAGTGAATCGGCAACCATCAGAATGGGAAAAAATTTTTGCAGTTTACACATCTGACAAAGGGCTGATATCCAGAATTTACAAAGAACTTAAACAGATTTACAGGAAAAAAAAAACAAACAAGCCCATTCAAAAATGGGCAAATGATATGAACAGACACTTTACAAAAGAAGACATACATGAGGCCAACAAACATATGAAAAAGTGCTCATCATCACTGGTCATTAGAGAGATGCAAATCAAAACCACATTGAGATACCATCTCACGCCGGTTAGAATGGCGATCATTAAAAAAGCTGGAGACAATAGTTGCTGGAGAGGATGTGGAGAAATAGGAACACTCTTACACTGTTGGTGGGAGTGTAAATTATTTTAACCATTGTCAAAGACAGCGTGGCAATTTCTCAAGGACCTAGAAATAGAAATCCCATTTGACCCAGCAATCCCATTACTGGGTATATATCCAAAGGAGTATAAATCGTTCTACTATAAGGACACATGCACACGAATTTTCATTGCAGCATTGTTTACAATAGCAAAGACCTGGAACCAACCCAAATGCCCATCGATGATAGACTGGACTGAAAAAATGTGGTATATATACACCATGGAATATTATTCAGCAATCAAAAATGACGTGTTTATGTCCTTTTCTAAGGACTTGGATGAATCTGGAGATCATCATTCTCTGCAAACTGATACAAGAACAGAAAACGAAATACTGCATATTCTCACTCATATGCGGGTGAGAAAAATGAGAACACATGGACACAGAGAAGGGGGTACTACACACTGGGGTCTATTGTGGGGAATAAAGGAGTGACAGCGGGGTGGGTGCTGCGGAGGGATAGCCTGGGAGAAATGCCAAATGTGGATTAAGCGGAGGAAGGCAGCAAAATCACTGCCATGTGTATACCTATGCAACTAACTTGCACGTTCTGCACATGTACACCAAAACCTAAAATGCAATAAAAATTTAAAAAAGAAAGATACATTTGCATTGTGTTTTACAGGCTGTCTTACTGCTATTTCTTAGAGGCTGGGATTTGCCTGGAAATTTCCGCTTTTAGATTATTTACAGAAATGGTTTACAAACTGCTGCAAACACACATCAGTTTAACTCTACAGAGTCATCTTACAAGATGACTGTACAAAGTGACGACCATTCCGTTAGGAAGCTTGATACTCCTTTTAGATCGAGCTGCTTCTCAGTACAGCCTGTATTCCCATTCACCCTGGAATATCAAACTCAGCAACAGATGGAAATATACATTCCATGTTCATGGTTAGAAAGAATCAATATAGTTAAAATGTTTTAGATGCATCTAAAGAAATGCTATCCCCATCAAGTTTCTACCATTGAATTTTCTCACAGAACTGGTTTACAAACTGCTGCAAATTCACATCAGTTTACCTTCATTAGATGGATGCACACATTAAAGACCATATAGTTAGGAAGATCCGTTTTGTTTTAGAACCAGATATTTCTTAGTAGAACATGTATTTCCATTCACTCTGGAATATCAAATGCAGATCCAAAAGGAAACGTATTTCTAACTTGATGAATTTAAACACAATTTCAACTCCCTTAGTTGAACGAACACACAGCAGAGCAGTTTGAAAGATACATTTGTGTAGTGTTTTACAGGCTGTCTTACTGCTATTTCTTATAGGCTGGGATTTGGCTGAAATGTCCGTTTTAGATTCTTTACAGAAAGGGTTTACAAACTGCTGCAAACACACATCAGTTTAACTCTGTAAGTTGAATGCACACATTGAAGACCATTCTGTTAGATAGCTCCGTTTTGTTTTAGAACCAGATATTTCTCAATACAGCATGTACTCCCATTCACTCTGGAATATCCAAACGCAGCTCCCAGAAGAAACGTGTTTCTAACTCGCTGAATCTAAACAGTCACTCTGTTAGTGAATCGGCAACCATCAGAATGGGAAAAAATACGTTTGTTTTGTGTTTACACATCTGACAAAGGGCTGATATCCAGAATTTACAAAGAACTTAAACAGATTTACAGGAAAAAAATAAAACATTCTTTTCAAAATGGGCAAATGATATGAACAGACACTTTACAAAAGAAGACATACATGAGGCCAACAAACATATGAAAAAGTGCTCATCATCACTGGTCATTAGAGAGATGCAAATCAAAACCACATTGAGAATATCTCACCCGGTTAGAATGGCGATCATTAATCTAAACATAGATTCAAGTCTCTTAGTTGAACCAACGCACAGCAGAAAAGTGTGAAAACACATTTGTTGGTGGGAGTGTAAATTATTTTAACCATTGTCAAAGACAGCGTGGCAATTTCTCAAGGACCTAGAAATAGAAATCCCATTTGACCCAGCAATCCCATTACTGGGTATATATCCAAAGGAGTATAAATCGTTCTACTATAAGGACACATGCACACGAATTTTCATTGCAGCATTGTTTACAATAGCAAAGACCTGGAACCAACCCAAATGCCCATCGATGATAGACTGGACTGAAAATGTGGTATATATACACCATGGAATATTATTCAGCAATCAAAAATGATGTTTATGTCCTTTTCTAAGGACTTGGATGAATCTGGAGATCATCATTCTCTGCAAACTGATACAAGAACAAAACCCTGATATTCTCACCATATGCGGGTGAGAAAAATGAGAACACATGGACACAGAGAAGGGGTACTACACACTGGGGTCTATTGTGGGGAATAAAGGAAGTTTCTATGGCAGGTACAATGTGAGGGATAGCCTTGGGAGAAATGCTCAAATGATTAAGCGGAGGAAGGCAGCAAAATCACTGCCATGTGTATACCTGCAACTAACTCTGCATATTCTTTAGGTAGTTTCACCATGCTCCAAATGCAATAAAATTTCTGAAAAACTCTGCTCACTGTGTTTTAGATTTCTTACTGCTATTTCTTAGAGGCTGGGATTTGGCTGATAATGTCTGGTTTTAGATTATTTACAGAAATGGTTTACAAACTGCTGCAAACACACATCAGTTTAACTCTGTAAGTTAAATGCACACATTGAAGACAGTTCTGTTAGATAGCTCCGTTTTGTTAGGAAGCTTGATACTCCTTTAGATCGAGCTGCTTCTCAGTACAGCCTGTATTCCCATTCACCCTGGAATATCAAACTCAGCAGAGACGTTTGAAATATACATTTGTTTTGGGTTTTATACTATGTCTTACAGCTGTTTTTAGATGCTGGGATATACCGGGAAATGTCCGTTTCTAGATTATTTAAAGAAAGGGTTTACAAACTGCTGCAAATTCACATCAGTTTACCTTCATTAGATGGATGCACACATTAAAGACCATATAGTTAGGAAGATCCGTTTTTGTTTTAGAACCAGATATTTCTTAGTAGAACATGTATTTCCATTCACTCTGGAATATCAAAATGAAGCTCCAAAAAGAAACGTGTTTCCAACTCGATGAATTTAGACACAGATTCACTCCCTTAGTTGAACGAACACACAGCAGAGCAGTTTGAAAGATACATTTGTGTAGTGTTTTACAGGCTCTCTTACTGCTATTTCTTATAGGCTGGGATTTGGCTGGAAATGTCCGCTTTTAGATTCCTTACAGAAAGGGTTTACAAACTGCTGCAAACACACATCAGTTTAACTCTGTAAGATGACTGGACACACTGAAGACCATTCCGTTAGGAAGCACTGTTCTTTAGAACGAGATGCTTCTCAGTAAAGCCTGTACTCCCATTCACCCTGCAATGTCATAACGCAGCTCCAAAAAAGAAACGTGTTTCTAACTCGCTGAATCTAAATATACAGTCCACTCTGTTAGTTCAACGAAAACACAGCAGAGCAGTTTAAATGATACATTTGTTTTGTGTTTTACACGCTGTCTTACTGCTATTTCTCAGATGCTGGGATTTGGCTGGAAATGTCCACTTTTACATTCTTTACAGAAAGGGTTTACAAACTGCTGCAAACACACATCAGTTTAACTCTGTAAGTTAAATGCACACATTGAAGACCGTCTATAAGATAGCTCCGTTTTTGTTTTAGGAGCAGATGTTTCTCAGTACAGCGTGTAATTCCATTTACTCTGAAATATGTAAACGCAGCTTCTAGAAGAAACGTGTTTCTAACTCTCTGAATCTAAACATAGATTCAAGTCTCTTAGTTGAACCAACGCACAGCAGAAAAGTGTGAAAAACACATTTGTTTTGTGTTTATTTTTATTTATTTATTTTTAAAGAATCTACTTACTTATTTCCCCCCACACGGTTTTACTAAATAGTAACATTCTGTATCTGTTTTCTAAATATTTTTTCACTTAAGGATACACCTCAAAGACATTTTCATATCTGCACATCAAGATCCTTCTTGTTCTCTCCTGTAAGTTACTGTGTTTTCGCATCATGATCTTCCTTCATAAAAGTTATGGCTTCTTCCAGAGAGGTGAAAGCTTCATTGTATTTTAAAAATTGTGACAAAATATTTGCTCACCTTGTTGACACATGCCATGGCATCATTTTTCTGATACATGTTTTTCAGGTGTTTGTAAATTTTACTACTTTTTTTCCTGATCCTTTCTCTCTTTCTTTTGCTGTTTTGATGTTATTATTGTTCATCAAATTATAGGACTTTTCTGGGCAGCTATTCACAGAAGGAAGTTTCTATGGCAGAATACAATGTGACAGTTTTCATGCCTTTGGTTTTTCTCAACTCAAACCTTTTCTCCTTCTAGGTTGCCACAGAATCACATTGCTTCCTGCAATAATGGCTCCTCTCATATTCTTTAGGTAGTTTCACCATGCTCCAGTTCCAGGAGCATTTCTGCCCAAAACTCTGCTCACTGTGTTTAATAGATTTCCTTACAGCTATTTCTTAGCTGCTGGGATTTGGCTGATAATGTCTGGTTTTAGATTCTTTTCAGAAATGATTTACAAGCTGCTACAAACACACATCTGTTTAACTCTGTACGTTAAATGGACACATTGAAGACAGTTCTGTTAGATAGCTCCGTTTTTGTTTTAGAACCAGATATTTTTCAGTATAGCATGCACTCCCATTCACTCTGGAATATCAAAACGCAGCTCCCAGAAGAAACGTGTTTCTAACTCGTTGAATCTAAACATAGATTCAACTCTCTTAGTTGAACGAACACATAGCAGAGACGTTTGAAAAATTCGTTTGTTTTGGGTTTTATACTCTGACTTACCGCTATTTTTAGATGCTGGGATATACCTGGAAATGTCCTTTTCTAGATTATTTAGAGAAAGGGTTTACAAACTGCTGCAAACCAACATCAGTTTAACTCCCTAAGATGAATGCACACACTGAAGACCATTTAGTTAGGAAGCTCCCTTTTCGTTTTAGAACCAGATATTTCTTTTTTTTATAACTTTTTTTTAAAATTTTTATTGCATTTTAGGTTTGGGGGTACATGTGCAGAACGAGCAAGATAGTTGCATAGGTACACACATGGCAGTGTGCTTTGCTGCTTTCCTCCCCTTCACCCGAACCAGATATTTCTTTGTAGAGCGTGTATTTCCATTCACTCTGGGATATAAAAAATGCAGCTCCAAAAAGAAACGTGTTTCTAACTCGATGAATTTAAACACAGATTAAACTCCCTTAGTTGAAGGAACACAAAGCAGAGCCATTTGAAAGATATATTCGTGTTGTGTTTTACAGGCTGCCTTACTGATATTTCTTAGAGGCTGGGATTTGCCTGGAAATGTCTGCTCTCAGATTCTTTACAGAAAGGGTTTACAAACTGCTGCAAACACACATCAGTTTAAATCGGTAAGAAGACTGCACACACTGACGATTATTCTGTTAGGAAGCTCCGTTATTTTTTTAGAACAAGATGCTTCTCAGTACAGCCTGTACCTCCATTCACACTGGAATATCAAAACGCTGCTCCAAAAAAGAAACGTGTTTTTAACTTGATGAATCCAAACATAGAGTCCACTCTGTTAGTTCAATGAAAACACAGCAGAGCAGTTTAAAAGATACCTTTGTTTTGTGTTTTACACGCTGTCTTACTGCTATTTCTCACATGCTGGGATTTGGCTGAAAATGTCCGCTTTTAAATTCTTTACAGAAAGGGTTTACAAACTGCTGCAAACACACACCATTTTAACTCTGTAAGTTAAATGCACACATTGAAGACCGTTCTGTCAGATAGCTCCGTTTTTGTTTTAGGACAAGATATTTCTCAGTAAAGCATGTACTCACAGTCACTCTGGAATATCTAAACGCAGCTCCTGGAAGAAACGTTTTTTTTACTCGCTGAATCTAAACATATTTTCAAGTCTTTTATTGAACAAACACACACCAGAGCAGTTTGAAAGATACATTTTTTGTGTGTGTGTTTTAGTCGCAGTCATACTGCTATTTCTTAAATGCTTGGATTTGGCTGAAAATATTATTTTTCAGATTCTTTACAGAAAGGGTGTACAAATTGCTGGAAACACAAATCAGTTTCACTCTGTATATTAAGTGCACACATTGAAGACCGTTCTGTCAGATAGCTCCGTTTTTATTTTAGGACCAGATATTTCTCAGTACAGCATGTACTCCCATTCACTCTGAAATGTCCAGATGCAGCAACTAGAAGAAACGTGTTTCTAACTCGTTGAATTTAAGCACATATTCAACTCTCTTAGTTGAATAAACACACTCCAGAGCAGGTTGAAATATACTTTTTTTCGTGTTTTATACTCAGGCTTACTGTTATTTCTTATAAGCTTGGATTAGTCTTGAAATATATATTTTTAGATTCTTTACAGAAATGTTTTACAAACTGCTGCAAGCACAAATCTGTTTACCTCTGTAAGTTGAATGTGTACATTGAAGACCATTCTCTTAGGTAGCTCCGTTTTCATTTTAGAACCAGATATTTCTCAATACAGCATGTACTTCCATTCACTCTGGAATATCAAAACTTACGTCCTAGAGAATCGTGATTCTAACTCGCTGAATCTAAGCTTGGATTCAACTCTCTTATTTGAATGAACACACAGCAAAGCTGTTTGAAAGGTATGTTTGTTTTGTGTTTTAGATGTAGTCTTACTGCTATTTCTTATATGCTGAAATTTTGATGGAAATATTTTTTTTATATTATTTACCGAAAGGCTTTACAAACTGCTGCATACACACATCAGTTTAGCTCTGTATTTTGAGTGCACACATTGAAGACCATCAGATAGCCTGGACAGTTCTAAGATAGCAATGGGACGGCAAGACAAGGCAGTGCAATTCCAAGCAGGGCAATTCCAGGCAAGGCAAGAAAAGGTATGGGAAGTTAAGGCAATGTAATTCGATGCAAGGCAATTTTATGCAAGGCAATTCCAGGCAAGGCAATTCTAGGCAAGAAAAGGCAAGGCAAGACAAGTCAATTTCAGGCAAGGCAAAAAAGAGAAGGCAGAGAAGGCAAGGCAATTCCAGGCAATAAAATTTCAGGGAAGGCAAGGCAAGCCAGGTCTAGACCATTCCAGACAGGGCAATTCCAGGCTAGGAAACACAAGGCAATGCAAAAAAAATTTCAGGCAAGGAAAGGCAATTCCAGGCAAGGCAAGAAAAGACGAGGCAATTCCAGGAAATGCATTTTCAGGCAAGGCAATTCCAGGCAATGCAAGACAACGCAAAGCAAGGCAAGACAATTCCAGGCAAGATGATTTCAGGTAAGGCAATCCCATGCAAGAAAAGGCAAGGCAATGGAAAGCAATTCTCAGAAAGTCAGTTCCAGGCAATGGAAAGCAAAGCAACTCCAGGAAATGCAAGGCAAGGCAGTGCAATTTCAGGCAAGGTAAAACCAGGCAGGGCAAATCCAGAGAGAAAAATGTTAGTCAAGTCAAGGCAAGGCCATTCCAGGCAGAACAATAACAGGCTAGGCAATGCAAGAGAATTCCAGGCAAGGCAAGGCAATTCCAGACAAGCAAAAAAGCAAAACAAGGAAAGGCAAAGCAATCAAAGGCAAAGCAATACCATGCAAGACAATTCCAGGCAATGCAAGAAAACACAAGGAAACACAAGGCAAGGCAAGGCAATTTTATGCAAGACAATTCCAGGCAAAGCAATACCATACGAGGAGAGGCAAGGTAATTCAAAGAATTTTTGGAAAATTCAATTTTATGCAACACAAGGCAAGGAAATTCCAGGTGAGGCAAGGCAAATTAGTGCAATTCCAGGGAGGGCAATTTCAGGTAATGCAAAACAAGGCAGGGCAAATTCAGGCAGGAAAATTTCAGACAGGGAAAGCAAGGCAAGGCAATGCAAAACAAGAAAAAATCAAGCAAGTCAAATTCAGAAAAGGCAAGGCAAAGAAAGCCAGGGCTAGACAATTCCAGACATGGCAATTCCTGGCTAGGAAACATAAGGCAACACAAGAAAATTTTAGGCAAGCAAGACAATTTTAGGCAAGGCAATTTCAAGCAAGGCAAAAAAACGCCAAGTTAAAAAAGGCAAGGCAATTTCAGGCAAGGCAAAAAAAGACAAGGCAAAAGAAAGCAAGGTAATTCCAGGCAAGGCAATTGCAGGCAATGCAGGGCAATGCAAGTTTGGGCAAGACACATCAAGACAAGAATATTCTAGGCATGGAAAATAAAGGCAACACAAGGCAAGGACAGGCAAGGCAACGAAAGGCACTATCAGGCAAAAAAAAAAAGACAAGACAATGAAAGAAAAGGCAATTTCAGTCAAGACAATTTCAGGCAAAACAAGGGAAGGGAATTTCAGGCAAGGCAATTCCAGGAAAGGTAATTTCAGGAAAGGCAAACAATGTGAGGCAAGAAAATTCCAGGCAATACAATTTCAGGCAAGGCAGTTTCATGCAAGACACTTTCAGAAAAGGCAAGGTAAGGCAAGAAAATTCCAGGCAAGGAAAGAAAAGGCAACAAAAGGCAATTCTTGGCATGGCAATTTCAGGTAAGGCAAGGCAAAAAAAATAATTTCAAGCAAGGCAATTCCAGGCAAGACAAGGCAAGGCAAGAAAAGGCAATTACAAGCAAGGAATGGCAATTACACATAAAGAAAGGCAAGACAATTACAGGCAAAGCAAGGCAAGGCAATTCCACACAAGGCAATGCAAGGCAATTTTATTTAAGACAATTCCAGGCAAGACAAGACAAGAAAGACTAGTCAATTCCAGCCAAAAAAATTCCAGGCAAGGCAAAGCAAATCCATGAAAGGCAATTCCAGGCAAGGCAAGACAGAAAAAGGAAAGTAATTCCAGGCAAGGCAAGACAGAAAAAGGAAAGTAATTCCAAGCAAGGAAATTTCAGGCAAGTCAAGGAAAAACAATTCCAGGCAAGGCAAGGTAAGAAAAGGTAATGCAATTCTAGGCAAGGCAATTCAGGCAAGGCAATTTTAGGCAAGGCCAGCCAAGGCAGGAAATGGCAAGGCAATACCAGGAAAGGCAATTCCAGGTAAGGCAAGGCAAGACAGGGCAGAGAAAGGTAATTCCAGAAAAGACAATTCCAAGTAAGGAAAGGAAAGTCAATTCCAGGAAACACAATTTCAGGCAAGGCAAGGCAAGGCAAGGCAAGACAAAACAATTACAAGCAAAGCAATTCCTCACAAGGCATGATAAGGTGAGGCAATTTAAGGCAAGACAATTTCAGGAAAGGCAAGGCAAGACAATTACAGACAAGCCAATTCCAAGCACGGAATGGGAAGACAAGGTATAATCAGTGAATTCCAGGCAAGGCAATGGCAGGTAAGACAGGGCAAGGCAATACCAGGCAAAAAAGACAAGACAATGCAAGAAAAGGCAATTTCAGGCAAGACAATTCCAAGCAACACAAGACAAGGCAATTTCAGGCAAAGTAATTCCAGGAAAGGCAAGCAAGGAAAGGCAAGGCAACTCCAGGCAATACAATTTCAGGCAAAGCAATTCCATGCAAGAAAATTTCAGAAAAGGCAAGGCAAGGCAAGGCAAGGCCATTCAAGGCAAGGATAGGGAATGAAACACAAGGGAATTATGGGCATGGGAATTCCAGGTAAGGCAAAGCAAGAAAAAAAATTTTCAGACAAGGCAATTTTAGGCAAGACAAGGAAAGGCAAAGAAAGGCAATTACAAACAAGAAAGAACAAGACAATTCCAGGAAAAGCAAGGCAAGGCAAGGCAAGGCAAGCAAGACAAGGCAATTTTATGCAAGGCAATTTCAGGAAAGGCAAGACAAAAAAGGCAAGGCAATTCCAGCCAAGAAATTTTCAGGCAAGGCAAGGCAAATCCATGCAAGGCAATTCCAGGCAAATTGAAACAGAAAAAGGAAGGCAATTCCAGGCATGTCAAGACAACAAATTCCAGGCAAGGCAAGGTAAGAAAAGGTAATGCAATTCTAGGCAAGGCAATTCGGGCAAGGAAATTTTAGGCAAGACAAGGTAAGCTAAGGCAAGGTATGGCAAGACAATTCCAGTGAAAGAAATTGCAGAAATGGCCATTCCAGGCAAGGCAAGGAAAGACAAGTCAAGGAAAGGCAATTTCAGCAAAGCCAATTTCAGTTAAGGCAAGAAAAGGCAATTTCAGGCCATGGAATTTTAGGAAAGGCAAGAAAAGGCAATTCCTTGCAAGGCAATTTCAGGCAGGGCAAGGAAAGGTAAGGGAAGTTAAGGTAAGGTAGTTTGAGGCAATGCCATTCCATGCAAGGCAATTCTAGGCAAGGAAAGACAAGGCAAGACAAGTCAATTCCAGACAAGGCAAGAAGAAAGACAAGGCAATTTTAGGCAATGCAATTCCAGGCAAAACAAGCAAGGGGTAGATCATTCCAGATATGACAGTTCCAGACTAGTCAATAGAAGGCAATGCAAGAAAATATCAGGCAAGGCAAGGCCAAAAAAGACAAGTCAAGAAAATGCAAGGCAATTACATAAAATGCAATACGAGGCAAGGCAATTCTAGACAATGCAGGGCAACACAAGGAAAGGCAAGACAATTCCGGGCAAAATGGTTCCAGGCAAGGCAATCCCATAAAAAAAGGCAAGGCAATGAAAAGCAATTCCAGAAAGCCAATTACAGGCAAGGCAAAGCAAGGCAATTACAGGCAAGGCAAGGCAAGGCAAAACAGTGCAACTCTAGGCAGTGCAATTTCAGGCAAGGCAAAACAAGGCAGGGCAAATCCAGGAAGGGAATTTTCAGGCTAGGCAATGCAATAAAATTCCAGGCAAGGCAAGGCAATTTCAGGAAAGGCAAAAAAAGCAAAACAAGGAAAGAAAAGGCAATTCCAGGCAATGCAATTCCAGGCAAGACAATTCCAAGAAATGCAAGAAAACACAAAAGAACGCAAGGCAATGCAAGGCAATTTCATGCAAGATAATTTCAGGCAAAAAATTCCATGCAATGAAAGGGAAGGCAATGCAATGAACTTCCGGGAAAGTCAAATCCATGCACGGAAATCAAGGCAAGGCAGTGCAATTCCAGACAAGAAAATTTCAGTCAAGGAAAAACCAACCAGGGCAAATCCAGGCAGGGAAATTTTGGTCAGGGCAAGAAAAAGCAAGGCAAGGAAAATCAAGGCAAATCCAAGCAAGGCAGTTCCAGGAAAGGCAAGGCAATTTCAAGCTATGCAATTACAGGAAAGGTAATTCCAGGCAAGGCAAGGCAAGAAAAGGCAATTCCAGGCAAGGCAATTTCAGATAAGGCAAGGCAAGAAAATTCCAGGGAAAGAAAAACCAGGAGAGGCAAGGAGAGGTAACTCAAGGCAATTCCGGGCAAGGCAAGGCAATTCCAGTAGAGGCAATTTTAGGAGAGACAAAGAATGGCAATGCAAAGCAATTCTAGGCAAAACAAGGCAATTCCAAGCAAGGCAATTCCAGGTAATGTGAAGCAAGGCAATTCCAGGCAAGGCAATTTTAGGCAACGCAAAACAAGGCAGGGCACAGCAAGACAAGGCAGTGTCAGGCAAGAAAAATTCAGGCAAGATAAGGCAATGCCAGGCAAGGCAAAACAATGCCTGGCAAGGCAAGGTAAGGCAAGGAAGGGCAATTCCAGGAAGGGCTATTTAAGGCACGGTAAAAAAAAAAAAGGTAGTGCAATTCCACACAAGTCAAGGCAATGCAATCCTAGGGAGGGCAGTTTTAAGCAAGGGAAGGAAATGGAAGGCAAGGCAATTCCAGGCAAGGCAAAAGAAGGTAAGGCAAGGCAACACAAGGCAATTCAAAAAGAGGCAATAGCAAGAAAAGCAATCCCAGCAAGGCAAGCAAGACAATGCAGGAAAAGGAAATTTCAGGAAAGCAATTCCAGGTAAGGCAAAGCAGGAAAAATTCCAGACAAGGTGATTCCAGGCAAGGCAATGCAGGTCAAAACAGAACAACTCCAGGCAAGGCAGTTCCAGGTATGTAATGGTAAAACAAGGCAATTCGAGGCAAGGCAATTCCAGGGAAGGCAGGAAAAGGCAACTCCAGAAAATGCAATTTTAAACACGCCAGGGGAAGAAAAGGCATGGCCAGGCAATTCCAGGCAAAGTAGGGCATGGCAAAGCAAGGCAATTCCAGGCAAGAATATTCAAGGCAAGTCAAAGAAAGGCAACTCAAGGCAATTTCAGGCAATGCATGGCAACGCATGTTTAGAGAAGGCAAAGCAATTTTGAAAAATTCAGTTTCAGGCATGGCAAGTCATGGCAATTCCAGGCAAAGTAAGTAAGGCAGTTCCAGCCAAAACAATGCCAGACAAGGCAAGAAAAGGCAATTTCAGGTAAGGAAATTCCAGACAAGGCAAGGCAAGGCAATTTGAGGCAAGATAATTACAGGAAAGGCAAGTAAACTCAAGCAAGGCAAAGCCAGGAAATCCAGGCAAGGCAATTCCCGAAAATGCAAGGCATGGCAATTCGAGGCAAGGCCATTGAAAACAAGGCAAGGCAATTCCAGGCAATGCAAAGCAAGGCAATTCCAGGCTAGGTTATTCCAGGCAAGGCAAGGCCAGACAATCCCAGGCAAGGCAATTCCATGCAAAGAAAGGCAAGGCAATACAAGGCAATTCTGGGAAAGTCAATTCCAGGCAAAGCAAGGCAAGGCAATTTCAGGGAGGGCAAGGCAAGGCAGTGAAATTTTAGGCAAGGCAATTTTACACAAGGCAAGACAAGGCAAGGCAATTTTAGGCAGTGCAATTTTGAGCAAGGCAAGGCAAGAAAATTCTAGGCAATGCAAGACAAGCCAAGGCAAGACCATTCCAGACAGGACACTTCCCGTTTTGCAACGTAAGGCAACGAATAAAAATTTTAGGTCATGCAAGGTAATTCCAAGCAAGGCAACAAAAGGCAAGAAAAGAAAAGGCAAGGCAATTCCGGGCAACACAATTTGAGGCAAGGCAATTTTAGGCAACACAAGAAAATGCAACGTAAGGCAAGGCAATTCCAGGAAAAACAATTCCAGGCAACGCAATGCCATGCAAGAAAGGCAAGGCAATGCAAAATATTTCTGAAAAAGTCAATTCCATCCAAGGCAAGGCAAGGAAATTCCAGAAAAGGTATGGAGAGGCAGTCAAATTTCAGGCAGGAAAATTTTAGCCAAGGCAAAACAAGACAGGGAAAATCCAGGCAAAGAAATTCTGGTCAAGGCGAGGCAAAACAAGAAAAATCCAGGCAAGGCAGTTTCAGGCAAGGAAAGACAAGGCAATAAAAAGCAATTTCAGGTTAGGAAATTACAGGAAAAAACAATTCAAGGCAAGGCAAGGCAAGACAAGGCAATTCTAGGCAAACATGGAGAGGCACTGAAATCCCAGGCAGGGCAATTTTAGGCAATGCAAAACAAGGCAGGGCAAATCCAGGCAGGGAAATTATGGGCAATGCATGGCAAGGCAAGGCAAAACACAAAACAATTTCAGGCAAGGCAATTCCAGACAAGGCAAGACAAGGTAAGATAAGGCAATTCCCGGCAAGGCAAGGCAAGACAAGAAAATTCCAGGCAAGGCAATTGCAGGCAAGTCAAGGAAAGGACACTCAAGGCAATTCCAGGCAAGGCAAGGCATTTCCAGAAAAGGCAATTTTAGAAAAAGCAAGAAACGTCACCTCAAGGCAATTCCAGGCAAAGCAAGGCAACGTAAGGCAAGGCAATTTCTGGTAAGGTGAGGCAAGGCAATTCCAGGCAAGGAAATTTTAATCAATTTTAGGTAAGACAAAACAGAGCAAGGCAAGAAAAGGCAATGCCAGGCAAGGCAATTCCAGGCAAGGCAAGGCAATGCCAGGCAAGTCAAGGCAAGGCAAGAGAAGGCAAAACAGGGCAATTCCATACAGGGCAATTTTAAACAAGATAACAAAAGGTAGCACAATTCCAGACAAGTCAGGGCAATGCAATTCTAGGCAGAGAAGTCTTAAGCAAGGGAAAGCAATTCCAGGCAAGGCAATTTCAGGCAAGGCAATTAAAAAAATGATAATAGCAGGAAAGTCAATTCCACGATAAGCCAGGCAGGGCAATTCCAGGCAAAACAATTCCAGACAAGGCAAAGCAGGGTAATTCCAGATGAGACAATTTCATGAAAGGCAATTACAGGCAAGGCAAATTCAGGTAAGCCAAGGCAAGGCATTGCAGTTGATACAATTTTAGACAAAGCAAGGCAATTCCAGACAAGGCAAGACAAAACAAGGCAATTCGAGGCAAGACAATTCCAGGCAAGACAATTCCAGGCAAAACAAGGAAAGGCAATTCCAGGCTAGGCAATTACAGGCTTGTGAAGGCAGGGAAATTTTAGGCAAGACGATTTCAGGCAATACAATTTGATGCAAGAAAAGGCAATGCAATGCAATGCAATTCTGGGAAAATCAATTCCAGAAAAGGCAAGGCAAGGTAATTCCTGGCAGGGCAAAGCAAGTCATTGAAATTTCACACAGGGAAATTTTAGGCAAGGCAAGGCAGAACAATTCCAGGATGTGCAATTCTGGGCAAGGCAAGGAAAGGAAATTCTAGGCAAGGCAAATCCAGGAAAGGAAAGGAAAGGCCATTCCAGGCAGGGCAATTCCAGGCTTGGCAATGCATGGAAACGCAAGAAAATTCGGGGCAAGGCAAAAAAAAAAAAACATGAAAAAGAAAGAAAAAGCAATTCCAGGCAAGGCAATTCTAGGCAAGACAAGGCAATGCCAGGCAAGGCAATGCAAGAAATGGTAATGCTGAAAAAGGCGTCATAGAGGCTACTTGGGATTGCAGCTCTCAGTGAAGGCGCAGAGGGTGAGTCCTAGCCGCATTCTCGGATGAACCTTTCTTGCCAACAGAGCGTTGAAAGTCCCAGGTGTGGGAGAGACATGGGACACGAGCTCAGCCGGCTAGCGTGACCAGTTCAGCCGGTGCCATAGTGCAGCAGGACCCGGCACGGAACACACTGGTCCGGGTGCCCTGTTAAACCGGGAATCTGAGATTTGGAAGGGCATACTGGCATGTCCATCTGATTGAACGGGACTTGGACAATGAGCCAGACCAGGAGATTCCTGGGAAACGTGATCTGAGCTGGTGCAGTGGGCAGCAGCACAGGAGAATGCACGGATCCGAGTGCCCTATTGGCAGGCTACTGGGGCGCCAGTGAGAGAGTCGACCGTTCAGCTTGGAAAGAGGGAGAGAGAGAGAGAGAGAGGATGGACTCTGAGGCAGGGATCTGGGCGATTGGGCTCGGCGAGTCCCACCCACACGGGGACAGGCAGGGCGGCGATTGGAGGCGCTTGGGGCTGAGAGTTTTGCTGCCGGAACCTAGGATGGTGCAGCCAGGTAGGGGAGGGGCATCCATCACTATGGACGCAATCCGCCCCTACTGAAGTACCGCCAAGGGCTGATGCAGCCTGTCATTGCCAAGGCAACCTGCCATAACAGAAAGTGCTCCACAGCAGGACGGAGCCTTGCCGCAGCAGGGTGGACCAGCGTTAGCAGGGCGGAGACCCAGCTGGCAAATAGTGAATAGACTGCCTCCTAGTGGGGAAGGACAGCACAACAGATACCCATAAAGAAAGCCCCAACTCCCTGAGACAGAGCATCTAAGGGGAAAAAAAAGGGGGGGTTATGAGTTCCGTTGCAGCACACATAAATACATCAACCCAACAACTCAGATTGAACAATGGAGCTCACAGCTCAGCACTGGAGCTCCTATAAAGCAGAGACCATCTCCTCAAGCAGCTCCCTGACCCCTGTATATCCAAAGAGTCACCCCAAAAAAGGACTAATCAGAATGACATATGGCGGGCATCATTCTGGAACAAAGATAGCAGAAGAAGAAACTGATAGCATACCTCACTGTTCTGCAGCTGCTACAGGTGTACCCCAGGAAAAGAGGGCCTGGAGTGGACCCCAGCACTCGTAAAGCAGAGGGGCTAGACCACTAGAAGGAAAACTAAGTAACAGAAATACGTCATCAACAACAATCTGGGCGTCCACACAGAGACCCAATTGAAAAATCAGCAACTACTAAGACGATAGGTGGATAAATCTATAAAGATGGAAAGAAACCAGCGCAAAAAGGAGGAAAACACACGAAACCAAAACACCTCACCTCCTAAAAAAAAAAAAAAAAAAAACTCCTCACCAGCAAGGGAACAAAGCTGGACGGAGAAAGAGTGTGACAAAATGACGGAATCAGACTTCAGAAAGTGGATAATGAAAAACTTCAGTGAGCTAAAAGAACATGTTCTAAATCAGTGCAAAGAAACTAAGACCCTTGAAAAATGAATTAAAAAAATATTCAAAAATTGATAACAAGAATGGACAACTTAGAGAGGAATATGAATGAATTGAAGGAGATGAAAAACACAACACGAGAACTTCACGAAGCCTGCACAAGTTTCAACAGCCGAATTCACCAAGCAGAAGAAAGACTGTCAGAAGTTAAAGATCAACTCAATGAAATAAAACGAGAAACCAAGATTAAAGAAAAAACACAAAAAGGAATGAACAAAATCTCCAAGAAATGTGGGACTATGTGAAGAGACCCAACCTACGTTTGATAGGTGTACCAGAATGTGATGAAGAGAATGAATCAAGCTGGAAAACACTCTTCAGGATATTATCAGGAAAATTTCCCCAACCTAGCAAGACAGGTCAATACTCAACTCCAGGAAATACAGAGAACACCACAAAGATACTCCAAGAAGAGCAACCCCAAGGCACATAATCGTCAGATTCACCAGGGTTGAAATGAAGGAGAAAATACTAAGGGCAGCCAGAGAAAGGTCAGGTCACCCACAAAGGAAGCCCATCAGACTCACAGCAGATCTCTCGGCAGAGACTCTACAAGCCAGAAGAGAGTGGGGCCAATATTCAACATCCTTAAAGAAAGAACTTTCAACCCAGAATTTCATATCCAGCCAAACTGAGCTTCATAAGTGAAGGAAAAATAAAATCCTTCATGAACAAGCAAGTACTCAGAGATTTTGTCACCACTAGGCCTGCTTTACAAGAGCTCCTGAAGAGGCACTACACATAGAAGAAACAACCAGTACCAGCCATCCTAAAAGCATACCAAATGCTAAAGACCATCAACAAAATGAAGAATGTACATGAACCAACGGGCAACAGCTAGCATCAAAATGGCAGTATCAAATTCACACATAACAATATTAACCCTGTAAATGGGCTAAATGCACCAATCAAAAGACACAGACTGGCAAATTGGATAAAAAGCCAAAACCCATCGGTGTGCTGTATCCAGGAAACCCACCTCACATGCAAGATACACAAAGGCTCAAAATAAAGGGATGGAGGAAGATTTACCAAGCAAATGGAGAGCAAAAAAAGCAGGAGTTGCAATTCTCATCTCTGATAAAATAGACTTTAAAGCAACAAAGATCAAAAGGGACAAAGAAGGTCATTACATAATGGTAAAAGGATCGATACAACAAGAAGAGCTAACGATTCTAAATATATATGGACCCAATGCAGGAGCACCCAGATATATAAGGCAAGTTCTTAATGACTTACAAAGAGACTTAGACTCCCACACAATAATAGAGACTTTAACACTCCACTGTCAATATCAGACAGATCAACCAGACAGAAAATTAACAAGGATATCCAGGACTTGAACTCAGACCTGGAACAAGCAAACCTGATAGACATTTACAGAACTCTCCACCCCAAATCCACAGAATATACATTCTTCTCAGCACCACATCACACCTACTCCAAAATTGACCACATAATTGGAAGTAAAGCACTCCTCAGCAAATGCAAAACAACTGAAATCATAACAAACAGTCTCTCAGACCATAGTGCAATCAAGTTGGAACTCAGAATTCAGAAAATAACTCAGAACCACAGCTTCATGGAAACTGAACAACTGGCTCTTGAATGTTGATTGGATAAACAATGAAATGAAGGCAGAAATAAAAGTTCTTTGAAACCAACGAGAATGAAGACACAACGTACCAGAATCTCTGGGACACATTTAAAGCAGTCTGTAGAGGAAAATATATAGCAATAAGTGCCCACATGAGAAGAGTGGAGATCCAAAATTGACACCCTATCGTCAAAATTGAAAGAGCTAGAGGAGCAAGATCAAAAAGCTCAAAACCTAGCCGAAGACAAGAAATAACTAAGATCAGAGCAGAACTGAAGGAGATAGAGACAAGAAAAACCCTTCAAAAATCAATAAATCTAAGAGCTGGTTTTGAAAAGATCAACAAAATAGACAGACCACTAGCCAGACTGATAAAAAGAAAAGAGAACAACCAAATAGATGCAATAAAAAAGCGATAATGGGAAATCACCACAGATTCCACAGAAATTCAAACCATCATCAGAGAATACTACAAACAACTCTATGCACATAAACTAGTAAATCAGGAAGAAATGGATAAATTCCTGGACGCCTGTCCTCCCAAGCCTAAACCAGGAGGAAGCCGAAACTATGAATAGACCAATAACAAGGTCTGAAGTTGAGGCAGCAATTAAACCTACCACACAAAAAAGCCCAGGTCAGATGGGTTCACAGCTGAATTCTACCAGACACACAAAGAGGATCTGGTACCATTCCTTCTGAAACTATTCCAAATAATCCAAAAGAGGAACCCTTCCCAAATCATTTTATGAGACCAACATCATCCTGATACCAAAACCTGGCAGAGACTCAACAAGAAAAGAAAACTTCAGGCCAATATCCATGATGAACATAGATGCAAAAATCTTCAATAAAATACTGGCAAACCGATTGCAACAGCACATTAAAAACTTATCCATCATGATCAAGTAGGATTCATCCGGGGATGCAAGGCTGGTTCAACATGTAAGTCTATAAATGTAATTCACCACATAAACAGAAGCAAAAACAAAAACCACATGATTATCTCAATTGATGCAGAGAAGGCATTTGACAAAATTCAACAGCCTTTATGCTAAAACCCTCAATAAACTTGGTATTGATGGAACATATCTCAAAGTAATAAAAGCTATTTATGACAAACCAACAGCCAATATCATACTAATGGGCAAAAACTGGAAGCATTCCCTTTGAAATCCGGCACTGAACAAGATGCCCTCTCTCACCACTCCTATTCAACATAGTACTGGAAGTTCTAGCCAGAGCAATCAGGCAAGAAAAAGAAATAAAGGGTATTCAAATAGGAAGGTGGAAGCCAAATTGTCTCTATTTGCAGACGACATGATAGTATACCTAGAAGACCCCATCACCTCAGCCCAAAAGCTCCTGAAACTGATAAGCAACTTCAGCAAAGTCTCAGGATATAAAATCAATGTTCAAAATCACAAGCATTCTATACACCAATAACAGACTTAAAGAGAACCAAATCAAGAACGAACTGCCATTCACAATTGCTACAAAGAAAATAAAATACCTAGGAATACAACTCACAAGGAATGTAAGGGACCTCTTTAAACTACAAACCACTGCTCAACGAAATAAGAGAGGACACAAACAGATGGAGAAACATTCCATGTTCGTGGTTAGAAGAATCAATATCGTGAAAATGGCTATACTGCCCAAAGTAATTTACACAATCAATGCTATCCCCATCAAACTACCATTGAATTTCTTCACAGAACTGGAAAACCACCATGAATTTCATATGGAACCAAAAAGAGCCCGCATAGCCAAGTCAATTCTAAGCAAAAAGAACACAGCGGAGGCATCACACTACCAGACTTCAAACTATACTACAAGGCTACAGTAATCAAAACAGCATGGTACTGGTACCAAAACAGAGACAAAAACCACATGATTATCTCAATTGATGCAGAAGGCATTTGACAAAATTCAACAGCCCTTTATGCTAAAACCCTCAATAAACTTGGTATTGATGGAACATATCTCAAAGTAATAAAAGCTATTTATGACAAACCAACAGCCAATATCATACTTAATGGGCAAAACTGGAAGCATTCCCTTTGAAATCCGGCACTAGACAAGGATGCCTCTCTCACCACTCCTATTCAACATAGTACTGGAAGTTCTAGCCAGAGCAATCAGGCAAGAAAAGAAATAAAGGGTATTCAAATAGGAAAGGTGGAAGCCAAATTGTCTCTATTTGCAGACGACATGATAGTATACCTAGAAGACCCCATCACCTCAGCCCAAAAGCTCCTGAAACTGATAAGCAACTTCAGCAAAGTCTCAGGATATAAAATCAATGTGCAAAAATCACAAGCATTCCTATACACCAATAACAGACTTAAAGAGAACCAAATCAAGAACGAACTGCCATTCACAATTGCTACAAAGAAAATAAAATACCTAGGAATACAACTCACAAGGAATGTAAGGGACCTCTTTAAGGAAAACTACAAACCACTGCTCAACGAAATAAGAGAGGACACAAACAGATGGAGAAACATTCCATGTTCGTGGTTAGGAAGAATCAATATCGTGAAAATGGCTATACTGCCCAAAGTAATTTACACAATCAATGCTATCCCCATCAAACTACCATTGAATTTCTTCACAGAACTGGAAAACCACCATGAATTTCATATGGAACCAAAAAGAGCCGCATAGCCAAGTCAATTCTAAGCAAAAAGAACACAGCGGAGGCATCACACTACCAGACTTCAAACTATACTACAAGGCTACAGTAATCAAAACAGCATGGTACTGGTACCAAAACAGAGATATAGACCAATGGAACAGAACAGAAGCATCGGAGGCAACACAACATATCTACAACCATATTATCTTTGATAAACCAGACAAAAACAAGCAATGGGGAAAGGATTCCCTATTTAATAAATGGTGTTGGGAAAACTGGCTAGCCATGTGCAGAAAGCAGAAACTGGACCCCTTCCTGACACCTTACACTAAAATTAACTCCAGATGGATTAAAGACTTAAACATAAGACCTGACACCATAAAAACCCTAGAAGAAAATCTAGGCAAAACCATTCAGGACATAGGAGTAGGCAAGGACTTCATGACCAAAACACCAAAAGCATTGGCAACAAAAGCCAAAATAGACAAATGGGACCTAATCAAACTCCACAGCTTCTGCACGGCAAAAGAAACAGTCACTAGAGTGAATCGGCAACCATCAGAATGGGAAAAAATCTTTGCAGTTTACACATCTGACAAAGGGCTGATATCCAGAATTTACAAAGAACTCAAACAGATTTACAGGAAAAAAAACAAACAAGCCCATTCAAAAATGGGCAAAGGATATGAACAGACACTTTACAAAAGAAGACATACATGAGGCCAACAAACATATGAAAAATGCTCATCATCACTGGTCATTAGAGATGCAAATCAAAACCACATTGAGATACCATCTCAGCCAGTTAGAATGGCGATCATTAAAAATCTGGAGACAGCAGATGCTGGAGAGGATGTGGAGAAATAGGAACACTCTTACACTGTTGGTGGAGTGTAAATTAGTTCAACCATTGTGGAAGACAGTGTGGCGATTCCTCAGGACCTAGAAATAGAAATTCCATTTGACCCAGCAATCCCATTACTGGGTATATATCCAAAGGACTATGAATCGTTCTACTATAAGGATACATGTACACGAATGTTCATTGCAGCACTGTTTACAATAGCAAAAAACTGGAACCAACACAAATGCCCAATGATGATAGACTGGACTGGGAAAATGTGGCACATATACACCATGGAATATTTTGCAGCAATAAAAAATAATGTTTGTGTCCTTTGTAAGCACATGGATGTATCTGGAGAACATCATTCTCAGCAAACTGACAGAAGAACAGAAAAAGAAATACCGCATATACTTACTCATAGATGTGTGAGAAAAATGAGAACACATGGACACAGAGAGGGGGTCTACTGCACACTGGGGTCTATTGGGGGAATGGGGCAGCGACATTGGTGGTGCTGGGAAGGTATAGCCTGGGGATGAATGCCAAGTGTGGGTGAAGTGGAGGAAGGCAGCAAAACACACTGCCATTTCTGTACCTATGCAACTATCTTGCACGTTCTGCACATGTACCCCAAAACCTATAATGCAATATAAATTTAAAAAAAAGAAATAAAAGGCAAAACAAGGAAAAGAAATGTAAGGCTGGTCAATTTCAGGAAGTTCAATTTTAGGCAATGCAAGACAAGGCAAGGCAGGCCAATTTCAGACAAGGCAAGACAAGGCAATTCCAGGCAAGACAAGGGAAGGCAATTCCAGGCAAGGCAATTCCAGGCAAGACAAGGAAATGCAAGGAAAGAGAAGGAAGAAAGGCAAAGCCATTCAAGGAAACGCAATTGCAGAATAGGTAATTCCAGGCAAGGTAATGCAAGAGAAGGCAGGGTAAGAAAATTCCAGAAAAGGCAATTCCAGGTGAGGCAAGGCAGGGCAATGCCCGACATGGCAAGGCAAGGCAAGGCAAGTCATGGAAAGGCAAGGCAAAACAATTCCAGGCAAGGCAATTACAAGCATGGCATGGTAAGGCAAGGCAATTCTAGTCAATGCAGTTCCAGTAGAATCAAGGCAAGGCAACACAATTCCAGGCAAGGCAATTCCACGTATAGCAGGGGAAGGCAAGTCATTGCCAGGCAATTCAAGGCAAGGATAATTCAGGCTAGGTAGGGCAAGGCAAGGCAAGGCAATTCCAGAAAAGGCAATTTCAGGCAAGGCAAGGCAAGAAAGGCAACTCAAGGCAATGCAAGGCAAGGCAAGACAAGGCAAAGCAATTCCAGGCAAGGCAATTTCAGGCAAAGCAAGGCAATTCCAGACAAGGCAATTCTAGGCATGGAAAACAAGACAAATCAAGAAAAACAATTCCAGGCAAGGCAATTCCAGATAAGGCAAGCAAGGCAAGACAAGGCAAGGCAGGCAATTCCAGGCAAAGCAATTTCCACCAAGGCAAGAAAATTCTAATCAAGGCAAGGCAAGGAAAAGCAATCTCAGCCAAGGAAAAGCAATTCCAGGCAAGGCAAGACAATTCAGGCAAGGCAATTCCAGGCAAGGCAAGAGAAGGCTGGGCAAGGCAATTCCATGTGAACAAATTCCAGGCAAAGCAAATCAACAGAGGAAATGTAATTCCAGACCACAGCATTCAGACAAATCAAGAAAAGGAAATTCCAGGCATGGCAATTCAAGCCAGGCTATGTAAGACAAGGCAAGGCAATTTCAGGCAAGGCAAGGCAGGGCAATTTCAGGCAAGACAAGGCAATTTTAGGCAAGGCAATTTTAGGCAAGGCAATTCAGGCAAGACAAGACAAGGCAAGACAAGTCAATTCCAGTCAAGGCAATGCAAGACAAGGCAAGGCAAAAAAATTAAAGGCAAGGCAATTCAGACAAGGCAAGGCAAGCAAGGCAATTTCAGGCAAGAAAAGGTAAGGCAAAACAAGTCAAGGCAAGGCAATTTCAGGCAATGCAATTCCAGGTTAGGCCAGGCAAGAAAGGCAAGGCAAAACAAGGCAATTCAGGCAAGGCAAGGTATGTTTAGGCAATGCAAGGCAAAGCAAGGCAAGGCAAGGACATACCAGGCAAAGCAATTCACGACAATGCAATGCAATTTTAGGCAAGACAACTTTAGGCAAGGCAAGATAAGACAAGTCAAGGAAAAACAACTCCAAGCAAGGCAATTCCAGGTAAGACAAGGCAAGGCAAGGCAAGACAAGAAACGGCAAGGCATGCCAATGCCAGGCAAAGCAATTTCAGGCAAAGCAAGACAATTCCAGACAAGGCAAGACAAGGCAAGACAAGGCAATTTCAGGCAAGGCAAGAAAGGCAATTCAGGCAAGGCAAGACAAGGCAAGGCAATGCAAGACAAGGCAATTCCAGGCAAAGCAAGGCAATTCCAGAAAAGGCAATTCCAGAAAAGGCAAGGCAAGACAATTTCAGGCAAGGCAATTTTAGGCAAGACAATTCAGGCAAGGCAATTCCAGGCAAGACAATTCCAGGCAAGGCAAGGCAAGACAATTCAGGCAAGGCAAGACAAGGCAAGGCAATTTTAGGCAAGGCAAGGCAGTTTCAGGCAAGGCAAGGCAAGACAATTCCAGGCAGGGCAATTTCAGGCAAGGCAATTCCAGGCAAGGCAAGGCAATTTTAGGCAAGACAAGGCAAGGCAAGGCAATTCCAGACAAGGCAAGACAATTCCAGGCAAGACAATTCAGGCAAGGCAATTTTAGGCAAGGCAAGGCAAGGCAGGGCAATTTCAGGCAAGGCAATTCCAGGCAGGGCAATTCCAGGCAAGACAATTCCAGGCAAGACAATTCCAGGCAAGGCAATTCCAGAAAAGGCAAGGCAATTTTAGGCAAGACAATTCCAGGCAAAACAAGGCAATTCAGGCAAGGCAAAACAATTCCAGGCAAAACAATTCCAGGCAAAACAAGGCAATTCAGGCAAGGCAATTCCAGGCAGGGCAATTCCAGGCAAGGCAAGGCAAAACAAGGCAATTCAGGCAAGGCAAGACAATTCCAGGCAAGGCAATTTCAGGCAAGGCAAGGTAAGGCAAGGCAAGGCAAGGCAAGGTAAGGCAAGGCAATTCCAGGCAAGGCAATTTTAGGCAAGGCAAGGTAAGGCAAGGCAAGGCAAGGCAAGGCAAGACAAGACCATCCTGGTCAACATGGTGAAACCCCGTCTCTACTAAAGATACAAAAATTAGCTGGGCATGGTGCCACATGCCTGTAATCCCAGCTACTCAGGAGGCTGAGGCAGGAGAATTGCCTGAACCCAGGAGGCAGAAAACAACAAGAATGGACAATATAGAGAGGACTATAAATGAACTAATGGAGTTGAAAAATACAACACAAGAACTTAGTGAAATATGCACAAGTTTGAATAGCCGAATTCATCAAGCAGAAGAAAGGATATCAGAGGTTGAAGACCAAATAAATGAAATGGAACGAGAAGACAAGAATAGAGAAAAAAAGGATAAAATGGAATGAGCAAAGTCTCCAAGAATTATGGGACTATGTGAAAAGACCTAATCTATGTTTCATAGGTGTACCTGAATGTGATGGAGAGAATGAATTCCAGCTGGAAAATACTCTTCAGGATATTATCCAGGAGAATTTTTCCAATCTAGAAAAGCAGGATACTATTCAATCTCAGGTAATACAGAGAACACCACAAAGATATTCCTTAAGAAGAGCAACCCCAAGACACATAATCATTAGATTCACCAGGGTTGAAACAAAGGAGAAAATACTAAGGGCAGCCAGAGAGAAAGGTCAGGTTACCCACAAAGGGAAACCTATTATACTTACAGCAGATCTCTCAGCAGAAACCCAACAATCCAGAAGAGAGTGGGGGCCGACATTTAATATCCTTAAAAAACAGAACATTCAGCCCAGAATTTCATATCCTGCCAAACTAAGCTTCACAACTGAAGAAAAAATAAAATCTTTTATGAACAAGCAAGTACTCAGAGATTTTATTACCACTAGGCCTGCTTTACAAAAACTTCTGAAAGAAGCATTACACACAGAAAGGAACAACCAGTATTAGCCTTTTGAAAAATATACCAAAAAGTAAAGAGCATTAACATAAAGAAGAATTTACATCAACAAATGGATAAAATAGCCAGTTAACATCAAATGGCAGTAATCTTAAATTGAAATCGACTAAATTCCCAATCAAAAGATACAGCCAAAACCTAACGGTATACTACATCCAGACCAATTTCATATCCAAAGATACACAAAGACTCAAAACAAATGGTTGGAGAAAGATTTACCAACCAAATGGAGAACAAAAACAAATAAATAAACAAAAGGAGTTGTAATTCATGCATTTGATAAAACAGATTTCAAACCAACAAAGATAGAGTGGTATAAGGATCAATGCATTTTAACACCCAGATACATAAGACCCATAAAGAGATTTAGACTCAACGAGACAGAAAATTAATAAGGATATCCAGAATCTGAACTCAGATCAGTAACAAGTAAACTTAATAAGCACTTGTAGAGCTCTCCACTTTAGATAAATAAAATATACATTCTCCACTTTAAATACACAAAATAATGATCGCCATTATTAATACCCATTCATAGAATAAAGCAATATTCTGTTCTCTCTCCTCTTTTCTTCCTCTTTTCCTTCAAGGCAAGAAAAAGCAATTCCAGGCAAGACAAGGCAAGGCAATTCTAGGCAAGGCAATTTCAGGCAAGGCAAGGCAATTCAAGGCAAGGCAATTTCAGGCAAAGCAATTTCAGGCAAGACAATTCCAGGCAAAACAATTCCAGGCAAGGCAAGGCAATTCAGGCAAGGCAAGGCAGGGCAATTCCAGGCAAGGCAATTTCAGGCAAGGCAATTTCAGGTAAGGCAAAGCAAGGCAAGGCAGGCAAGGCAAGGCAAAACAATTCCTGGCAAGACAAGGCAAGGCAAGGAAAGGCAATTATAGGCAAGGAAAGAAAAGACAATTTCAGGCACAGCAAGGCAAGGCAAGGCAAGCCAATTCCAGGCAAGGCAAGGCCATTCCAGAAAAGGCAATTTTAGGCAAGACAATTCTATGGAAGGCAATTCAAGGTAAGAAAAGACAATGAAGACAAGTCAATTCCAGTCAAGGCAATGCAAGACAAGGCAAGGCAAAAAAATTAAAGGCAAGGCAAGGCAATTTCAGGAAAGGCAATTTCAGGAAAGGCAAGGCAAGGCAATTCAGGCAAGGCAAAACAATTCCAGGCAAGGCAATTCCATGCAAGAAAATTCAGGCAAGGCAAGAAAAGGCAAGGCAAGGCAAGGCAAGGCAAAACAATTTCAGGCAAGACAAGACAAGGCAATTCCAGGCAAGGCAATTCCAGGCAAGGCCACGTAAGGCAAGGCAAGTCAATTCTAGGCAAGGCAAGGCAATTTCAGGCAAGACAAGGCAAGGCAAAGCAAGGCAATTCAGGCAAGGCAAGAAAAGGCAATTTCAGGCAAGGCAATTACAGGCAAGGCAAGGCAAGGCAAGGAAATTCCAGGCAAGACAAGGCAAGGAAGGCAAGGCAAGTCAATTCTAGGCAAGGCAATTTTAGGCAAGGCAATTCCAGACAAAACAAGGCAAGGCAATTCAGACAAGGCAATTCCAGGCAAGGCAAGAAAAGGCAAGGCAATTACAGGCAAGGCAAGAAAATTTTAGGCAAGGCAATTTTAGGCAAGACAAGGCAAGGCAAGGCATGGCAATTTCAGGCAAGGCAATTTCAAGCAAAGAAAACAAGGCAAGGCATGGCAATTTCAGGCAAGGCAATTTTAGGCAAGGCAAGGAAGGCAAGGCAAGGAAAGGCAATTCAGGCAAGGCAATTCCAGGCACAGCAAGGCAAGGCAATTCAGGCAAGGCAATTTGAGGCAAGGCAAGACAAGGCAAAACAAGGCAATTCAGGCAAGGCAATTTTAGGCAAGGCAATTCAAGAAAGGCAAGGCAAGACAAGTCAAGTCAAGGCAAGTCAAGGAAAGGCAATTCAGACAAAACAATTCCAGGCAAGGCAAGGCAATTCCATGCAAGGCAAGGTAAGGCAAGGCAAGGCAATTCTAGACAAAACAATTTCAGGCAAGGCAAGTCAATTCCAGGCAAGGCAATTCCAGGTAATGCAAGGCAAGGCAATTTTAGGCAAGGCAATTCCAGGCAAAGAAAGGCAACTCCAGGCTAGGCAATTCCAGACAATGCAAGGCAAGGGAAGTCAATTCCATGCAAGACAATTCCAGGCAAGGAAATCCCATGCAAGGAAAGGCAAGGCAGTGCAAACAAATTCCGGGAAAGTCAATTACTGGCAAGGCAAGGCAAGGCAAGGAAGGGAATTCCCAGAACGGTAATTTTAGGCAAGGCAATTTCTGGCAAGAAAATTTCAGGTAAGGGAAGAAAAGGCAATTCCAGCCAAAACAATTCAAGGCAAGGCGAGGCAAGGCAATTTCAGGCAAAGGAAGGCAAGGCAAGGCAATTCAAGGCAAGGTAAGGCAAGGCAAGGCAAAGCAATTCAAGGCAAGGCAAGGCAAGGCAATTCAAGACAAGGCAAGGCAAAACAATTCAAGGCAAGGCAATTTGAGACAGAGAAAAACAAGACAAATCAAGGCAATTCAGACAAGGCAAGGCCAGGCAATTTCAGGCAAGACAATTACAGACAAGGCAAGGCAAGGCAGGACAATTTCAGCAGGGCAGTTCCAGACAAGGGAAGGCAAGGCAATTTTAGGCAAGGCAAGGTAATTCCAGGCAAGGCAAGACAAGGCAAGGTAAGGCAAGGCAAGGCAAGAAAAGGCAATTTCAGGCAAGGAAAGGCAATTCCAGGCAAGGCAAGGCAAAACAAGGCAAGGCAAGGAAATTTCAGGCAAGGCAATTCAAGACAAGGCAAGACAAGGCAATTTTAGGCAAGGCAAGGCAAAACAAGACAAGACAAAAAAATTCCAGGCAAGGAAATTTCAGGCAAGGCAAGGCAAGGCAAGAAAATTTCAGGCAAGGCAATTCAAGGCAAGGCAAGGTAAGGCAATTTCAGGCAAGACAATTCCAGACAAGGCAAAACAAGGCAATTCTATGCAAGGCAATTCCAGGTAAGGCAAGGCAAAACAATTCAAGGCAAGGCAATTCCAGGTAAGGCAAGGCAAGACAAGGCAAGGCAATTCAAGGCAAGGCAATTCCAGGAAAGGCAAGGCAAGGCAATTTCAGGCAAGGCAATTCCAGGCAAGACAAGGCAATTCTAGGCAAGGCAATTCCAGGCAAGAAAATTTCAGGAAAGGCAAGACAATGAAGTCAAGGCAATTCCAGGCAAGGCAAGGCAAGAAAATTTCAGGCAAGAAAATTTCAGGCAAGGCAATGCAAGGCAAGGCAATGCAAGGCAATTCAGGCAAGGCAATTTCAGGCAAGGAAAGGCAAGGCAATGCATGGCAAGGCAATTCCAGGAAAGGCAAGGCCAGGCAATTTTGGGCAAGGCAATAACAGGCAAGGCAAGGCAATGCAAGGCAGGGCAATTTCAAGCAGGAAAATTCCAGACAGGGAAGGCAAGACAAGGCAATTCTAGGTAAGGCAATTCCAGGCAAGGCAAGGCAAGCCAAAACAAGTCAATTCCAGACAGGGAAATTCCAGGCTAGGCAAGGTAAGGCAATGCAAGAAAATTTCAGGCAAGGCAAGAAAATTTTAGGCAAGGCAATTTCAGGCAAGGCAAGGCATGGCAATTTCAGGCAAGGCATTTTTAGGCAAGGCAATTCCAAGCAAGCCAAAATAAGGCAAGACAGGCCAATTCCAGGCAGGGTAATTTGAGGTAAGAAAAGGCAAGGCAAAGCAGAGCAATTTCAGGCAAGACAATTCAAGGCAAGACATGGCAGGAAAATTCCAAGTAAGGCAATTTGAGGCAAGGCAAGGAAAGGCAAAAAAGGGCAATTCCAGGCAAGGCGATTTCAGGCAAGGCAAGGCAAGGCAAGGCAAGGCAAGAAAAGGCAAGGCAAGGCAGGGCAATTCCAGACAAGGCAATTCCAAGCAAGGCAAGGCAAGGCAAGGCAAGGCAATGCAATTCTACACAAGTCAATTCCAGGCAAGGCAAAGCAAGGCAATTCCAGGCAAGGCAATTTCCAGAAAGGCAATTCCAGGCAAGGCAAGGCAAGACAAGTAAAGGCAAGGCAAGACAATTCCAGGCAAGGCAATTCCAGGCAAGACAAGACAAGGCAAGACAAGACAAGGCAAGGCAATTTCAGTAAGGCAAGGCAAGGTAAGGCAAGGCAATTCAAGGCAAGGCAAGGCAAGTACATTCCAGAAAGGCAATTCCAGGCAAGGCAAGGCAAGACAAGTAAAGGCAAGGCAAGACAATTCTAGGCAAGGCAATTCCAGGTAAGTCAAGGACAGAAAGGTAAGGAAATACAAGGCAAGGCAATTACAGTTAAGGCAAGGCAATTACAGTTAAGGCAAGGCAAGGCAACTCAAGGCAAGGCAAGGCAAGGTAAGGCAATTCCAGGAAAGGCAAGGCAAGTCAAGGCAATTCCAGGTAATGCAAGGCAAGGCAAGTCAATTCTAGGCAAGGCAAGACAATTCAAAAAAAAAAAATCCAGGCAAGGCAATTCCAGGTAAAGCAAGGAAAGGCATGGCAAGGTTAGGCAATTCCAGGCAAAGCAATTTCAGGAAAGGAAAGAAAATTCGAGGCAAGGCAAGGAAAAGCAATCTCAGGCAAGGAAAAGCAATTCCAGGCAAGGCAATTTCAGGCTGGCAAGGCAATTCAAGAAAGGCAATCTCAGGCATTTCCATGCACGACAATTTCAGGCAAGTCAAGGCAAGGCAAGGTAAGGCAGGGCAATTTCACGCAGGGCAATTTTAGGCAAGGCAAGTCAAGGCAGGGCAATTCCAGGCAGAACCATTTCACAAAAGGCAAGGCAGGTCAATTCTAAGCAAGGCAATTCCAGGTGAGGAAAGGCAAGGCATCTTAATTTGAAACAAGGCAATTCCAGTAAGGCAAGGCAAGACAAGGCAATTCCAGGCAAGGCTTCTCCAGTGAAAGCAAAGCAAGGCAATTCCAGGCAATGTAAGGCAAGGCAATTCCAGGCAATGCAAGGCAAGGCAAGGCAATTGCCAGAAAGGCAATTTCAGGCAAGGCAAAGCAAGACAAGGCAGGAAAGGCAATTCCAGACAACGCAATTCCAGCTAAAGCAAGGTGATTTAAAACAAGGCAATTCCATTCAAGGCAAAACAAGACAAAGAAACTCCAGAGAAGGCAAGGCAGGGCAATTCCAGGCAAGGAAAAGCAAGAAAATGCAAGTCAATTCAAGGCAAGGCAATTCAAGGCAAAACAAGGCAATTCCAGGCAAGACAATTCTAGTCAATGCAAGGCAAATCAAGACAAGGCAATGCCAGGCAAGGCAATTCAAGGCAAGGCAAGGTATTTCAATTCCAGGTAAGGTAAATGCAGGAAAGGCAACTCCCAAAAAATCATGACAGGACAGGGCAAAAAAAGGCAATTCCAGGCAAGGCAATTCCAGGTAAGGCAGGGCAAGCTAATTCCAGGCAAGGCAACTTCAGGCAAGGAGAGGCAGAGAAATTTCAGGCAAGAAAATTCCAGGCAAGACAAGGCAAGGCAATTCCAGGCAAGACAAGGCAAGGTAATTCCAGGCAAGGCAAGGCAAGGAATTTTAGGCTAGGCAATTCCAGGCAATGCAAGGCAATGCAAGGCAATGCAAGGCAAGGGAAGTCAATTCCAGGCAAAACAATTTCAGGCAAGGCAATTTCATGCAAGGAGAGGCAAGGCAGTGCAAATAAATTCTGGGAAAGTCAATTTCTGGCAAGGCAAGCCAAGACAATTTCAGGCAAGTTAAGGCTAGGCAATGCCAGGCAAGGCAAGAAAAGGCAAGGCAATTCCAGGTAAGTTAAAAAAAAAGCAACTGCAGTCAAAACAATTTAAGGCAAGGT
This sequence comes from Saguinus midas, assembly GCA_021498475.1. NCBI lineage: Eukaryota > Metazoa > Chordata > Mammalia > Primates > Cebidae > Saguinus > Saguinus midas. Next base: position 26,006,510 of record CM038401.1, read on the forward strand.
GAAGCAAGGCCATTTCAGGCAAGGCTATTCCAGGCAAGGCAAATCCAGACAAGACAAGGCAAGGCAAGGCAAGGAAATGGAATTCCAGGCAAGGAAAGGCCAGACAATTCCAGGCAAGGTAAGGCAATTACATTCAAGGCAATTCCAGTCAAGTCAAGGCAATTCCAGACAAAACAATTTTAGGCATACCAAGGCAAGGCAATTCCAGGCAAAGCAGGACAAAGCAATGCAAAAATGGCAAATTCAGGCAAGACAATTCCAGGCAAAACAAGGCAAGGCAATTTTTTGCAAGACAATTTCAGGAGAAGCAAGGCAAGGCAAGGAAATTTCAGGCAAGGCAAGCTAATTCCAGGCACAGAAATTCCAGGTAAGGCAAGGCAAGGCAATAAAATTCCAGGTAAGAAAATTCCAGGCTAGACAAGTCAAGGCAAAAAAAAGAGAATTTCAAGCAATGAGAGGCAAGACAATTCAAGGCAAAGCAAGGCAAGGCAAGGCAATTCAAGGCATAGTAATGCCATGCAAGGCAAGGCAAGGCAAGGCAAGGAAAGGCAAGGCAATTCAAGGCAAGGCAATTCCAGGCAAGACAAGGCAAGGTAAGGCAAGGCAATTCAGGCAAGGCAATTACAGGCAAGGCAAGACAAGGCAAGACAAAGCAAGGCAATTTTAGGCAAGGCAAGGCAAGACAAGGCAAGACAAAACAATTCAAAGCAAAGCAATTTGAGGCAAGGCAAAGCAAGTCAAAGCTAGAAAATTTCAGACAAGGCAAGGCAAGACAAGGCAATGCAAAAAGGGAATTTCAGGCAAGGCAATTCCAGATAAGGCAAGGCAAGGCAATTCCAGGAAAGGCAAGGCAATTTCAGGCAAGGGAAAGCAATTTCAGGCAAGGCGAGGCAAGGCAAGAGAAGGCAAGACAAGGCAAGGCAAGGCAAGACAAGGCAAGACAATTCCAGGCTAGGTGATAGCAGGAAAGATAATTCCAGGCAAGGCAGGGCAAGACAAGGCAAGGCAAGGCAATTCAAGGCAAGGCAATTCCAGGCAAGACAAGGCAAGGTAAGGCAAGGCAATGCAAGGCAATGCAAGACAAGGCAAGACAAGACAAGGCAATTCCAGGCAAGGCAATTCCAGGAAGGCAATTCCAGATAAGGCAAGGCGAGAAAGGTAAGGAAACACCTGGCAAGGCAATTCCAGGCAAGGCAATGCAAGGCAACTCAAGGCAATGCAAGGCAAGGCAAGACAAAGCAAGTACATTCCAGGCAAAGCAATTTAAGGCAATGTAATGCAAATCCAGACAAGGTAATTCTAGGCATGGAAAACAAGACAAATCAAGAAAAACAATTCCAGGCAAGGCAATTCCAGATAAGGCAAGGCAAGGCACAGCAAGGTCAGGCAATTCCAGGCAAAGCAATTTCCACCAAGGCAAGAAAATTCTAATCAAGGCAAGGCAAGGAAAAGCAATCTCAGCCAAGGAAAAGCAATTCCAGGCAAGGCAAGACAATTCCAGGCAAGGCAATTCCAGGCAAGGCAAGAGAAGGCAAGACAAGGCAAGGCATGGTCAAGAAAGGCAATTCCAGACAAGGCAATAGCAGGAAAGATAATTCCAGGCAAGGCAGGGCAAGACAAAATGAAAAAAATTCCAGGCAAGGCAATTCCAGGCATGCAAGGCAAAGCAAGTCAGGGCAAAAAAATTTATTCAAGGAAATTTCAGGCAAGGCAAAACAATTCTATGTAAAGCAAATCAAGCCAAGACAAGACAAGAAAATTTCAGGCAAGGCAATTCCAGAAAAGGCTAGGTAAGGCAAGGCAAAGCAACTCTATAAAGGGCAGTTTTAGGCAAAGGAAGGCAAGGCAAGGCAAGACAATTCCAGGCAAGGCGGTAGCAGGAAAGATAATTCTAGGCAAGGCAAGGCAAGACAAAACAGGGAAATATTCCAGGCAAGGCAATTCCAGGAACGGCAAGGCAAGGCAAGGCAATTTTAGGCAAGGCAATAGCCAGAAAGGTAATTCCAGGCAAGGAAAAGCAAGACAAAACAAGGCAAGGGAAGGGAACTCAAGGCAATTCAAGGCAAGGCAAGGCAAGCCAAGGCAAGAAAACGCAAGGCAATGAATGGCAAGGCAAGGCAAGGCAATTCAAGAAAAGGCAATGCAAAAAATGCAATTTCAGGCAAGGCAATGCAAGACAAGGCAGGCAAAGGAAATTCAGTGCAAGGCAATTACAGGCAAGGCAAGGCAAGGTAATACCAGGAATAGAAAGTCAAGGCAATGATAGGAAAGGAAATTTCAGGCAAGACAATTCCAGGGAACACAAGGCAAGGAAATTCCAGGCCAGGTAGTTCCAGGAAAGGAAAGCAAGGCAAGGAAAGGCAATTCCATGCAAAGCAATTCCAGGCAAGACAAGAAAAAGCATGGCAATTCCAGGAAAGGCAATTCAAGACAAGGCAAGGCAAAACACTTCAAAGCAAAGCAAATCAAGGCAAGGCAAGGCAACTCAAAGCAATGCAAGGAAAGGCAAATTCAGGCAAGACAATTCCAGGCAAAACAAGGCAAGGCAATTTTTTTGCAAGACAACTTCAGGAGAAGCAAGGCAAGGCAAGGAAATTTCAGGCAAGGCAAGCTAATTCCAGGCACAGAAATTCCAGGTAAGGCAAGGCAAGGCAATAAAATTCCAGGTAAGAAAATTCCAGGCTAGACAAGTCAAGGCAATGCAAAAAGGGAATTTCAGGCAAGGCAATGCCAGGCAAGGCAAGACAATTCAAGGCAAAGCAAGGCAAGGCAAGGCAATTTCAGGCAATACAAGGTAAGGCAATGCAAGACAAGGCAAGGCAAGTCAGAACAAGGCGATTTAATGCAAGGCAATTCCAGGCAAGAAAAGACAAGGCAAGGGTATTCAAGGCAAGGCAATTCCAGGTAAGGCAAGGCAAGAAAAGCTAGGAAACACCAGGCAAGACAACTCCAAGCGATGAAAGGCAAGGCATGTTAATTTGAAACAAGGAAATTCCAGAAAGACAAGGCAAGACAAGGCAATTTTAGGCAAGGTCCATTCCACACAAGGCAAGGCAAGGCAATTCCAGGCAAGAAAAGGCAAGGCATCTTAATTTGAAACAAGGAAATTTCAGTAAGGCAAGGCAAGACAAGAAAATTCCAGGCAAGGCTATTTTAGTGAAAGCAAGTCAAGGCAATTTCAGGCAAGGCAATTCCACTCAAGGCAAGGAAAGGCTGAGCAAAGCAAGTCCATGAGAGGACATTCCATGCAAGACAGACAAGAGAGGCAAGGCAATTTCAGGCCATGCAATTTCAGGCAAATAAAGACAAGACAATTCCTGCCATGGCAATTTCAATCAATGCTATGTAAAACATCGCAATGCAATCCTAGGAAGGGCAGGTTTAGGCAAAGGAAGGCAATGCACAGCAAGGCAATCCCAAGAAAAGCAATGCCAGGCAATTTCAGGCAAGACAAATACAGGCAAGGCAAGGCAAGGCAGGGCAATCCCAGGCAGGGCAGTTTCAGACAAGGAAATGCAAGGCAAGGCAATCCTAGGAGAGGCAATTCCAGGAAAGGCAAGGCAAGCCAAAACAAGGCAATTCCAGACAGGGAAATTCCAGGCTAGGCAAGGTAAGGCAATGCAAGAAAATTCCCGGCAAGGCAATAAAATTTCAGGCAAGACAATTCCAGGCAAGAAAAAGCAAGACAAAGTGGGGAAAGTCAATTCCTGGCAAGGCAATTCCAGCTAAGGCAGGGCAAGGGAATTTCAGGCAAGGCAACATCAGGCAAGGAGAGGCAGGGAAATTTCAGGCAAGGAAATTCCAGGCAAGGCAATTCCAGAAAAGGCAAGTCAAGGCAACTCCAGGCTAGGCAATTCCAGACAATGCAAGGCAAGGGAAGTCAATTCCATGCAAGACAATTCCAGGCAAGGAAATCCCATGCAAGGAAAGGCAAGGCAAGGCAAAACAAGGCAATTCCAGGCAAGGCAATTACAGGCAAGGCAAGGCAAGGCAAGGCAATTCCAGGCAAGGCAATTTTAGGCAAGGCAATTTCAGGCAAGAAAATTTCAGGCAAGGCAAGAAAAGGCAATTCCAGGCAAAACAATTCAAGGCAAGGCAATGCCAGGCAAGGCAATTTCAGGCAAGGCAATTCCAGGAAGGCAAGGCAAGGCAAAACAAGGCAAGGCAAGGTAAGGCAAGGCAAGGCAAAACAATTCAAGGCAAGGCAAGGCAAGGCAATTCAAGACAAGGCAAGGCAAAACAATTCAAGGCAAGGCAATTTCAGGCAAGACAAGAAAATTCCAGGCAAGACAAGGCAAGGCAATTTCAGACAAGGCAAGGCAAGGCAATTCAGGCAAGGCAATTTCAGACAAGGCAAGGCAAGGCAAGGCAAAACAATTTCAGGCAAGGCAATTTCAGACAAGGCAAGGCAAGGAAAGGCAATTCCAGGCAAGGCAATTCCAGTTTTGGCAAGGCAATTTCAGGCAAGGCAATTCAAGGCAAGGCAATTCCACACAGGGCGATTGCAGGCTAGGCAAGTCAAGGCAATACAAGAAAATTTATGGCAAGGCAAGAAAATTTTAGGCAATGCAATTTCAGGCAAGGCAAGGCATGGCAATTCCAGGCAAGAAAATTTCAGGCAAGGCAAAACAAGGCAAGGCAGGCCAATTCCAGGCATGGTAATTTGAATTAAGGAAAGACAAGGCAAAGCAGGGCAATTCCAGGCAAGGCAATTTGAAGCAAGGAAAGACAGAAAAATTTCAAGCAAGGCAATTTGAGGCAAAACAAGGCGAGGCAAAAAAGAGCAATTCCAAGCAAGGCAATTTCAGACAAAGCAAGGCAACTCCAGGCAAGGCAAGGCAAGACAAGGAAAGAAAATGCAAATCCATACAAAATAATTTCAGCTAAGGCAAGGCAAAATAATTTCAGGCAAGATAATTCCAGTCAAGGCATGGCAAGGCAACGCAAGGTAAGGCAATTAGAGACCAAAAAATATAAGGCAAGGTAATTCAAAACAAGATAATTCCAATCAAGGCAAAACAAGACAAGGCACCTCCAGGCAAGGCTATTCCAGGGAAGGCAAGGCAGGGAAATTTCAGGGAAGGAAATGCAAGGAAATCCCATGCAATGCAAAGCAAGGCCATTCCAGGCAAGGCAATTCCATGTAAGTCAATTCTAGGCAAGGCAAGGCAAGTCAAGGCAAGGCAATGCCAGGCAAGGCAATTTCAAGACAAGGCAAGGCAAGGTAATTCAATTCCAGCTAGGTAATTGCAGAAAAGAATATTCCAGGCAAGACAAGGCAGAACAAGCGGGGAAAGGCAATTCCAGTCAAGGCAATTCCAGGTAAGGCAAGGCAAGGTAATTTAATTCCAGGCGAGGTAATTGCAGGAAAGGAAATTCCAGGCAAGACAAGGCAGGAAAAGCAGGGAAAAGCAATTCCAGGCAAGGCAATTCCAGGTAAGGCAGGGCAAGTCAATTCCAGTTAAGGCAACTTCAGACAAGGCAAGGCAAGACAAAACAAGAAAAAAAAATTCAGGCAAGTCAATTGCAGGCAAGGCTAAGCAAGGCAAGGCAATTCCAGGCTAGGTGATAGCAGGAAAGATAATTCCAGGCAAGGAAAGGCAAGACAAAACAGGGAAAAATATTTCAGGCAAGGAAAGGAAAGGCAATTCCAGGAAAGGCAACAGCAAGAAAGGTAACTCCAGGCTAGGCAAGGCAAGATAAAACAGGGAAAGAAAATTTCAGGCAAAGCAAGGCAAAACAATTCCAGGCAAGGCAAGGTAAGAAAAAGTAATGAAATGCTAGGCAAGGCAATTTTAGGCAAGGCAAGGCAAGGTAAGAAAAGGCATGGAAGGGCAATTCCAGGGAAGGCAATTGCAGAAAATGCGAACCCAGGCAAGGCAAGGAAAGGCAACACAAGGCAATTACAGTCAAGGCAAGCCAAGCCAAGACAGTTCTCAGCAAGGCAAGGGAAGTCAAGGCAAAGAAAGGAAAGGCAAACAATTTCAGGCAATACAAGGTAAGGCAAGGAAATTTGAGGCAGGGCAATTCCAGGGAAGGCAAGTCAAGGCAATACCAGAAAAGGAAACCCTAAATTTTATGAATGGAAGGGGAAGACAATGCATGGCCAGGCCATTTTAGGAAAGGCGATTTGCTGGCAAGGCAGGGCAAGGAAAATCCAGGCAACTTCAGGCAAGGATATTCCAGTCAAGGCAAAGAAAGGCAACTCAAGAATATTTCATGCAAGGCAACACAAGGCAAGGCAAGGCAACACCAGGCAAACAAAGACAAGGCAATGCAAGGAAAGGGACCGTCAGTCAAGACAATTCCAGGGAAGGCAAGGCAAAACAATTCCAGGCAAGAATATTCCAGTCATTGCAAAGAAAAGCAACTCAAAAATATTTCAGACAAGGCAAGGCATGACAATACCAGACAAAGAAAAACAAGGCAATGCAAAAAAAGGGAATTTCAGGCAAGACAATTCCAGGGAACGCAAGGCAAGGCAATTCCAGACAAGGCAATTCCAGGCAAGGCAAGCAAGACAAGGCAAGATAATTCCAGGCAAGACAAGACAAGAAAAGCAAGGCAATTTTGGCTAGGCAATGCAAGACAAGGCAAGACAAAACAATTCAAAGCAAAGCAATTTGAGGCAAGGCAAAGCAAGTCAAAGCTAGAAAATTTCAGACAAGGCAAGGCAAGACAAGTCAAAGCAAGGAAATTTCAGGCAAGGCAATTCCAGATAAGGCAAGGCGAGAAAGGTAAGGAAACACCTGGCAAGGCAATTCCAGGCAAGGCAATGCAAGGCAACTCAAGGCAATGCAAGGCAAGGCAAGACAAAGCAAGTACATTCCAGGCAAAGCAATTTAAGGCAATGTAATGCAAATCCAGACAAGGTAATTCTAGGCATGGAAAACAAGACAAATCAAGAAAAACAATTCCAGGCAAGGCAATTCCAGATAAGGCAAGGCAAGGCACAGCAAGGTCAGGCAATTCCAGGCAAAGCAATTTCCACCAAGGCAAGAAAATTCTAATCAAGGCAAGGCAAGGAAAAGCAATCTCAGCCAAGGAAAAGCAATTCCAGGCAAGGCAAGACAATTCCAGGCAAGGCAATTCCAGGCAAGGCAAGAGAAGGCTGGGCAAGGCAATTCCATGTGAACAAATTCCAGGCAAAGCAAATCAACAGAGGAAATGTAATTCCAGACCACAGCATTCCAGACAAATCAAGAAAAGGAAATTCCAGGCATGGCAATTCCAAGCCAGGCTATGTAAGACAAGGCAATGCATTTTTAGGCAGGGCAGTTTTAGGCAAGAAAAGGCAATTCCAAGCAAGGCAAGGCCAGGCAATTACAGGCAAAGCAAGGCATGGCAGGGCAATTCCAGGCAGGGAAGTTAAAGACAAGGAAAGGCAGGGCAAGACAAGCCAAGGCATGGCAATTCCAGACATTACAATTCCAGGCTAGGCAAGGCCAGGCAAAGCAAAAAAAAATTTCTGGCAAGGCAAAAAAATTTCAGGCAAGGCAATTTCAGGCAAGGCAATTCCAAACATGGCCAAACAAGGCAAGGCAGGCCAATTTCAGACAAGGTAATTTGAGGTAAGGAAAGGCAAGACAAAGATGGGCAATTCCAGTCAAGGAAATTCGTGGCAAGGCAAGGCAGGAAAATTCCAATCAAGGTAATTTGAGATATTGCAAAGCAAGGCAAAAAAGGGAAAATCCAGGCAAGGCGATTTATATATAAAATATATATAAAATAGACACCAGTCTATTTTATATGGCCACAAAATCAAAGCCTGTGAGAGTAATACACAACTTTGGAATAGGCCCTAGTCTATTCCATATGCCCACATATTGAGAGTTAGACTCAAAAATACATGCCTGTGGTCTAGAGAGGAAACAAATTTATATGGCAAAAATTTCAGAGCCTCAGTGAATAATACATAAATGAAAAATATTTAGTATGCTAGTACATGTGGCATTAATTTCACTGCTTCAATAAATAAGGAACACCTCTATTGTAATCAGAATTCCATTCTGTATAGCCACATATTCAGAGCCTAAATGAATAACATACACCTTGGGGAAAGTCAGGATTCTATTTTGTATAACCACTCATTTAGAGCCGAATGTAAAAACGCAAGCCTAAGTAGTATTCAAAAGTCTCTATGTTATGGCCACTGATTCAGAGCCTCACAGAATTATACAGACCTATGGAAACGTAAAGGGTGTATTTCACATGGCCACTTATTCAGAGCCTCAGTAAATAATGCACAAATGTAAAGTACTCAGCAGTCTATTTTATATAGCAACTCATTCAGAGATTCACTGAATAATACACACCTTGAAAACAGACTAAAGACTATTTGATATGACCGTACACCCACCGTCTCAGTGAAAAATGTAGAGCTGAGAAACAGTCAAGAGGATAGAGTCAGGAGTCTATTTTATGTGGTCACTCATTCAGAAACTCCCAAAAGAATACACACCTTGGGAATAGTCAGAGTTCAGTTCTAATGGCCACTCAATCAGAGCATTACCGAATAATGCACAATGGGGCAATAGTAAAAAGTCTATTTCATTTAGCCTATCATTCAGAGCTTAAGTGCATAATCAACAGCTGTGGAGAATGAAGACCCTATTTAAAGTAAATCCAAATTAAGCAGCTTCGTGAATGACATACACATATGTGAGGGTCAGGAGACTATTTGATATAAACACTCATACAGAACCTCTTCAATACTGCACATGTGTGGAATGATCACTTGTATATTTAACATGGTGACTCATTTGGAGTGAAAAAGAATAACGCACACCTGTGGAGTAAAAAGGGGTCTATTTTATAAGTCCACTCTTTCAGTGTTTTAGTGAATAATATGTATATCTGATAAGTCCGGAATATCTTTCACATGCGCACTTGTTCATAGCCTCTGTGAATAACACTTTCCTCAGAAATAGTCAAGGGTCTTCTTTAAATGGCTACACATTCAGAGTCTCTGTAAGTAAGGAACACCTGGGCAATATACCTGAGGGTCTTTTTGTGCCCAAGTACTCAGAGACTCATTCAATAATAAACACATGGGAAGAGTTAAGTTTCAACATCATGTAGAAACTCATTTAGAGCCTCAGTGAGTAATCCACACCAGGGCAGTAGTCGAGCATTTTTTATATGGCCACTCATTCTGTGCCTCCCTGAATAATACACACCTGGGGAATCCTCATGATCCTATTTCATACTACCACTCATTTTGAACCTTATTTAAAAATTCACAATGGAGAAATAGTCAGGTGTCTATTTAATAGTTATGCTTCTCATTCAAAGTTTCAGTGAATTATAAACTTCTATGAAAAAATCAGGAGGCTGTTTAAGATATCCACGAATTAAGAGCCTTCCTAAATGATATACACCAGGGTGATAGTCAGGAGTCTATTTTATATGAACTCTAATTCTGGGTATCGCTGAGTAACACACACCTGGGGAAGGTTCAGAAGTTTATTTGGTATGGACACTCATACATAACCTGTATGAATAATGCACACATGGAGAATATTGAGGATTCTATGTCATACAGCTCCTCCTTCAGACAAACAGTGAATAACGCACACGTGGAGTAATTTGATGTCCGTTTATATGGTCCCTCTTTCACAGCCTCACTGAATATTACACACTTGTGATATCGCCAGGAGTCTATTTTTTATGGCCACTAATTTAGAGAGTCACTTAATAAGGCCCACCTCTGGAATATTCAGAAGTCTCTTTCCTATGGCCACTCATTGAAAGCCTCACTAAATGTACACACCTTGAAAAATATTCAGGATTTACTTTATAAAAAAATTTTTATTGCATTTTAGGTATTGGGGTACATGTGCAGAACGTGCAAGATTGTTGCATAGGTACACACATAGCAGTGTGTTTTGCTGCATTCTACCCCTTCACCCACACTTGGCATTCATCCCCAGGCTCTCCCTTCCCAGTCCCCCTCATTGTCACTCCCACATACTTCCCAATAGACCCCAGTGTGTAGTAGACACCTCCCTGTGTCCATGTGTTCTAATTATTCTCTCTCGCCTATGTGTGAGAATATGCGGTTTTACTTTTTCTGTTCTTTTGTCAGTTTGCTGAGAATGATGTTCTCCAGATTCATCGATGTCCTTACAAAGGACACAAACTCATCAGGTTTGATTGCTGCATTATATTCCATGGTGTATATGTGCCACATTTTCCCAGTCTAGTCAATCATCGATGGGCAATTCGGTTGGTTCCAGGTCTTTGCTATTGTAAACTGCTGCAATGAACATTCGTGTGCATGTGTCCTTATTGTAGAACGATTTACCGTCCTTTGGATATATACCCAGTAATGGGATTGCTGGGTCAAATGGAATTTCTATTTCTAGGTCCTTGAGGAATCGCCACACTGTCTTCCACAATGGTTGAACTAACTTAAACTCCCACCAACAGTGTAAGAGTGTTCCTATTTCTCCACATCCTCTCAAGCATCTGCTGTCTCCAGATTTTTTAATGATCGCCATTCTAACTGGCGTGAGATGGTATCTCAATGTGGTTTTGATTTTCATCTCTCTAATGACCGGTGATGTTGAGCATTTTTTTCATGTGTTTGTTGGCCTCATGTATGTCTTCTTTTGTAATGTGTCTGTTCCTATCATTTGCCCATTTTTGAATGGGCTTGTTTTTTTCCTGTAAATCTGTTTGAGTTCTTTGTAAATTCTGGATATCAGCCCTTTGTCAGATGCGTAAAATGCAAAGATGTTTTTCCCATTTTGATGGTTGCCGATTAACTCTAGTGACTGTTTCTTTTGCCAGTAGAAGCTGTGTAGTTTCATTAGGTCTCATTTATCTATTTTGCTTTTGCTGCAAATGCTATTGGTATTTTGGTCATAAAGTTCTTGCCTACTCCTATGTCCTGAATCATTTTGCCTAGATTTTCTTCTAGGGTTTTTATGGTGTCAGGTTTTTTTTTAATTTTTATTGCATTATAGGTTTGGGGGTACATGTGAAGAACGTGCAAGATAGTTGCATAGGTACACATATGGCAGTGTGTTTTGCTGCCTTCCTCCCCTTCAACCACACTTGGTAGTCATCCCCATGTCATACCCCCAGGCCCCCACTGCTGTCCCTCCCCCATTCCCCCCAACAGTCCCCAGTGTATAGTAGACCGCCTCTCTGTGTCCATGTGTTCTCATTTTTCTCACCCACCTATGAGTGAGTATATGCGGTATTTCTTTTTCTGTTCTTGTGTCAGTTTGCTGAGAATGATGTTCTCCAGATTCATCCATGTCCCTACAAAGGACACAAACTCATCATTTTTGATTGCTGCATAATATTTCATGGTGTATATGTGCCACATTTTCCCAGTCCAGTCTATCATTGTTGGGCATTTGGGTTGGTTCCAGGTCCTTGCTATTGTAAACAGTGCTGCAATGAACATTCGTGTGCATGTCTCTTTATAGTAGAACGATTTATAGTCCTTTGGATAGATACCCAGTAATGGGATTGCTGGGTCAAATGGAATTTCTATTTCTAGGTCCCTGAGGAATCACGACACTGACTTCCACAATGGTTGAACTAATTTACACTCCCACCAACAGTGTAAGAGTGTTCCTATTTCTTCACATCCTCTCCAGCATCTGCTGTCTCCAGATTTTTTAATGATCGCCATTCTAACTGGTGTGAGATGGTATCTCAATGTGGTTTTGATTTGCATCTCTAATGACCAATGATGATGAGCACTTTTTCATATGTTTGTTGGCCTCATGTATGTCTTCTTTTGTAAAGTTTCTGTTCATATCCTTTGCCCATTTTTGAATGGGCTTGTTTTTTTTCCTGTAAATCTGTTTGAGTTCTTTGTAAATTCTGGATATCAGCCCTTTGTCAGATGTGTAAACTGCAAAGATTTTTTCCCATTCTGATGGTTGCCGATTCACTCTAGTGACTGTATCTTTTGCCGTGCAGGAGCTGTGGAGTTTGATTAGGTCCCATTTGTCTATTTTGGCTTTTGTTGCCAATGCTTTTGGTGTTTTGTCATGAAGTCCTTGCCTACTCCTATGTCCTGAATGGTTTTGCCCAGATTTTCTTCTAGGGTTTTTATGGTGTCAGGTCTTACGTTTAAGTCTTTAATCCATCTGGAGTTAATTTTAGTGTAAGGTGTCAGG